>CM021101.1:4464125-5064125 GCA_007115665.2 Sequoiadendron giganteum | reverse complement strand
CCGTCCAAGCCAAAGAACTACCGAAAATGAAGCATATTGATTAATCAAATTGGACCCTTGATTGAAATTTTTAGCCTGATCTCTTTCAAATTGGATATGCCTTCGGCGTAAAACATAAACTTTGTAAACATTTGTTAAAATAATAGACGTGTTTTTTTTTTCTTTTGCAAATGAAACATTTTGAATGAAGATTGAATACATGAAATATGTCTGTATAAGAAAGAAAGTTGTGTACAATTGCAAATGATAAATCTTGAATGGAGATTGAAAACATGAAATATGTATATCAAAGAAAGAAAATGTTGTCCAACTGTATAATTGAATTGGAAATAAAAAACGAGAATGTCTTTTTGTCCATTTTTTTTGCATAGGTCTAAGTTGCAAAACATGTATATTTGCTTCTTTGGTTCCAAAGTAGAATCTATGAGGGAAAATTGACTAACATGAGAAAGTCATTGAGAGCAGAAATAAAAAAATTGTTTTAGAAAAGAGTTTCCATAAAATGGAACATTTTTTTAGCATATTTAAAAAGCAAAGAGAAAGTATGTGTTATTGATTGCACATGTTTAAAAATGTAGGACTGAAAAAAAAATGGAACAAACCTTGAGCTATTGGAATGTTAGTTGAATATTTTAGATGACTACATGTGAGAGCGACTTCAATTGCAAAAAACAACATTGGCAACAAGAAATTGAAGTAGCGTGGAAGAAACTAAATTATGATAATTAGTTAGTTATATAATTTGAAGAATGGTTGAAAACAAAATAGACCAAATAATTAAACACAAAAGTATATAGAAGGTTAGACTAGAAGGTTGGAATAAACAACAAAATGAAGCAATCTATAAAGTATCATAAGTAAATTGCATGTGTGCGTGTAAAAATATACAACACATCATTTTTCATAATTATTTATGACATACTATATCGAAACAAGGGTACATGTCTATAAACTATGTTTGATGAATGAGATCGATTTTGGTAGAGTCAAGGAAGTGGACATTTCTGAAACTGCCCACATTTCTTTTGTAAATCTTACACAAAACCCACTTGCAGATATTATTAAAGGTACACCAGGAAATATGAAGAAACCTATCAAATCACCGTACAATATTTAATGCTATAGTTGTTTCGTACTGAACAACAACTTGTTGCCAAAGCCTGCGTAGAGATGCAAGTTGCATTTCAATAAGATAGACATGCAATACAACCAAGAGTGTCATAAGATCAACGTCTCAGTTGTATTTTTGAAAATCGAGATAAAAGAGTGGCGGAAAATTAATGTGTAAGATCAGTTTGTTCGTCTCACAAGGCCTATGGGAAGTATTCAACCATCGATTTAACATTTTAGGTTGATCCACTGCACATTAGATATGCCTTCGGTGTAAATTAATCTTACGTACAAAATAGTTCAATTTTTTTCAAACTTTTTAGCACTTGTCATCAAGTAATACTAGCAATCGCACCTTGGTGTGCAATGGGTACACGGAAGAGTGTGGAAGGTCAATTTGAAAAATTCTATTTTTTTGGTATATTTGTGCAATAAAGGTCTCATTGGAAAAGTGATGTGCATCTAATTACAAGGATCCAAATACAATTGAAACAAAACCTTTCAACTAGGAAAATAATCAAGCTCCTTTACCATAAATATCTAAAACCATCAGGTCAATTTTTTTTGGCATTGCTATTTTGTCATCATAGCTTTCCCTTTTTAGGTCAGTCATTATTCATACACAGTTGAAATGTTTGGCGATTTTAATTAATTTAATTGTCAAATATTATGTTATCAGGACCGTTATCCAATAGAAGTTCAAATAAAGAGGCAAAAATTATTCAAAACGCACAACACATAATCTCTCATGCAGCGAATTTCTAAAAGGAGGCTATTTGAGTTGATGTGTACCTTGAAAAAACTAAGAATCAGGGACAAGGTAATGTCCAACCATAGAAAATGTGTTCACTTTTTTTTCCCATATATGTCCATACCCTATTCCAAAGCTCCCATTTTTGCATATGAAGGTAGAATGCTGACAAAATTTATGAGATTTGGCTTCACACCTGTGAATTGCATTTTCTTGGAAGGTAGATTTTTTTTAACACATTCATATTGTGTAATTATGGCAGGTCATGAGGCAAACATTTGTTTGAGGCATTATATCAAACATTTTAACTCCCTAATTCTTTTCAAAATGGAGACATCACTGATCTGATAGAAGTTGATGGGGAGAAGCCAAGGCAACCATTAAACCAATACATAGAAGAAACTTTCAAATTTAAAAAGGATTTCATGGGTCATGTTGCTATAGTATTTCTGGTCTTTACTGTGTTCTTTGCATTTATGTTTGGCTTTTATATCAAAGAATTTTTTACAGCAACTGTGCCCTTTGAATAATCTTTTTACAAGCATCTTGATCTAAGTTACAAAATTCAAGTGTCCAAACTAAATCCTCTAACCTCAGCAAAAGATCTAGAAAAGAAAAATTATGATCTATAGCCTGATACAACATAAATAAAAACAATATTAATGTTTAGATTTGAAGTATGATTCAAGAGATATGAAAACTTTTACCATTACAATTAATGGCCCGTTTGTTCACCATTGTGGCCGAGTGGAGGTTGTTGCAACTTTCATCACTTATTTGCTTGAATATGGCAGTTTCAATTATGAAGCAATTAATTTACTTTATCATCTTCATATAACAATTTAGAAGAACTATGATGTTGTCACAGAGTTTACAAAACATAATATCCTCTATATTTTTTCCTTTTGTTTTGGTTATCATATTAAAAATTGACTAAAGGGAAAGGAATCATTAAAAGTACGTAGTATTCCTTACTAAGAAAATCCTAACAACCAAATGTTAAAAAAAATAGAATTTATTTTTTTGAGTGGTAAATAAACAAACATAACATGCTTTCATATGCTTCTTATGATAATAAATTCCAATAACATGTAAATCAGAATTATGATTGTAAAACACTAATTTACTTGAAAATCATAAACATAACTACTACTCTCAAAACAAATATTTGCAGGATCATAAACAATTGGAAATTATTTAATCATTTTTTCATTGTGATGGCAAGAAAATATACACAACTATTACATAATGATATAGTTTAGTTTAGTTTGTGATTCTATTACATAATGATATCATGCTAGAAAATTAGTCTAAAAGGGCAATGGAAAACATGAAAGATTCTATTTTTGTTTTCCCTTTTATCCATTCAAAATTAGTAATCAAATAATGGATATCCTATAGCTACACAATCCTGTACTACTCTTTAATAGTATGACTATGACTCAAAAGTGTCTATGCAACATACATAGGAGAATTTGCTAGCAAAACACCATTTATAGAGAAGGGGCCGCCTAAGGTATTGAGGTTGTCATTTGGCTAGTACTATTGTTTTGAAGGCTCTCCAAAGGTTTAGGAGCAAGGGGTTTTTCCATTGCAGATTCCCCTCTAGCTTTTGGAAAACTTTCCCCATAGATGGTCACTGAGAAGGTTGTTCTTGAATACACCAAAAGCTGATTTTAGTTACTCTTTGAATCTAATAAATAATTTTAATTTGTACCAAGCTTTTCATCTATGACGTTCATAATATTTCCCATTTCACATTCCTCAAATGTAAATGATTATTTACTAGTTGAAATAAATAATTAACAATTTGAAATTTGACCACATTAACAAATAGTTTTTGGTGGAGGACCTGATTGGAAGGGTAAATTACCTTTGTTGCGGCAATTTCTTGGTCTATTATGAGTCTATGTAAATTACTGCATGACTAAATGCATGCACAACTAGTAATTTGACCACATTAACAACTAGTTTTTTGGGCTTGACGCATCCACACTCTATGTAAAATATTGCATGACTGGATGCATGCACTACATTTCACCTCATCAAAATAGTGCTCATTTTCATGCTTGTGCTCATGTTCATGACCATTATTGTGATTATGGTTATGGTCATGGCAATGTTCATGATAATGATTATGATTGTGGTTATGGTTATGATTGTGATTTTGCTCATGTTCATCGTTCTCTTTGCAAATACCATTTTTCCAAAAATATCTTTAGAAATGATTTATATCAAATTGAAAATAACATGTTACATATGTAACTAAATATGTGAGTCATGTTTATATTATTTGAGATGAATTTCTTGATATCTTCCATATTTCATGTGTAGTGTAGAATTCATAACAAACATAACTCTCCAAAAATTTCTTAGACATTAACTCTCAAAAGATTTAGCACAAATTTGTTACATCAAATTATACAAATTGAAAAGATTGTCTTAAAAAAAGATAAAATATATTTCAATAATGATCATATAACCCTTTGTAATTGATGCCTATCTCATTAAAAATCAGAATCAACATTTTGAAACATAAAAACTCATGTAAATATATAACTGAAAAGAAAAAATACACAATATACAAATAAAAGAACATAAAATATTTTACAATCTTCTTTACTTTAATAATGTCTACTGTATATTATAAAAAATTATTCTTAAAGAACTTTGAGAATATTATATAATTACTACAACAAACAAATAATCCATAATAATAATAATAATATCAAATTTAACCCCAAATACCATTCACATCTGAGTCATTGCAACGCCTATTGATGATGATGATGATGAGCATGATCACCTTTCTTTCTTTTCAAAAGAAACATGTTGTGAAATGTTACAATCAGCCAAGTGTCTGTGTCTGCTACCACAACCATCCACAAGTAGATATAACCCATGAAAGTAAGCACCACCAAGGCTACCTTAGTCAATAGGGAGAATGCAACATTTATGTATGTTGTCCTCACTGATCTCCTTCCTATTTTAATTGCACCAACAATCTTCCTTATGTCAGTAGACGTGAGAGCTACGTCTACAAATTCCATGGCTACCATAGAGCCTTTCGCACCCGTAGTGATCCCCAGATTTATTGTTGCTAATGTCACTGCATCATTAATTCCATCACCCACCATGGAAGTCATGCCCTCTTGATTTAGCTCTCCAATAAATCCCAGCTTGTCTTTTGGGAGTAATTGGGCATAAACTTCTATTTCTCCTACTTGCACACCATCAACAGGGCTTGATAGGATTGCCTACTCAAATTATCCATTCAAGGCATGTAATTCTTTTTCAACTTATAAAAGAGATGAGTGAGTGTGTTTTATAATACTTAGCCATAACCATAATCAACCTACCAAAAACCTCATACAACCCTATCTAGACTTGCACCTTTGCTAGCCTATCTTGCCATGAGAGTGAAGGGTCACAGAGCTCGAAACAATAATCTTGATGGTAGAAACCATTTTATTTTTCATGAAGGGCAGGGGTCCTCCTCCTGAATCTCATCTGCTAGAATGTCAAGGCCATAAATCTCAGCAGATCAAGCACTTGCAACAACCCTTGTGTCTTAGAGATTATGAGCAACTATGAACTATGGATTCATGTAAACTAAAACAAAATTAAAACATAACTAATTGACATATTCTTTAAGCAAACTATACAGGGGTATTTTGTTTAATTCTTTATTTAGATTTCCAAAATTGATGAGCATATCACACTATAGTTTTGAAGATCAAAAATAAAAATATGTTGGTCTGAATATAAATAATCCTGGGAATACAGATGCTGCTATATTATCTAATTTTAAAACCTAAGATTATGAACAACACTTCTATATAAAGATTTTTGAACCCTGTTACAACAATATTACCCACCTTATAACTCCCTCAATGATAGTAACTCGTTATTTACCAAAAAGCATCCAGATAGGGAGCTAGCAAAATAGGGTATGAAAACCCTAGTTTGAGGTAGCGCCTCACTGCCAATTACCCACTATTACTCCCATGCCATCACAATATTCACAAACTTCCTTAGTAATATGAAGTGCCCCCTTTTAGACTTATTAACACCCAAGAAAGGGGCACTACTAGGTTTGAGCCCAAAATGAATAGACTTTCTAAACTTATTCAGGCAGAGATCCATTATTTCATCTCTATTAAACAACATTAGCTCGTACTTTTTTCTTGTACACTTTTTTTGGAATATTATTTTGGTTATACCAAATAATATTCTCATTGTGTCAAAACTAACACTTCATTATAAGTATACCAAAGCAAAGGGTACCGTATCAATGGGGATATGAAATGGGAAACACCCACTGAAGAAACTCCAACAAATAATCAATCATCATTTCTGAGCCTCTCTGCCTGAAAGTTGTTTTTCTCGGCATGAGACAACTTTCCCTACATTTAACAAATAACTTAGAAAATTATTTTTCCTCGGGTTTAGATTTTTTTTATGGGTAGACTTTTGCAAAGGTGAAATCAACGAATGAAAATGTATGCCTTCCCATTCCAATCCTTGTGAATTTCACCGTTTCCTTTTCACCAATCTCAACAAAGACACTAGAATTCATACACACCAAGAATGTTTCAAAACTATTTCTTCTAAGTAGACAAACAAATAATTTTACTAAATCTTTCCATCTCTAGTGTCTGACTCCTACAACAATCTAAAAACAGAGAGAAACAATGATGAACATAAAATTACAGTAGAAGCCACCCATGTTTAAACATGAACTACTACCCACGATTCTGAAAAATGAAAGCATGCACATCAATGTCAGAAATAATTTGACATACCTATCCACTGTCGGTGAGCTGGCGGGGAAAAATGAGGGTTTTGATGTAGGTAATGTGAAGAATGATGATATTAAAATGAAATTTTGCAGGAAGTAAAATGCAAGAGTTGGCGTAGAATGCAAGGAGGGAAGCGATGAGTTAATGCCAATGAAAAGATGTGACAAATGGAAAAATGATGGAAAAGCAAACCGACAATGAAGAATGGCTAGATGTGTTTGCATTGTCTCCCATCCTTTATCTAACAGACTGCACCTTTGATTGAAAATTTTAGCCTGACCTCTTTCAAATTGGATACGCCTTCGGTGTAAATTATTGCAACCAGTTTTGTTATATTAATAAGTTGGTTTTTGAATCAATTAAAAATTAAAATTTTATGTTTTTCAAATATAATTTAATTTTTTAAAAGTGAACATGTAAACTATTTAATTTTAAAAATTGTAAAAAATATTTTTCTTGAACATAATTGACTAAGAAGTTTGGGGTGTTATGGGTGAAGTTTCAAAGAAAAAAAAAGTAAACTATTATTTTTACATTTTTTTAAGAATGATTTTCATTTTTAGATTTATTAAGTCATTTCATTAAATCTTTCTAAAATAAATAAATGTTACTTATTAGACATTATTACATATAAAAAGTTATAATGGCATGAATTTGCACCTTACGCAAATTCCCCATTTAATTTCCCCTACCTTAGAAAATGTAAATTCGATTATACAAAATCCACCATCGCCATGTTGTACATTCTACCTAGCCACCTCTTTTCACATCGGTGCAGGAATTTTGTTAGGGACACACGCATCACGCAAACATTTGTGCATTGCGTTGTTGTCCTAACAGGATTCATACCCCTAGAATCTACATAAACATTACACTTTCTATTGGGTGTGAAATGTAACATCTCATTTTTCCTTGACCAATGAAAATTGGTCCTTTTACCTCCTTTTTGCCAATTCAAATGCTCTCTCTCGAACTCATTCATTCTCTCATGCATTCTAACTCATTATAGCCATGTCTTTCTTACTTCTACACCATTTTCTTCTTGACTGCAAGCTCCTCACTTGACTCCAACATCATGCTCTCACTGCAACAGTATTGCCATTGGAGAATTGTCAAGCTCCACCTTCTCTACATGGTGGAAACACTCTCTTCCCTCCGCTATTGGCCTTGAGAGCTTATACTTGAGAAGGTGATATTGTATCTTACGATTCATTTTGTATCATCTTGTTTATTAGATAGCATAATGTTGTCTATTCTCTACCACCTTTCTGCTTTCTATATTGATTTCTATAGCTTGTGGCTATATGGCTATCCGTGGAGGTGGTAACACCAAAACAGGGGTTTGACTGAAGCAAAACTCAAACACAACCCAACATTTTTCTCATTCTTATGTGTGTAGGTACGTTCCAACAGAGCTGATTGAAGAATCAAATCATGGGAAACTCGGTATCACTTTCTATCCTCTCTTTGTCATTTCTAGAATAGTCTATTTATTGCTTTTTGTGTTCTTTCTATTCTATGTCAAAACGTAGAACTCAAATAGTTAGACAATTAGTAGGTTTTCAATGTTTTCTGCCTATTTTTTGGACCCATGTCCATACTAGATGTGAGCACATCCCTAAGACATTAGCGCGCCATGCTGGAGTTCAAGATCCACATTGTCATCCTCATGCAGTGGGTTGTCTGGACAACAGACTGAAACCTCTGTCACATACAATTTTCCCTTCCTTTTAAGCCTCAATACTTTCTCCTTTTCAATCTATCTTTTCAACCTGAGGTAGTTTAGGGCAGTCCATTCCTTGGGGCTCTCTCGTGACTTGGAGTCCCAGGGGTGACGGATTCCCCTTCTCTACAAAATTTAATCAATATTATTATTTATGATATCAATATAATTAATAATATACTATTATATTATATAATGAAACATAGACATTGTATTTATTGTTTAATTGTAATAATTATATATTGTAGATATATTGAAAATGTTTAAGTTTTAAATGATATTATATTTTTAACTTAAATAATATTGTACTTTTAACTTGATAAACTTCTAATTAAATAAATTGACTCTCTAAACAATAAAATTAGATTGTTATGATATGTTACCATATAAATGTAGATAATACATAATATATCAACATATATATAAGATATAATTTATGACTATATTAATTTAATCATATCACATTTATTGTGTGGTACATTTTTTTTAATGCTTGAGGGTATTAATTTAGGTTAAATATGTTTTCTAATTTAGGGGTTTGCAGATTGTGTAGGACTTAAGTTTTAGGTATTATACTGGTTTGTGCATTTTTAATAAATATGCTTGGAGAAAGGATATAATGATGCCTATGGTAAGGCATGTTCTAGACTTTTGTTTGCAAATGGAGGAAAATTACGGTTTGATATCGGATTTCTTGGCATCTCGGAAATTCTTGCACTGTCATTCTTTGGTGGCATTGAAGGTTTCACATTTGACTAGATAAACACAAAGGGAATCTATTTTTGGGTTTGGATTTTTGTAATCCATTTATTCTAGTTTGCATTTTTTGAATATGTGGTATCAATTGGTAGGTTCGACATAGGATTAGGGATAATAGATGGTAAACTTGGGTGACCTCATTGAACTCGAGTGAGGTTTTAACCTCACTTAGGCCTTAGCAATTTCCTTTTGGTTTATGTAACTGGTTTACAATGTTTGCAATGTTTTCTTAAGTGGCGTAGCAAACTTATTTTGTTTCTTTAGAAAAAGCTAAGAATTTAGGCTATGTAAGATCAAGGTGGGTTTCCCTATAACATGATTAGATAATATAGCAATTTCCTAGTAGAAATTCCTTCAAGATAACATATTATTCACGCTAGTCTTTTAGAAGGTAGAGTAATATCCATTTAACAGTGCAAGTATTAGTGTAGATTTCAGCCCAATAAGGCAAGCATCATAAACAAAGTTTCACTATAATTAAGGAGTTGCATTTATAGGAAATAGCACTACATTAATAGCAACACTTATATCATATAGCTAAATATGCTCAAAATAGCATTCAATTAAATCAATAAACATGTCCATTTTTAAACAAATACATCAAATAGAAATGTGCAAAATGATGACAACAACATTTACATAATATAGGATAGAAATTGTAGTATCATTTCAGGTTTTAGCATTGAAGAGGAATGCTTTTGGTAGAAGCATTTTTATCTTAAACTTTGTTTCATTATACTTTTCAAATTGACAGTATATGTAATGTGGTTTAAGACTAAATGTTTTTGGTGAAATGAAACCTCTCCAATACATTACTCAATTAGCATTAACACAATTTCTAATGAGTAAACTGAAGGCAAGATTACTTTGCTTCTTGAGCAAAAGCTAGCAATTGAAGCATCCATATCATTAACATAACATGATAATGATAGATAATCCTTGATTATTTTGATTCAAAATATAATGCATACAACAGTGGAGAGCATGATAGGTTGGTATTGAAAGTTAATGAAATACATGAAGTATTGGAGTGATTTTTTGTTATTGTTGATGTTTTTGGTAGCTTCGGGAGGTAAGCCAAAAGTCAAGTCAGCTCAAGTGAAAGCACAAACAACAATTGTATTTGCTAGGTCAGCTCAAGAGAAAGACAAGTCAAAATTAATTATATATTTTGTTGGGTCGGCCAAATCACAACATGATATCAAAGTAATGTTCAAGAAAACAGATTAGATAGTGAAGCATAAATAAGAAAGGCAGTCCTTTGAATGCACGTGAACTTAGTGCAACAACCCTAATTGTGCAATATTTGGATGATGCTAAGGTTCATGACAAATAGATAGCATGCTACATTCATTATGTCTCATCTATTCTTATGCCTATGACATAAATTGCCTTCAATGATGATCCTTGGTTATCTAGCTCTAATGAATGGAGTAACTCAAGGAGCATATCACCTGTGGCTTTGACAACAAACAAACAAGGTTCCCAAATTTGTGCATGGAAACACATCAAATGATGTTGCAGAGAGACATGGTGTCTAATCGATCCATAGATTATTGCTTGCAGAGAGTGTCGATTCTATAAACTTGGGCTTGTATGGGGTAGCAAAGGCCTTTGGTCAGTATGAGGCCTTAACAACTAGGCTGAAGCATATATTTAAAATGTATGCATATAGTCCTAGAATTTTATTTGAACTTGTACAAAATGCAGATGATGCGGGAGCTTCTGAAGTTTTCTTTCTATTGGATAAAACTCAGTATGTGACGTCATCCATTCTTTCTCCACAATGGAAAATTGGCAGGGGCCTACCTTATACTATCTCAATAATTCTCTTTATAGCTCAAGATCTTTATGCCATTTCACGCATTGGGAAAGACAGTAACTTGAAGATCCATTTTCTATTGAAAGGTTGGCTTGAATTTTTTGTGATGTTTGATCCTCGCACCTCATATCTTCCAAGAATTACTCCATCCCATCTTGTCCTGAGGATCAGATTTGTTGGTATTGACATATTGGAACAATTTCCTAACCAATTTTCCCCATATATGCATTTTGGATGACCCTTTTATTTATTTATTTTAAATATTTTTTGGTGCTCTCTTTCGCTTTCCTTCAAGTATTTTAAGTGTATCTGCTTACAGCCAAATCAAGAAAGAAAGTTATAAACCAGAGGATGTTTTATCACTTTTTCTCATCTGTCTATACAAATGCAAGCTTCCTATTGATGTATTGGAGAGCCAACCTAGTTCAACAAATGTGATGGTTGTTTTTTATTTATGGTGATTGCAAGGTGGGCATGGACAAAGAGAAATTCATTCAAAAATTGTAAAAGACACCAGAATCACAGTTACCATGGAGTTGTGGAAAAATTATAACGACTTCAAGTGATACTACTGTAAAGTCAGATCTATGGATGGTGAGTGAATGTTTGGGAGGTGTACCTACTAAAGCTAAGTCTTGTTGGAAAAAGTGTCTCAATGCTTACTAACATTGAACTCCTGAAAGAGCAATATCGATGAGACCTTTGGAATGTCTTGCCGATGAGTAGTTGATTTGATCGTTGTGACCTTGGATCTGTCTTGGCGATGAGAACCATCGCTGTGACCCTGTAGAAGTCTCGCCGATATCAGTGTGACCAAAATAGTTAGGGTGACATTCCTTACTCACTCTGATGGCAAATTTTTGGGCGACAAGGTTCATCGGGGAGAGTCTCGGTGATGAGCGCATCGAGGAGACTTGTGCTATCGGCATAACCTCCCGATCTCCTGCCGATGGTGTTTCTCTCGCCAATGGATCTGCTCTTGGTGAACGATCGATGTGACTCTTGTCGACATGTGCAATCTTAGTGTTTTTTGGGTCATCAGGGAGACATGAGTGTTCGGTGAGACTTCCTAGTGTGTTGGCAATAAGGATTGTCTTCCCGATGGTCTTGAAGATTGGGGAGACTTCACCAGAGTCTGAGCGATAAGATTTAGTGTCATGTGCGATAGCCTATGGATAGTTTGACATCGGTTCGACACATTTTTTGTGTGTCACTAATGAGCGATAAAGTTGAAATTGGTTGACCAAGCGTTTGTCCTACGTGTTATTTCTTGGACCAATGAGCAATACATAATGCAAAAGCATTGTGCAGTTGAACTGTTGTGACCATTTTCTTGTGGGAAATAAATAGATGGCTTGAGTGATGGATGAACAGTTCAGTCGTGGTTATGGTTAGAGTGTTCGACAGATAAGTGATCAAAATTTTGGTGAACTTCATTGTATGTTGAACAAACGCATTGTAACAGTGTAGTGTAATTCGATACAAGGTTGATTAGGGAAATGTTGTTGATATAGAATTGTCATCTGGAAAGAAGTATTTGTAACTTGTATGTAATTTGATTACTGTAATACAAGTGATCTTTCTTTGGTGTGGTGGGTTTTTCTCCCGTAAGGGTTTTCCCATGTAAATCTAGTGTCAATTGTGTTATGTGTTTATTTCTCAGTTTTGTTATTTATTTCATGTGTCTTAATGAACTGTAATTATAAACATCAAAAGGCATATCTCTCTTCTCCTCTGAGTCTTGACATTAGGAAAATTTGTTCCGCAATTGAATTTTTCCTAACAAGTGGTATCAGAGCCTGGCCAGTTGTGTTATCCTTTTGGGTAGATTGGTTTTTTGTGTCAATTTCTATTCAGTGGGAGTTTTGTAGAAGTCTTGAATTTGTCTAATTATAGATTAAGATGGCAATGACAAGTATGTCTGGAAGGATTGAAATTGATAAATTCAACAACATCAATTTTGAGTTGTGAAAACTTAAAATGGAAGATCTGTTGGTGGATCATGATCTTTGGATTGTTGTGTCTAGAATTAAACCTACAACCATGAAGCAAGAAGATTGGGATCTCTCTGATAAAAAAACAAAAGGGTTGATAAGACTCTGTTTGGTAGACTATGTTCTCCTAAACGTTCATGAAGAGAAGACTTCCTCTACCTAGTGGAAAAGACTAGGAGGTATTTATCAAGGCAATTCCTTGGTAAATAAGTTGTTCTTAAGGAAGAATTTGTACTTTTTGAAGATGGAGGGAGGAATGTTTGTTGCTGATCACTTAAATACCTTTAACATGTTGATTGCTCAGTTAACATCAGTAGGAGTGAAGATTGAAGAAGAAGATCGTTGTATGCTCTTTTTATATTCTTTGTCAGATTCTTGGGATCACTTGGTGATGGCGATTGGGAGCACGACAACCACTTTAAAAATGGAGGATGTGGTTGCTTCTTTGTTATCAAAAGAGATGAGAAGGAAATCTTCTGAGATGGTGAAAGAGGCTCTTGTTGTTCGAGGCAGATTAAAGGAAAAAGGCAAGAAAAAGGACAAAAAGTCTAAATCAAAATCAGAAGGGAGATCAAAGTCTCCTGGTAAGAAGTCCAAGGTGAAGTTTTGGAATTGTGGGAAGCCTAGTCATGTCTGAAAGGATTGCAAAGAGGAGAAAAAGAAGTGGAAGAAGAATTCTTCTGACAATGATTCTTCTCAGAGCGATGCAATGCCTTTATTGTAGCCTTGGCAACTCAGGCATCAGATGATGCCTGGTTGATTGATTCTGGAGCATCTTTTCACATGACATCTCATAGAGACTGGTTTACTAAGTATGAAGAATGTGATGGTGGAAAGGTGCATCTGGCAAACAATTCATCTCTGGAGATTGTTGGCCATGGAAAAGTCAGAATTGAGTTTCCTGATGGTAGAATTAAGGGAATTGATGGCGTAATGCATATACCAAGTTTGGCTCAAAAATTAATTTATGTAAGCAAGTTGAACAATGTTGGAGTGCAAGTCTCGTTCTCTAGCAATGGTTGTAAAATGACTAGAGGCTCGATGGTGCTGGCTAGGGGTGCCTGAATTGGTACTCTGTTCAAGTTGGATGTACTAGATGTTCAATGCAATAGTGTCTCTGCAAAGTCACAAAAGGTTGTTTGTAAAGAGAAGAATGAAAATGTTCCTATTGAAGCAAATTCCTTGGAAGTGAAACTTCTACCAGAAAAGACTATGCTCTGGCATCAGAGGCTCGGTCACATTGGTGAAAAAGGTTTGAAATCCTTGAAGAATAAAAACCTAGGTGAGGGGCTTGATGATTGTAATCTTGATTTTGAATTCTGTGAACATTGTATAAATGGCAAACAACGTCATGTTTCATTCTACTCTAGTCCTCATAAATCTTCTAGTGTTTTGGATTATATTCATTCTGATGTGTGTGGTCTAGTGGATGTTCCTTCATTATCGAAGTGTAAATATTATTTTTCTTTTATTGATGATTATTCGAGAAGGGCATTTGTCTATTTTTTAAAAGTAAATCAGAAGTGTTCAGTCATTTTAAGGAATTTAAAAACCTTGTGGAAAATCAGACTGGAAGAAAAATAAAGTGTCTAAGGACCGACAATGGCGGTGAGTTTTGTTCTGATGAGTTTGAAATGTATTGCAAAGACCATGGGATTAAGAGGCATAAAACAACACCTTACACTTTGTAGCAAAATGGAGTTGTTGAAAGGTTGAACAAGACATTGATGGAGAAGGCAAGAAGTATGTTGAGAAATGTTGGTTTGGAGTAGATGTTATGGGCCAAGGTTGTGGCTACAACATGTTACTTATTGAATCAATCACCTTCTTCAACACTTATTGATATAATGCCTATGAAAGCTTGGTCTGGTAAGAATTCCTCTCTCAAACATATTTGTGTCTTTGGCTGTGAAGCATATGTTTATTTGTCGGATGTGAAAAGATCTAAACTGGACAACAAAGCTGAAAAAATGTATCTTCATTGGGTATGGCCTTGGTGTGAAAGGATACAAGCTTTGGAATCTTGTGACTAAGAAGGTATTGTACAACAGAAGTGTAATCTTTCGGGAACTGAAACCTTCTTCAGTGGAGCTACAGTCAGAGATGAAAGAAGAGGAAAAGAAGAATGATGTTGTTGAGATACCTCTAACTCTAGAAAAAAAGGAACAAGTTGAAAGTGTACCTGAAACTGAGCAGAGTTTGAGCATCTCTGAGATTTCTAAACAAGAAGAACCACAACCTCAACCTCAGCCTATGAGAAGGTATACACGTGAGAAAAAACAACCAGATAGGTATGGATTCTCTATGTTAGATTCTAGTTATGCCTATGCTTTGATTACTAACACGAATGAGCCTAGGACTGTAAAAGAGGCAACTAAAATTTCGGATTCAGATTCCTGGTTGGAAGCCATGAATGAAGAAATGGCATCATTAAGGAAAAATGATACTTGAGATCTGGTCTCATTGCCTGAAGGTAGAAATCCTGTGGGATACAAGTGGGTGTTTAAAAATAAAATTGGTCTGGATGGTTGTGTTGAAAAGTATAAAGTGAGATTTATTGCAAAAGGTTATTCCTAGGTAGAGGGAATTGATTATGGGGAATTTTTTATCCTATAGCAAAGTTGACATCTATTAGATTTATTTTATCACTTGTTGTAGCATATTATTTGGAGATTGAGCAAATGGATGTGAAGATAACATTTCTTCATGGTGATCTTGAAGAAGAAATCTATATGTCCCAGCTAGAGAACTTTGTGAGAAAAGGTAAAGAAAATCTGGTTTGAAAGTTCAAAAAATCTTTGTATGGCTTGAAGAAATCACCTAGGATGTGGTACCAAAAATTTGACACATTTGTTTTGTCATTGGGATTTGTAAGATCAGAATCAAATCATTGTGAGTACCACAAGACTGGAAATGATCAAATTCTTATTATTTCCCTTTATGTTGATGATATGTTCATAGGAAATAGTAAGTTAATGATTTCTGATCTAAAATCTCAGTTGTCTGCAAAGTTTGAAATGAAAGATCTTGGTGCAACTAGGTATATTCTGGGGATGGAAATAACTAGGGATAGAAAGGGTAGAAAGATTTGGCTTAGCCAGAGTACATATATTAAAATTGTTCTGGAGAGGTTTGGTATGAATGATTGCAAGCAACTAGTTGTTCTAGTTTTGCAGGGAACGAAGCTATCTTTTGAAGATTGTCTAAAATCTCCTACTGAGATGGAGGACATGGCCAAAGTGCCTTATGCTACTATAGTTGGTAGTCTAATGTATCCAATGGTCTGTATAAGGCCATACATTTCCCAAGCAGTGGGATTTTTTAGTCGATTTATGGCGAATCCAGAAAGGACACATTGGGATGCTATGAAAAGAGTGTTTAGATATCTAAGGGGCACTTTAGACTATGCTCTATGTTACCATGGATAGTTGGTTGGATCACAAAGGACTCTGAGCATTCATGGATATGTGGATTCTGATTGGGTAGGGGACATTGATAGTAGAAGGTCCACCAGTGGATATACTTTCATGTTAAATGGTGGTGCAATTACTTGGATGAGAAAGTGACAAGCTATAGTTGCTTTGTCCACTACAAAAGATGAGTACATGGCAGCAACTCACACCTATAAAGAAGCAATTTGGTTAAAATGTTTGTGTTCTAACATTGGGTTTGATGCAGGGAAAATTACAATTTACTGTGACAGTCAAATTGCTATTTGTCTGGCAAAGAATCCTACTTTCCATGCTAGGACGAAACATATTGATGTGCAGTATCATTTTGTACGAGATATGGTGGAGGATGGAAAGGTCTCTTTAGAAAAGGTGGATACTCTGGAAAATGTTGCAAATGCATTGATAAAACTAGTGAGCACAGACAAGTACATGTGATGTACCAGATTGATGGGCCTTGGTGCCTATAAAACTCAATAGTTTTTTTGTGCTCTAGAGATGTCAGTAAGATCTTCATCAAGAGGGAGATTGTTGGAAAAAGTGCCTCAATGCTTACTAACATTGAACTCCTAAAAGAACAATATCGGTGAGACCTTTGGAATGTCTTGTGGATGAGCAGCTGATTAGATCATTGTCACCTTGGATCTGTCTTGGTGATGAGAACCATCGTTGTGACCCTGCAAAAGTCTCGGTGATATTGGTGTGACCAGAACAGTCGGGGTGACATTCCTTACTCGCTCCGATGGAAAATGTCTGGGCAATGAGGTTCATTTGGGAGAGTCTTGGTGATGAGCACATTGGGGAGACTTGTGTTGTCGATGTAACCTCTTGATCTCCTGCCGATGGTGTTTCTCTCGTCAATGGATCTGCTCCTGGTGAATGATCGACGTGACTCTTGCCGACATGTGCGATCTTAGTGTTCGTTGGGTCATTGGGGAGACATGAGTGTTTGGTGGGGAGACATGAATGTTCGGTGACACTTGCCAGTGTGTTGGCGATAGGTATTGTCTTGTCGATGGTCCTGAAGATCAGGGAGACTTCACCAAAGTCTAAGCGATAGGAGTCGGTGCTGTGTGTGATAGCCTGTGGATAGTCTGACATCAGTTCGACACATTTTGTTGTCTCACCGATGAGCGATAAACTTGAAATCAGTTGACCAAGTGTTTATCCTATGTGTTCTATCTTGGACCAATGAGCGATAAATAGTGCAAATTGATTATGCAATTGAACTGTTGTGATCATTTTCTTGTGGGAAACGAAAAAATAGCTTGACCGATGGATGAATAGTTCGATCGTGGGTCTGGTTAGAGTGTTTGACAGATGAGTGATTAGAATTTTGGTGAACTTCATTATCTATTGAACAAAAGCATTGTAACAGTGTAGTGTAATTCGATACAAGGTTGATCAGGGAAATGTTGTTGATATAGAATTGTCATCTGGAAAGAAGTATTTGTAACTTGTATGTAATTTGATTACTGTAATACAAGTGATCTTTCTTTGGTGTGGTGGGTTTTTCTCCCGTAAGGTTTTTCCCACGTAAATCTGGTGTCAATTATGTTATGTGTTTATTTCTCAGTTTTGTTATTTCTTTCATGTGTTTCTTAATGCACTGTAATTGTAAACATTAAAAAGCATATCTCTCTTCTCCTCTGAGTCTTTACATTAGGAAAATTTGTTCTGCAATTGAATTTTTCCTAACAAGTCTCTCTCTTTGGAAAATAGAGAACGTAGATTCATTCCATGGGTAGGTGTAGCTACCAAGTTGGAGACAGGATTGGAGAAATAGATAAAAGGTCTTCTATTTCATATTAATGGATACTTTGAACTATCCTCAAATCAAAGGGATATCTAGTTTGGTGATGATATGGCAGGAGGGGGGAAGCTCAGGTCTGATTGGAATCGTTGTTTGTCTGAAGTATGGAGTATTTAGGAGGATGATGTGAGAGGCATAATAAGAGCCAACGTGGACTAAGGAAAATTATTAAAAGTTGAAGATTTTAATTTGATTCAGAATTTATTGAAATTTATATGAAAAGGTTTCATGGTTTATTAATGCTTGGGCCTTGATGTAATAAAGTAATTCATGGTGGAAGATGGAAAACTTGAATTGTCAAGAGTTGTGTGCTTTCTTGGTGGCACCAATTTATAATATTTAGTGACAAAGCAGCTTAGTGATTCAAAAAATTCTTATGCAACCACCTATTGTAATTACGTGCCAATGTGCAGTTTCAAGCATAATATTTTGTTGAAGAATGAGAGTTTTAAAAAGATAGCAATCCATGTATATTATTTGGAGCCATATTAAGAATAAATCGGGAGCAACTTCTCAATTTTAATACTAATGCCAAATCATGCATGATGTGTCGACTCATGGTTTATCGAGGACATAAATCATTTACTAAGAAAGAAAGTAATTGGGGACTAAGCTAGTGAAATCCTAGAAACTCTCGATTTGGGGATCTAAACCCTAGGGATAAGAAAGAAATTAATGGGAGAAAGGTTGGGGAAGGAGCAGTTGCTCTAGCAAACCTTATGAGGGTGCAGGAGCATGCAAAGGATAAAATTGAACAAGAAATATTATTGGCTCTCTGATGGAATTGTAGTGAAGGTCATGAGCAAAGGTTTGGTTGAGAAAGGATATTATAAGCAGAAGTTAATTGAGAAATACGTTGGGGAGATTAAGATGATTGAGATTGGCCATGTTCTGAGGGTTTATTTGGAAGAACTTGAGTCGGTCATCCCACAGATTGGGGAACCCGTTAGGATTGTTAATAGCACATACCGAGGATGCAATGCTAGGTTGCTTGGCATTGATACTGACGAGTTTTGTACAAAGATTCAAATTAAGAAAAGTATCTATGATGGGAGATTGCTAACGATAATTGAGTATGAGGATATATGTAAAATTGCATGAATTCAGAATACTATGAAAGCACTGATTGGTTACCACTTTTTCAAATCTAAGGAGTCTGAGGAAGTCCTTGATAGATTATGAGAATTCAAGGCACAAGTTGAAAACATGTTTGGGAAGAGGATTAAGGTTATGAGATCAAGAGGGAGTTTTGTGTTTCGTATAATCCTTAGAAAAATGGAGCTTTTTGGTGCTGTGTTGCAAGAAAAATTGGGTGTGAGGCATGCCAAGAGGTAGTGTAATGGGCATGCATAAGAAACGTAATAGAGTTTGAGGTTGCTTAGTATGAGTGAAGTAATGCAAAAAGAGGTGTCTTTGGAAGGCACCAAGGCATAATCAGGTGGGTTTGTAGTAGAACAATCTTGGAGGTGGAAATGAAGAGGTAGAGTATCTAGGGATACACGAATCAGAGTAAGTGGATCAGTAGGTGTAAGTTGAGTTGCACTTGTGTTTTAGACATGAATGAATGCAGGGCAATCCCATGGAGTCCTATGACACGAGGAATTGGAGTGGCTTAATGAGAAGAAGTTGTGACACTGAAAAGCAGAAGTAGAGTCTAGAGAAAGTGTGCCAAAATTTTTGGGGGGTGCTGCTAGGAGTACTTTCAAAAGTGTGGGATGGAGGTCGCTCCACCAGGGCAAGAATTGCAAGCAACCTTGGATGAGGAGGTCAGGAGGTTGATGTGGGTACTTGGAGCTAAGTTTAGTTAGTGCGAAAAGGTGTAGCTTGAACCTGACCAAGTATTATGGAAGGTTTTGTATCAAAAGGATGGATCAACTCAATGAAGGAAGCCGAGGTAGGGTTCTCGCAGTGGTGGAGAGAGTAGTTTTGAAGAATCTACTCAAATCAGGTTAAGTATGGAAAGATCACAAATGGTGCTAAGGAAAGAAAACCAGCTTTAGAGGCAGTCACAACATCATCAAGATATTCTCCCTATGCCACGAGAATGAAATAAATGACGGATTGATCTATCATAGTGTATATTTCTTTGAGATAGAGAAATATGAGGTGAAAGCCCTTGTAGAATATATTTATTTGAGATAGAGAAATATGAGGTGAAAGCCCTTGTAGCGTATATTTATCTAAGATGAAGAAATATGAGGTGAAAGCCCTTGTAGCGTATATTTCTCTGAGATAGAGAAATATGAGGTGAAAGCCCTTGTAGTGTATATTTCTCTAAGATGGAGAAATATGAGGTGAAAGCCCTTGTAGTGTATATTTCTTTCAGATGGAGAAGTATGAGGTTAAAACCCTTATACATATCATATCTCTGAGACTGAGTTGTGCTTCCCACAATTGGATATAGCCATTGTGGAAGTCATGTTGAGAGAGTCCATGACAAGACATGATATCCTTGAGCGGGACTCAATGAAGACTTTGTTATACCTCCCTAGCTAAGAGGGAGTGTTGATGTTTTTGGTAGCTTCGAGAGGTAAGCCAAAAGTTAGGTTGGCTCAAGTGAAAGCACAAACATAAATTGTATTATCATTTGAGGTTCTAGCATTGAAGAGATCTATTTTTGGCATAAGCATTTTTGTGTTAAACTTTGTTTCATTATAACTTTCAAATCGACAGTATATGCAACATGGTTTAACAGTAAAAATTATTTTGGTGAAATGTAGACATTCCAATACATTACTCAATTGACATTGAGATAATCTCTAACGAGTAAACTGAAATCAAGATTACTTAGTTTCTTGAACAAAAGTTAAGAATTGAAGCATCCATATCATAAACATGACATTATAACCATAGATAATCCTTGATTATTTTTATTCAAAATATAATGCATACAAGACTTAAGAGCATGCTAGGTTGATATTCAAACATAATGAAATACATAAAGTATTAGAGCCATTTTTTTTTTAATTCAGGTAAAAGCAGGTTTTGAAGGGCCCCTGAAACCCATTAACAGTAGATAGAGATAGGATAAAGCATTAAAAGTTCAAAAAAATATGAAAAGCTGCCAGCAAAGAAAACTAGAGACCAACGCAGAGACAACACAACACAAAAAACCAATAAAACACCTGCAGGAAACCAACCACTAGGCCAGATTTCTTAGGCTTTCAATGACCTCCTTTTCTAGGTTGTCCATGTTAATAGCATCTTTCTTCATGTCTTGTATGTCCGCAGGGGGCTTGTCTAACTTCCTTTTCAGATTGGCTCTAGTGTGTTTTCTTGGCCCAACCCCTTCAGCCTGGCTTAGATATTTAACCTCCTCCACTTCCACCACAAATTTAACCTAATGAGCCCTTTCAAGATTTTTGACCATCATGTTCATGGTAGTGGCAATGGAATTAAGAATTTGATGGCTCATTTCCAAAACTTTCTGAATAGATTCTCTGATATTTTTAAGCCTCCCCTCAATATCAAAAATTTTTCCATCGTGATTGTTCTTGAAATGCTCCAAATCCTCCATTGTTTTCTTTAGGCACTCAACCATATATTTCTTTTCATTTTCTGTCCACAAGTCCTTAGCTCTTCCTTTGTCCTTTCTCGTGTTACAATCCCCCTCCACCTTTTCCAACCTACTATTATAACCCCTTTGATTAAGCTTTATCTCCTTTATCTCGAAGAAGGCCCACCTGATTAGACAAAAACATTTAGCAAGATACTCGCACTCAGCTTTGAAGTAGTGGTCATCTTCCTTAAGGTCACTGGGGCACTGTGGCCTATCCTCCCTGTCCGTAGCTAGATAGTTGGACATCTCAAAAGAATTGGTGTGCTGGTTCCTCTTGGTCAATGTGGGAGGAAGGGTCTTCCTCCAATTTTCTTTTACCCTTCCCCTGATGAGAAATACTGGGTGTGCCTTTCGGTTTCAAATTGGAAATATCAAACCCAAGATAAATAATTTTGGCCCTGCCAGTAGACACCATTGCATTGGGTTTAGGGAGGGCACAGGACTTAAGATTGCTTTTGAAATTTCCCTTCTTCTTAGCTTCCACAAGGTGTTCTTCCTCCCCCTCCATTTCAGTATCCCACTCATCTTTTTTCATATAACTATCACCCAACTCCTCCTTATCAAAAATAGAGTGAGCCATCTGTTGTTATTACAGAGCAAAATTAGAACATTTCTTATGTGTACTATCAAATGACTTAACTATATTGGAGTTACCATAATATTTATCTCAGATGTAGGTCGAACATTGTATTGAGAGAAGATATTCCTCCTTATCTCTCATATTAAGATGCAACCTTGGCCTTACTCCAATGACCTTGGCTTTTATATAAAAAACATGTGGCATAGGAGAGAATGCAATCTAAAGTTTGCCTCATTGTTGATGAGCCTAGGTTTTGGTCCAATTTTGGTTAGACTCTATAGTTTATTTCCTAAATTTGACATGGAATTTGATATTAAATGTTGATATTTTTATAGAGTTTCCCTCAAACCATAGACATTGGGTTTAATTCTATTTTTTCCAGTTTTAATGACATTAGCCTATTATGTGGACTATCTATATTAATTTTGCATGTGGTTAATGAATTTTATTTAAGGTGGCTATAGATGTGAAATTATATGTGTACTAATATTGTCCTCATTACAAACAAAAGAAGAAGGACTGCAGATGCAAGATGGTAGCTAACATTGATAGCAAGCAGATTCCACCTGAGTTCAAACCAATTCAGACTGAGGAATATCAAGCCTACTTTGTTGCACAAAGAAGGCCATGGGCTCCAAGACAAGGTATGCCACTAGATCCACTATCTTTTGTTGGGCCATATTTTAATTCTTATTCATCTGTTAACCAGTGGTAACCCCCATGTCCATCCAACTATGGAGGATATACACCACAGTCTTGGGGTAACCCTCCAAATGCTTGGTCCAATTATCAAAATTCTTCACCTCAGTGGCATCAACCTTAGGGAATTGGTAGTAGTTTCAAGGACCTTGGTAGCCACCTCCAAGAAATTGGCAACAAACATCTCAATGGAGAGGTGGACAAAAATGATCAAACCAGACAACCAATTACATGCAGCCACCTTCTCAACCCCAACAACTTGCTATAATTCCTCCCCTTGCTAATCCCAGCTCAAATGCACCTAAACCCACTTAGTTACCAGCTCAACCCACACCTAACCCAAATAATAAGCCACCACAACAACCAGTATACTTTTATGATCCAAATCAATTTCATGCATGTGTTATGAATGTGAGTGACATCCATTTGCGTTCACGAACTATTGTACTAGCTCCTTCCACATCCATCATCATTGAGCTTCCTATGGAAGAAGAAGAACCTCTGGATGTTCCCATTCAGCCTGGTGCACCTAAAAATCCCGAACCAGTTCCAGCCAAGTAGATGACACAAGAACCACCATTCCCCCAGAGGTTGGAAACTGTCAAACAAAAGGAAGGAAAGGAGGAAACAAATTTTGGCATTCTAGATCAGTTGAAGCATATATGTGTCCAGATACCTCTATTTTAGGCTATAAAAGATATTCCTATATATGGAAAATCAATCAAAGAAGTATGCCTCAAGAAGCTGGGCAAGAAAAAGAAAGACCCAACTATAGTTCATGTAGTGGGAAAGTTGGCTGACATCATGCTTGAAAAAGTAACTATCCCCAAGTACAATGATCCAGGTAGTCCTGTGGTTGAAGTTATTATAAATGGGATACACATAAATAATTCTTTGATTGAATTGGGTGCAACAATAAATGTGATGACTAAAGACATCCTACAACAACTAAACACTGTAAGTAGCAGATCCACTCCTACTATCCTACAACTTGCTAATAGTTCCACTGTTAAGCCTAATGGCATAGTAGAGGACCTTGTGGTGATCCTAGACTCTTGGGAGTATCCAACAGACTTCATGATTCTTTCTCCTAATGCCACACTAGGAGGATACCCCATTATCCTTAGAAGACCATGGTTAGCAACAACAAATGCTTATATTGGATGTCGAACAAGAGACATGACCATTTTTGATGGAAAGAGCACCAAAAAGATTGTTCTTGTTGGAAAAACAAGGATAGACAACTGAGAGGGGGAGGTGAATCAGTTGTTACCAAAATCAAACTTATAGAACATTAGCCAATCCTTAAATCACAAATCTAATAATTAATAGTGCAAGCATAAGAACAACACATCAGAAACACATGAACACCAAGATTTTATACATGGAAACCCTGTTAGGGGAAAAACTATTGTGGATGTTAGTCCAAAAGATTATACCCTGTTAGAAGTATAATGAAGAATAAAAAGAGAATGCACTTGCATCCAGGCACACTACCTAGAGCACATTGCTCAAAGGGAAGTCTCACTACCTTACATATAGTAATCGGATTAAATCCCATCTAATGAATTTGAATTGAGAAAATAGCTTTTGCAAAAGCTCGATTAGAGTTCCAATTAGGCACACAAAACTTCTTCAAACTCTCCCACACTCTGCTCTGAATGATCTGACCTTTATTAGCACTTGTACATTACTTGTACACTTGACCACTTATTATAAATGAGGAAAACAATCTTGTATATATATATCTGCTACACAGATTTGCATCCACTATTCAGTCAGCCACAAATAAAGAATAAATTACAACTATCGGCCTTGATACATGAATGAATTTCAATGCATACCAACACAAGTTGGTCACAACATAGTGAGGACCCAAACAAACATATCCAAACATGCCAAATAGTAAAATATTAATCCTCATGGATATGCAACATGCTAACACCACAATGTCGGCCAAGAACATGAACACTCGAGCACATATCAAAAAAATCTTTGATCACAAACACTCCAATCACTATGGACGTACAAAAAGGATAGAGTACAATCTAGACTCATCCATGAAAATCATAGGTACATGCACAACACATGAGATTACCATAATTTCATCCACTTCGACCAAGAACACCATCTATAGAAACTCAATAACTATAGGCACACAAATCTTCATAACTTCCACAAAACTTTATGCGCACCTCTGAAACTTTCAGACAACATACTAGAAAGGTTCAATAACAAACCCTTTGAAGCACACCTTCAAATCTTCAACACATAGAGCTTTCCAACATTCTGACCTTCTTAGCTCCACTGGCTGCCTATACTATATTTTTTACAATTTTCTCAATCTCCTCGACATATACAACCTTAAGCAGATTAAAATGCTAATAGTGTTGACATCAATGACAAGAATATATCAGAAACACAACCACAACATCCAATATTTCTATACCCTACTGCTCAATCATCCCATGATAAGGATGATCCAGTATGACCACATGTTGGTGAAGAGGCCGAAGAAGTTAATTTTGTGGCACAACTTATGATGTTATGTAGAAGTCCCTTCCTGTAGCTTAAGGATGAAGATGAAGTAATGTCCCACATAATTCAAAACTATTATGAGGTAGAGGAAGCATTGTGCTCTCAAGTACCTGATTCTGCTACTACAGTAAAAGCACTCTTGCCCACTCTTCCTATAGAGACCTTTCCTACAACCACTCTTCCTGTAGTCGCATGTCCTGCAAACACCTTTCCTGCAGCCGCGTGTCCTGTAGACACCTTTCCTGCAACAATAGGTATGTTTCACACATTACTACCACATGAACTCAAAGTACCAAGTATTAGTGAAGTAGGTATGGCTGAGTTAACTACACAAGTGGAAGTGTCAGAAGGGAGATATCTTAATGTTAACAGTAAATTGAGCGAAGAACAACAATTGACATTAGAAAATTTCCTGAAGGCCCACCAAAATGCATTTGTATGGGATTATCATGATATGAAGGGATTCGATCCTAAGATCTACACTCATAGAATATATATAAGAGATTATTGTCAACTCATAAGGCAACCACAAAGAAGAATCAACCCTGCATTGAAAGAAATTATCAAAATAGAGCTGCAAAAGTTGCTAGATGCAGGATTTATCTACCCCATCTCAGACAAACAGTGGGTGTCTCCATTGGTGATTCTGCCCAAGAAGGGAGGAAAATGGTGATTTTGTGTTGACTACAAGGAACTCAATGCTACTACTAAAAAATACCATTTTCCCTTACCATTTATAGATCAAGTTTTGGGCTCACTTGCAGGAAAACAATACTTTTCTTTTCTTGATGGATTCAATGGCTATAATCAGATTCAAATTACACTAGAGGACCAAGAGAAGACCACCTTTACCTATCTGTGGGGAACCTATGCCTATTCAGTACTTCCATTTGGCTTATGCAACACACCTGTAACTTTTTAGAGGGCAGTCATTACCACATTTTCTGATATTTCTCTTGACTACATGGAAATCTATATGGATGACTTTACCACCTATGGTGTTGATTTTGATGAAGCATTGGAAAATCTCAGGAAAGTCCTACAGAGATGTGAAGACCAAAATCTATCTTTAAACAGTGAGAAGTGCTTCATGATGATGCAGGAAGGTGTAGTCCTTGGCCACTACATCTCTCACAAGGGCATTCAAGTAGATCCTGCAAAGATTCAGGTAATCACCAATCTGCCTATTCCTGCAAAACAAAAAGGAAGTTAGGAGTTTCTTGGGACATGCAAGATATTATAGGAATTTCATCAAAGACTTCAGCAAAATAGCAGCACCATTGTATACTCTCCTAACCGAAGATGTTCAATTCCAATGGACAAAAGATTGTGCCAAAGCATTTTCTGACTTGAAGGCAACTTTAACTCATGCTCCTATACTCAAGGGACCTAATTAGGACATTCCTTTTCACATCTATACAGATGCATCAGACTATGCTATAGGAGTAGTCTTAGGACAAAAAGAAAGAGCCATTGAAAATATCATTTATTTTGTCAACAAAAATCTACAAGGAGCTGAAATTAACTATACAGTGACAAAAAAAGAAATGTTGGCAGTGATTTACGCCCTGAACAAATTCAAGCACTACATAACAGGGTACCAGTTCTTTGTGCACATCGATCATGCAACCATTAGATATATCATGAATAAACCCCTGATCTCAGGAAGGTTAGCCAGATGGTTGTTGTTGATGCAGGAGTTTGACATAACCATTGTGGACAAACTAGGAAAGGCCAATGTTGTTGCAGATTTTCTTTCAAGACTGACCACATCAGAAGAAAATCAAGCCATAGATGACTCCTTTCCTGATGAGCATCTATTTTTCATTAGTGTGCACACACCTTGGTATGCTGACATAGCTAATTACCTAGTGACAAGGAGAGTTACTCCTCACTTCTGTCCAAAAGAGAGAAAAGTTCTCATTGAAAAATCTTTTCCTTTTTCATGGATTGTTGGATGCTTGGTTTATATTCGACTAGATAATGTTATGAGAAGATGTGTGATGGAAGATGAGACATATGAAATTTTGCATGCATGTCATGATGAACCCTATGGAGGGAATTTTGTAGCTAAAAGGACAATAATGAAGATTTTGAACATAGGATACTATTGGCCTACACTCCATAACGATGCAGGAAGATATACAAGGAAATGTGATAGGTGCCAAAGAATGGGCTGGCCAACCAAATCAGATTAGATGCCACTCTATCCCCAATTATTATTCACTCCCTTTGACAAGTGAGGATTGGATTTTGTGGGACCCATTGATCCCCCATCAAATGGTAAGTCTTATATCTTGGTATGCCCTGATTATGTAACTAAGTGGGTAGAAGTCAAGGCCATGAAGCATGCAAGAGATAACAAGGTTGTAGAATTTATTTATGAATAAATTTTCACATGATATCAAGTCCCAAGAGAAATAGCAACTGATCAAGGAGCTGAGTTTACCTCAACACCTGTTACAACACTAGTCGATGAATATAACATAAGGCACAAAAAGTCTATTCCTTATCACTCTCAAGCCAATGGACAAGTTGAGGTGACCAATAGAGAAATTGAAGCTATTCTAACCTAAACAGTGGCTATTCACAGAAAGGATTGGGCAAATAGATTACTAGAAGAAGTTTGGGCCTACAAAACCACCTCGAAAACAACTACAGGCTTCGCTCCATTTGAGCTACTGTATGGGAAGACAACTATGATGCCCATTGAATTTGAGCACAAGACTCTTAGAACTATAGTAGACTTAGGGATGGATATTTCTGAGGCACAAAAACAAAGAATCATGCAATTGAATGTTTTAGATGAGATGAGGAAGACAACCTTGCACCACACTGAGGTCATGCAAAATCAAAGAATTAAATGACATGAAAAATTTATCAAAGAGAAGAAACTTCATCTAGGTGACTGGGCATTGCTTTATGACTCACAATATCAGGGCAATGCAAGAAAATTGCAGAAAAGGTGGCTAGGACCATATGAGGTTGTTGAGGTCTTTCCCAATGGAGTTGTTCAACTCACCACCATTGACCCTATCAGATTCAAGTTACTAGTCAATGGTCATCATCTCAGATTGTATCACAAGCTAGCTTGCAAAGAAGAGTTCCTGCAACAATTCATCCAACATGCAACACCCGAGCTTCATGTAGCTGAAGGAAGTGGACCTAATGTCCCTCCTTCTCACTAATTAAGGTACATACTTGTCATAATAAAGACTTCTACTTTTGTAGAAGTCCATTTCTTCACCCATCTACCCATTCACCCATCTATCACCATATTTTTCTCTCTTCCATCACTTCATTCCACCTCACATCATTCCACTTTATCATGATTAATTGCTCCATTTATTTCCTAAAAAGGAAAATGATACTTTCTCCATGATATTTGCAATATATCCTCCACACATTCAAGTATGTGCACATTAATTGCTCTCTTAATTATCTTTTTAGTGCATTCATTTAATCAATGTACGTTAGTATGGACGTTCACATAATTTTCATAACTCCCTATCAAATCACTACTCCCATCTCACATTTGTGGACACATGTCCAAATTTAGGTTGGGGGGAAAGGAAAGATGCAAGTACATTTCCCACATGTCAGTCCATGCTTATCTACGTCAACAAGTCTAGTTGAGCCGATTTAAAATTTGAAGTGAAGGACAGCTCGCATATGTGATGTGACACTAAATTTTCGCTACCACTTCTTTTCATCATAACTCCCTTTTATTACCCCTTCTTTGCCATTATTGACCCCATCATAATCTTGAATTGCAAGTGGTAAAAGGTAAAAAAAAGAGAGAGAAGGGAAATTCAACCAACATTGGTGCAGGACAATTAAACTAGCAAGTGTTGCAGAAAGGAATTTGTTTTCAGACAAGAATTATAGGAAGGGAATTTTGCAGAGTGATAGTTGATTGTAGATAATGGGAGTAAAAATAATTCAAAATGAGCCCTCAATTCATGATGCCTTATTGTAGGATGCACAGTGCCTGGCCAAATTTAGAAACTGTGGCTGGTTGGACTACTTCCTAAAGCTGGACGGTTTTGATGAAGGCATTGCACTAGAGTTCACCAATACATTTTCTGAAGGAAAAGCCATAGTAAAAGGGCTGGAGGTTGTGGAAACTGAGGAAATAATTGCATAAGTTATAGGGTTACCTGCTGACAATGAGCATTAACCTGTTTCTAGAGATGCCAGGTCAGCTAGGGTTGTATTCACAATACATGGTGACCCTCCAATCATTATAGACACACAAGATGCCAAAAGAACCTCTTTTCTCAAGCCATGGAAGCAGGTAGTCATCCATATTATCAGGTACACCACTTGTGAAGGTCGATTTTAAAACTTACATTGATAGTGCATTTCAAACTTTTGAGTCACATGAGGCACGAGAGGAGGATGAATGTGCCCAACATCTTATACAACCTTCTCTCCGTCATGGCAACTGAAACTCAAAAAGGTAAGGACAATTATGCTTCCCACCATTTCCTGATTAAATTGTTGGTTGAAAAATATCTCCATGATGTAGCACCCTAAATGACTTGGGAGGAATTAATAAATGTTGATCAATTTAGACCTGAGAAACTGTAATCTAGGGCTTTACCTCAACCACATAGGTCTAATAGGAGATTAAACATGGCTGAAGCCATACTTGGTGCTTCATCCTCTGGTGTTGGCTCTAGTATGAATCCTCCTGTAGCAAAAGGGACCATAGACATTAGTTTCTCTGAAAAAGAATGTTCTTCATCGGATTTTGATGATGATGATGTTCCACTTGAAACCCTAATGAGAACTAGGGCACAAAAGAGGGAGGAAGAGGCAGGAAAATGAAAATCCAAAACACAACCTATGGAAAGAGAGGTGCCAAGTCCTAAGAAGAGAATGGCTGACACTATTCATCCTGCAACCAAAGGAAAATGTGAGTCGTCTTAAGAAATCAAAACCAGTTGTTTATATGCCTTCACGAGAAAACCTTAAGCATGGAGGGACATCACATAAGAGTAGAAAAGCCCCAATGGGGCAGAAAAATGTCAAAGAAGAGAATATATTCGCAAAGGTAGCAAAAGTGACCCTGGCGGATCTTGCTACCCTTACAGAGGAAGTTGAAATTCGAGAGCATGAAGAAAACCAGAAGTTCCCGCAACAAGACCAAAAATTAAATCAGGAGTTCTTGCAACAACTACAAGAACTAGAACAAGAGGCCATGTAGCAAGAAGTGGGAGAAGACATTGTACCTCTGCAGCCTGAGCCAGTTGGACTACCTGAATCTATGCAAATGGTATTATATGGGGAGCAACCATCAACAAAAACCCTGGTAGGAATTCATAACCCTCCTAATTTTTTAGTACATACAATAATTTTGAATTTATGGGGAGAGATACAAAGGAGGGAGGAAGAATGGAAAAAGGAAAAACAAAGATTGAAAAAGGAAATTCAAAATAGGGATGAAATTATTGAAGAAAAGAATGAGGAGATTGCCTCTCTAAAGGAGAGGGTGGACAACATTGCAACCTTGGTATCACAAATTTTAGAATGTAGAACCCCTCCAAGGGTTTATGCTCTACACTTGAAGGAAAAATATCTCTCTTTTATGCTGTCAAGAAATATCTCAGGTTTGAATCTCTCTATTGAGACTCCCATTGAATTTTTCAATACTTATAGGATTGCCTACCTTCAAATGAAGAATTTTCTATGTGAATTTTATTTACATAATTTTGTTCTAACTCAAGACCAAGACTGGAACCCGTTGTTGTATGTTGGAGATATCCAATTGAGAGCATTCATGTCTTGGATGCAAAATGAGATTAGCTAGGGAGAGCAATATAATGCTTATAGGAAGAGGGAATCCAATATCCCCTTGGCCATTAGAGATGAATCAAGAAACCCCAAGGATATTTATAGAGAATGGCACAAAATGCTTTTTAGGCCTAGTTATGGTGACAAAATTATGCCTTGGATTGAGGTAGTTTACAGTGAATATGAGGTAAAGATGGCAACAAAAGAGGACACCATGAAAGGATAGCTATCATAGAGATGGAATACTTTAACGGATGAGCTGAAATAGGATGAACCTCATTCCATCCAAAACTATGTTGCAACAATAAAAAGGATTGAAAGGTACATTCAACTTGGGAGAACAAAGGGATGATAGTGGCTTCCCTTGACTTTTCAACCACCTATCCTCATGTGGCCTGTGTCAAACTTCAGATTCTACCGCTATGAATTTGATGAAGAAAATCAAAGATGGAGAAGACTTGAAAAATTGGGAGGATTCTACTGGGACCCTGACTCGCGCTCAATAGACACTGATGTTGGACAATTATCAGTTACAAATTTCAGAGCTTTGACCAAATAGAAAAACAACTCTTCCCTTGCTAGAAGACCAACAAAATGTTAGGTTGGGGGGAGTGATGAGCCTAGTTTTTGGTCCAATTTTAGGTAGAATCTATAGTTTATTTGCTAAATTTGACATGGACTTTGATATTAAATATTTATATTTTAATAGAGTTTCCCTCAAACCATAAACATTGTGTTTAATTCTATTTCTGTCAGTTTTAATGACATTAGCCTATTATGTGAACTATCTATATTAATTTTGCATGTGGTTAATGAATGTTATTTAAGGTGGTTATAGATGTGAAATTATTATGTGTACTAACATTGCCATGCAGACATACTCGAGGATACTAAATTGAGAAATGTAGCCACTAGTTGGTCATGGAGAGGAATCGTTCAAGGGTCAACTAAAGGATGACGACAAGATATTCCCCATGTCAATCACATGTAACTACCTTGTATTGGTCTTTTTATGATGTTGAGTAGATGCAGGCGTTACTGCAGTGTTGAGTTTGTGTTTGGACATGCATGTCTAACCGGATTCCCTACATGTGTAACCACCCTTCTATTCTTTTCTTTGTTTTCCCTAAATGACATCCTCTCAGTTAGTGGGAGTTGACTGCCTTGTTTATTTGATAGTATAAATAAGGTTCAGATCCTCCTTCTTCGGGAGGTTTTTGAGTTATTGATGTTGTACGATCTGATAATATACTAGCATTTCCAGACAAGCTACTCTTTTGTACTTGCATTTCCTAATGAATAAGATGAAATTCTCAGTTGAGCATTTGAGTTTATATTAGTTTTAGAGGATACTCATCCAAGGGGGCCCACTTGGTGGGTAATCCATCTTTTACTTTAGCGAGATTAAGTATTAGTTTCTATTTAGTACTTAGTTAAGAATCTGACACTGACTGTTCCTGCAACCACTAGAATTTCAGTCTGTGACTATTCTTGCAGCCAAAGCAGACATAGTAGTTTTTGTTTGTTGCTCAAATTTTCATTCTTGTCATGCATGTTCAGCTTAATTTAATTGTTGAGTAATGTTCAACATTTACTTTGTTCCTTTCCATGCAATTTACTTTAGTATTGAATATTTCTTAGCTATATAATGAAGATGACTACTTTGAGTTCCTAGTGCACATATTGTGCTAACCCATTTCAAGTTCACATCCCTGGGTTGACAATTTAAATGCACCTTCATGATGGTTAAAATGGCATTCGAGTTAGATGTCCAATCTCTGAATCACGGTTGTAAATGCTTAGTTATTAAATCATTGTAGGAGGCTGACAATTGCAATCCCTTTGGAATTCCACAGGTTGTTTGTGGATAGTGTTGGCTATGTAACTGGCATAATCAAAATCATTGTGGAACAAAGGGTGCGAAATATGTTTTAGTGAAATAGTCTTCGAAAGACTTGACATCAAAAGGCTTGATTTCACTACAAGGAATGCTTACTGATTTTTCATTATAACATTTTTTTTGAACCTAGGGATCCACTGCACCCTGAAGTTGTTCCTATCTTGTCAGTGTTGGTGTTTCCAAATAATTATCTAGGTTTTCCTAAAGGTTAGCCGTAGCTGATAATTGGAGACGTTGGGTCAGTGGCTAAGGAACATGAGATTAATCTTATAATTTTCTCTTCTACACTTTAGGTTCTGTAAAACCAAAGTGGGTTCTCCTATAACATCATTCAATATAGTAGTCTCATAGCAATGATGCCTTTGATAACATATTCTCCACACTAATATTTCAGGTGGTTGTGTGATTGGATAAATCACCTTTAGGGCCTCCTATATGCTAGATATTGCTTTGCTAGCATGTATTTGAGCATAAAACATAAAAATAAAACTAACAAAAGAACAACACTATGATACTGCTTACAAATCCTTACTGCATTCACACAATCTTTGATGAATAAATGGAAGATAAATTAATCCATTCCTTGAATAAAAGCTAAGTTGAAACTTCCACAACACAACATGTGATACATGAGAACCATAAATGATCCTTGATTACTTTAATTCAAAAGATAGTGAGTACAATACATGATATTGGAGTCATGTGTTGGTATTAGAAAGAAAAATTACAAAATTTATTATTCATGTTATCAAATAACTTGAATTGTACAAAAGACTTACAAAGATGAAGTATCAAAAAGAAAAGAACCATTTGAACGAAGCTTGGAATTCCGTTTTATAACACAAGGGGGTGCAATAAGAAAAAAACCCCATCCATTGCTCGGGTTTGCAAAAGACAAAAATTGTAAACAGTTGCATTAAACCACTAGCCAAAGAACCTGAAGGAAGATTTGCAAAAGTTGATGAAAATCACTTAAAATATCCATATAATCGTTGTTGTCAATTTTTTTAAGGAAATCTTTGTAACTTGGCAGGATGCTTCTGACAATTCTCTTTTAACAAGCCCATACTACAATTATATCTAGTTGTTGAGATTCGATTGAAATGAAACTCAAATCTCCTAGTTTATTCTTTGCCAAGCATCTCCTCTGATGTTGTGCAAACGTGTCATGGTGAATAGTAATTGATCCTAAAATGAATTTATTTTGACAAATCTCCAATAATTACTAGGTACCATGCCTAATCAAGACCTTTATGCTAACAAAAATCTAGAATAGAAGACATAAGAATAGATACATAGATAAGTTCATAGGCTAGGAAATCTATTGTTCTTTTGATCCCACACTTTATATATACTCTCTAAAGGCCAGCCATGAGCTAAAATTACATCCAAATTTTGAAAACACTATTGATATTTGGCATCAAGTATTACATTGGCTTCTCTACAAAAAAAATCTATGTTGTAATCTACATTGATTAACTTGTCTGAATAGGATTTAAGCTCATTCATATCAATTTTAATGTCCTTGCAAATTATGAGTAGAGGTGTTGGGATTACTATATTAAAGCTATCTTTCCAGTCTTTTAAGGTTTTCATTTCCCCATTATCCTCTAACAAACAAAACACAACCCTATTGTCAATATTCAAGAAATAATTGATCTTTACCCACACAGTCTCAATTACACTTTCCATGTATCCTTGCATGTTTCATGCCAACTTGACAACATTATAGGTAGAAATGATACCAAGTGGAGTATCAGATGCATTAGAAAATCGCTAGTACATACCTTCTAACACTATAAATATTGGGCCCCATTTAGTAAATATCTTCTTGAGCCTATCTTCATCCCCATTTATTCTGACAATGGCACCACTCAAATTTATGTATGACACACGGGTGGTCTCTAACCTTCTCAAGATCTTAGAAAAACTATGTTCCAAGATGCAAGCTTCTATGTACACATTCTCCTTATGTTGGGTTTATTGAGTATTTTTAATGTGCTCTTCCATCATTTGAACCTTTTGCTTAAACTCTTCATTTTCAACTATCAAATTATCAGGGAAACTACAGAGGAAGATCCTAGTTCCTCTGTACCTATGGGGCGGGTGCAAAAATATGGGGGGCCAAAAAATGACCAACTTTTTTAAAAAAATTTGAAAGCCATAACGTGCTCACGTTATAGCTTTGGTGTATCAATCCTAAGGCTCGATCACACCGAGCCTATAATGTGCTCGTATTATAATGCAAGCACATTATAAATGTTTATAACAAAAAAAGCAACATTCATCATTTTCATTTTTGTGTTTTTCTCCAAGTCTACGGTCTTCAAACCCTCAAAAGCATGCTCGTATTCTTGGAGACCAATTTCTTCATCAAATCATTGTTGAGTCTTCACCAAAATTCCACCATGACGTCAGGGAAGCGTTAGGAGTAAGTTTTGTTTTTTTTTTTTGTGATTTTATTTCTAAATAGGTAGATTTAATAGGTTTTTTTATGTAAATTTATTTAATTTACAAGAAATGATAATAAACCACCCAATATTCAAAATCCTCTTTCACCTCAACCCAAAATACCTGATGAAGAACAACCCCAAATCCAACAAAAAACTCCTCCAACAATTCCTCAACATTCCCCTGGAGCTCAACAAAATTTTAATGGGGGAAATTGAAAATAACAAAAAATAAATTAAGGAGTTAATTGCAAGGTTGAAAGATCCTGCAAGTTCAACCTCACAAAGAACCACACTTGCAGAATTACTTGAAGCTATACTAAAACATGTACATTAAATTAGCAAGAAATTAAGTGGTTGCGTGGAGAAGAGACGAGAGTATAGAGAATATTATGCAAATAAACTATCCTACACACAAGTCAAAAATGAAAAAATTACAAAATTTGACTTGTGTTCACTTTTCACTAACCCACGAACAAATCAACCTCTACACCCTACAAGCAAGAAGTTTTCAATCCATTGGTGCAACCACCAAGGGATAAAGGACCGTTTTTGGTAGAGGTTGTGGATGGTTTTCAGCCATCCTCCATGCAACAATAATGAGGTCCCACAATATTTCTTGAGGAAAATTTACTGCGAGTTTGTCCTCAACAAAATTCCCAACTATGCCTTTGATAAGAGATTCACTATATATTGTTATTTAAAATTTTGGACTAGTATGCTATGATGTTTTGGCTTGAAAACAATATGATTTGATGTTGAAATGAACATATGTGATTCAATTTTGTTTAATTAGACATCGGGATGATGTATCTTCCTAGAGGGGAAGGATGTCACATCTCAATTTCCTTGCATTAAATAATGTTCAGTTAATTGAAATATTTAAAAAATGAAATTTATTGTTTAAAATTTATGAGCTTTGATAAATGTTGCAATAATATTTGAAAATGATTATCTTGCAACTTTACAATTTAAGAAAATTGTTTTATAATGACTATTGGTTAAAGGTTACTGATGGACAATTTTGAGTGCAAGAATGTGTATGCAGGAATAGGTTAAAGAGTGAGAACATTGTTCAGGTAGGAATTCTTAGCTGGATGATGAATGGTAAGCAAGATTGGAATCTAGAATCTCACACACCACAGTAGAACATAACATCTACATTTGTCTCGCAATTGATATATATCATTCTTGCTTGCATAGAATTATATTTTGGTTAAATAGGAAATCTAATGAAAAAAACAAAATTATTGCATTTGCTTGTCTTACCTTGTCTATTCGACGTTAAATTAATATTTAGAGAGAAAGGAATTAAAAAGGTGGTGTGCGAGATATAGTTGTTTTTACATATTATTTCTTTGCAAGAAGAACAATTTGAATAATTGATCCTTTAAAGGAATTTGAAAAGAATTAATTCTTGGTAAGAGAAGTAATTTAATATATATAAATTTTGTGAATTTATCTATAAATATAGATATATTTATGCAATAATATTATACATGATTTAAATAATAAGAGCCCTCTTAATCGAAAACCCCTTATGAAATTATATGGAAGGAGCGATGATAGTGATTATTCATATAACCCCTTCATAATGACAACCCCTTCAAACAATCGAATGAATGGATAATTCTGAATGACAGGGAGTGGGGTGGCAGATTAAAGGAGGTATGGAGAGTTAAGAGCACTCCAAGAATAAAATGCAGGAAATCAAAGGCAGAAGGGGGGAAATAATTTTTTATTGGGAATCAATTAAAAGCAAGGGAGGTGATCATGGAAAAAGCAACAGAAGGAAAAAGTACAAAGGGATGGAGTCCATTCTCCATCTAATTGAGGAACAAGCATTGAATTTGTATATTTAAGAGGTAAAATTTGACACCTCTCTTAAGTTTCCTTCAAAAAAATCGATTTACTTTGTCTTCTTGAGCAAAGCTCGGCCTCAATGAAATTCAAGTGCCTTGTTGAAACAATAGTTCATATATTGTAATCAGACTCATGGCTTTTGTTTCCATTTTGTGTTATGTAATTTTTGATAGCCATGTTCAGAGGGTGAAAACCCCATTCTTTACCTTCATTGTGTAACAAAATGCATGAGCATGGTCTGACTCGAAGGCCTTTGTTCGGACTCTATCCCGCACGTTATTTTATTTTATATTCAATTTTTTAGAATATCAACATGTTCTCTATGAAGGAAAACACCATCTTTGGTGTTGATCACCCATAATAACAATTGAATGATATCTTCATTCACTTCAACATGCATATACCCTATTTCATAGGGCCGAATGGTATGCACCATTCAAGCATGAATCTCAACTCAGAATGATCCATATCATTTTGCTTCATATACATAAAATGGGTGGATTAAATTGTCATTATTGTTGTAGGTTGATGGTGTTGGCAAGAGACACTGCTAGCATCATTTGTTGTTGTCATTGATGGAAACCCTAATCAATGATCAGATATGCATATCATCATTCGATCATATCGACAAATAGATTGAAGATTGACAAGGAAGAACAGAGTATCCAGTAGTTCGGTGTTCATCAATTTGTATGAAGATTTTTTGTTATTGGTTTGTGTTGCGCATCTCAGGAAATGTTTTTTGGATATTATATTTGTTACTATTGAAGCGTAGTGGCTTGTATTGATCCTCATGTGAGTTAGGAGATCCGATTATGCTAATTTTCTATTTTACCAATATTGGAGCCGACTTCATCAATATATGATGTTGTGGATGTATGGAAAGTAATTGGTTAAGTATTTTTGTGTTTGTACATCTTTTTTTGGGTCCTAGCCAACTTGTGGCCGACTGTTGTGGATACACATTGCATATTATTCATATTTTGAGCTGACATATACAAATATTCCTTTGTTCTATTGGAGTCAACATAGTGTAATTGAATTCTAAGTTGTGGATATATATATAAGTTTGTTTGTATCATTTTGCATGATGTATGAAGTGTGTGGTGATGTGAATTGTGAATTAGAGTAGAGAAAAAGAACAATAATGTGTAGTTTCACTTGCACATAGATAATTTGTGTTGAAAGTGTGAGCATAACATAGTAGAAGTGCAAAATCAGTCTGTAAGATAGAAGATTGAATATTGTGCTTCACTAGAACTGTAATTAGGCATATTTAGATGCTAATTTCTTAGTTCAACCTCATCAAATGGATTTAATCTAATTTTCTTTGTAAGGAAGTGAGCCTTCCCTTTGAGTAGTGAGCTCTAGGCAGTGTGCATGAATGCAAGTGCATTCCCCTTATTGCAATCTTCATTTGAGTATACTCAGATTAAATTGTGGATTGGCCATCCACCGTGGTTTTTCCCCTAATAGGGTTTCCACGTAAAAATCCTTGTGTTATGATGTTGTGTTCATTTGCTTCATGTTTATGCATTATGGTTGAATGTTGTTAATGCTTTGAAGATAAAGGTTAAGTAAGTTAATTTTTGCACAGCATTGATTCACCCCCCTCTCAATGTAGCTTGTTTCCAACAATTGGTAGCATAACTAGTTCCTCTAAAGAAGTCTAACAACTTGGGGAGATCTTGGAAAGTGCTTCAATGGATTCAAGCAGTCTTCAACAACAGCTTTTGGTGGCCCTGGATGATCTTGATCAGTCAAAGGCTGAAGTTCAGAAATTACAAATAAAACTCATGGAGTCTAAGAAATTCATTGAGTCTTTGAAAGACACAATCAATAATTCTAGAGAGAAGAGAAAGGAACTTTGTGATCAGATTAAGCAGAATGACAGTAAGAGCATTGAAGAAGAACAACTTAGTCAAGCCCTAAAAGAAAAAATAGAATAATGTGAAAAGCTTACCAGAGATAATACAATCCTAAAGAATGAGATGGAATATATCATGATGAAGATGACCAAGGAGATTGAAGACATAAAGAAGAATGAAGAGAACCTAACGTAGTCCCTAAAATAAAAATTTGAAGTATGCAGTCGATTGGATGATGAATTAGAACAATCTAAAAACAATGAAGAGGCACTTGTAAAGCAGATGGATGATCTTAGAAATGAACTTGCTTCTAAAAATGAGTACAAGGATAAGTTCAAAGCTAGCTCTGCCATGCTTGATTAACTAATTAGCAATCAGAGGACTCATGGTGACAAGCGAGGTCTTGGATATGAAGAAGGAGAAAGTTCCAGATCCGAGCAAAGGAGATTCAAGCAAGGAAATCAAATGAACAAATCTAGAAGGTATCTGGTAAGGCAACCTAATGCTCAGAGATTTAATGGATACTATTTCAGTTGCAATAAATTTGGACACATGGCAACTCAATGTAAACTTAGAATTAAATCAAGTGGTCCATCATTCTCAGGTCAGTGCTTTAATTATCATAAGGTTGGTCACAAGTCAAATGAATTCATAAATGTGATGAATCAATTTCATATAAATATCGGATGCTACACATGCAATAGAATTGGCCATACTACTAACTAGTTCAAATCAAGAGGAAATCAGTGGAACAACTGGTCTAGATAGAGAAACGTTGTGTGCTATAACTTCAAAAAAATTGGTCACATTGCTACATTCTGTTGGAACAAAAAAGGTCCAATAAATCAAAGGAAAAACATGCAGAAGGATATCAAGGGAAAATAAAAAGTCACTTCAGATATGGCTAGATAGTAGATGCAAAAGAAATGGCTGAAGAAAGATCCCTCTGTTGAAGAAAATTTGCTAGCACCAGAACCTGCTTTTGGTAATTCCCCTGAGAATTAGTTTGAAGCTTTGGCCTAGGGGGAGCTGTCAATAAAATATTTTAACCCCCTAACTGGTAAGTAACACCAGATGTGGATGTGTATAGAAGGTGCATAGGTTCTCAACATATGTTGTTGAACTCATTGGAGGAAGTGGTATGCCGTATTGGAGGTCCGCAAAAGATTTATCCGTCACAGTGCATAAAAATAGGGTAACCAGATGAGTTAGGGTAAAACATTTATTGTGACAAAAAGGGTTAGGTATGAAAGTGATAAAAAATCATTTATATTCTTAATTTGTCACTTTGTATTCTAGAGAAAATAATTTTGGAGATCATTAAGGCAAACTTTGGCAAATTGAGGTGAAATTCAAGTGTGGAAGTGATTTGACAATCAAATTCCAATCCGATGAAAAGGGTATTTATCATAAAACTCTACAAATTTGTGATTTGGTTAAAATGAATACTCCTCTGGTAGTTGAAGTAAAGGACATACCTCATCCCAAATTCAAATGGCATCCTTACAAGTCTCTTGAGACCAATCCGTTAGGAGCATTTTCATCTGTTCCGCACAGAGTGTTACACACAAAGGATATTAGGGTTTATATCCACACAAATGTAGAAGAACTAGGAAGTTCACAATTGCTGAATTTGTATAATAATCACATCATAGGTGAATATTTCCATGTGAAACCGGAACATAAAATCATAGAAGCAAAGAAATTTACACAGATTGTCAAATTTCTCGTCTTTGAAGAGTCGGAATGGATTCATTATATTCCGAGTCGAGCTCATGCAAAATTCATGTGGTTAAACGTACCATTCAAAATCACCAAGGAAGCTATTAGTGTTGTAACATGTTTAAATTCTTCTAGTGGGTTACCAAATCTAAACTTTGTGAAAAATAAAACAGTCATTGATGCTACATGCTCTAGGTATGACAAAAGGGAAATGAAAGTTGATGATATTGCTGATATAGATGTCAAATTTGCATCTATGGTTATAGGCTACAAGATTTATCATTCCAGCCAAGACAACTCTATGTATGATACAACAATCTATGCCACCTATCAGATGGTGAAAGAAAATATAGATTATAATCTCTATGAATTACTGAGGAGTCAGCTAATGGAAAATCTTGCAAAGATTAAGAAAGATAAGAAAAACTCTTTCAAGTATGGTAACTTTCTTTTGTGCTTATTCTATTATTTCATGGGTGAAGTTCCAAGATTTGGAAAGATTCACTGGCAAAAAGACATACAGGTAACTGCTCAGATTAGAGATCTTTTTCACAAATATGCAGATTCCAAAACAAAGAATGCTACTATCTAGGGATACTTTAAAAGTTTTCAGGTTATGATGCAAGCTAGGGAGAGGATTCCCACCTCTATTGTAGAGAAGTACAAGGATTCAATTTTCTTCATGGTAGATGTTGATTGGTGTATGATGGAATCTTTTGATCCTAGAACAATTTGGATCATGCCTATGGGGTGTGAAGTTGAAGAGAACATCTTGGATATGTATGCATAACACTTTTTTAGTAAACATTTTGATCTGACAGAAGAAAGGTTCGATACCTATGCTGAAAAAGACATACAGGTTCACAATGAGCTTAGGAAACCTATGGTAACTAAAAGAGTTAGAAAATAGGTAGAAGTTCTTGCAGAAAGTTTTGGCATATCCATAGAGAAATTAAAAGAGGATAGAAAGAAAAGGGAAGAAGTTGAAGAAACAAAACAAGTAGCTAAGGAGGTAGCAAAATCTCAATCAGCTGGTCCGACAACACAATCTGCCCGAACTAGATCTACTAGAAGCTCTACATCCCATTTAACCCCTGCAGCAAAATTAATTCCTATAAAAACTAGATCCAAGGGATTTGGGAAAGAAGCAAAAAGGAAGAAAGATAAGAGCAGGAGAGTCTATGTAGTGGTTTCTGATGATGAGGAAATTGAGTCTGATGTAGGTGTCAAATAAATCAAGCATCAAGGCACCATGGCAGCAACTGTTATGAAAGGAAAACCCTCTGGTAAAGATGTTCAAGCAAAGAAGAAGAAAAAAACTAACAATCCAGGTATGTCAGTAGAGGAAGTTGAAAAGGATTTAGTTAAAGATGGAAATCTCAAGCCTCTCTGTAAATGGTATGAGTCTTTTGATGAATTTGATAAAAGAATTATTGAAGAAGCGACAATAAAACATATGAATATTTTCAATAAAGTTTTGACTGAAATTATGCCTAATTTGCCCAAAAGTCTATATGGTATTCTGGAAATGAGGAGACTTAATGCTAGAACAGAAGAAGAACAGATGAGAGAAAGGATTCTTGCAGAATTGTGTTTGGTAATGTCTATGGAAGACATGCAGACATTCTTGAACAAAGCCAAAAGGAAATTTAAAAGAAAAACAAGGGTAAATGAGCTAATGATCAGTTTAACTAATGAAGTTACAAAAGAAACTAAGAAAATACTAAGGGAGATACTGTTGAATGACAAAATTGATGTTATAGCTGAGGAACACATGTTGAAGATGCCCCATTTGGTTTGGTAAAGGAAGTAGAAGAAGAAAATTTTGATACAACTAAGGATTCACAAATTCCTCTTGCACAAGACAACACATAAATTCCTATGGAAGTTGAGCTACCTAAAAATGCATCAGTTGAAAAGGTAGAGATCCTTGAAAAAAAATCAAAACCTGCCACTGAGGAAGCAATGATTGAAAAAAATATAGATGATGTAAAGCCAATCCTAGTAGAGGCAAGAGACACTGCTGAGGCAGTGAAGAAATTTTTGGTTGAACAAAAGGAAGAAATTGATTTGGAATTGATTGAAGGTCCTATTGACCTATCCCTTAAGTCCAATCCAAAAGATGAAAGTAGCTTCATTTTCTCAAGCACAAGCCATAGAAGAGCTACTGAAGTCACACATTGAAGATAGTGAACTGCTAAATCTTGCATCTAGAATATTGGAGAAGATAATATCTTCTTATGTGAAAGATTTGATTGGTTCCTCCTCCAGTGAACTTAAAAAGCTTATTAACTTTGTGAGTACTCACTTTGAGTCACTCAAAAAATCAGCTATGGTGAAAGTGCATAAAGAATTTGATGTCAAAAGGTTTAGTGGATTGAAAGAAATGATTATTAAAGATTGTGAACCCCTAAACCTGTAAATGCACAAGAGCAACAAAACACATTAGTTGTTAGATCATATGCATGCAAACAAGTATGAGAGATTCCCCATAAAATCCATCTATTTAAACTAAAATTAGGAACAAAGATAAATAACACACTACAAGAAATGAAATTAAGTCCTAATCAAGCCAATAGAGTGATGATCCCATGGGGGAATTGGTGCCAATGAATTGTTGCAATTGGCCCTTTCCCAATTCCTAAGTAGCAATGATATGTAAATCTAGAAATGGTCAAATCTCCAAAGAGATTTGAGCATAACCTTGGTATCAAATGTGACAAAATGGTGAATGCTTAGATATGATGAGCAAAATTAGTTCTTAATTGGAGAGAGTAACTTTGCATGTGGATTGTGGATGATGATGGATTTGAGTATAGTAAGTTTATTCAAATTGTGGATGTTTGAATGAGAGGAAGAGTCTCTCATTTATAGATTCCAAGTTGGAAGAATGAGGGATTTGGATGAATGTGGGATAAAAGACCAACCAATGAGAAGAGGCCACTTGTCCACATGTGATTGGAGGAGGAATGAGCATATTTTGGTCAATGTGCATGATAAATGCCATTGGATTCAAATTTGAATTTTGAATGTGACATGTTGGAGGGAGAAAGAAATGGAATTAATGTCATTTGGCTCAATGCACAAGGACATGTAAGAGGCATTGAATGCCTTGTTGGAAGGACCAAGTCCACTTGGCCTTTTTGAATTCAAATGAGGGAATATTCACTTTTGATGCTTTGTGAGGGAAAATAGAGAATTAAATAAATCAAAGTAATTGATTTATTGTGCAAGTTGCATTCTCTAGAGGATGTGACATAGATTAAGATTAAATTAATCAAAGCTTAATTAATTTAATGAGGAATTGGGATATGTGACAACTTTGACTTGAATTTATGAGTTAATTTAAATCAAGAATTGAGAAGAAAGATTTAATTAAATAAATGATTTGATTTATTTAACTAAAGAGAATAATGTTAGATTAAATTAAATAAGGTTTAATTTATTCAATCTACTAAGAGGACTTTAGAGACTTAATCAAATAAAATAAATTATTTAATTAAAGAGGGATTGAAGATTGATTAATTTAATCAACAAAGGAGAAATATCTAATTAAATAAATAATGATTTATTTAATAAAGGGATGAAAGGTGTTGATAAGCTGGGAGTATGATTCAAGACGAAATGATGTTAGTAGGATCAAAATCAGGTGCATGTATATTTTACGTGTCTACAAAGATAAAAACGTCATAGCCACATGTGTGAAGAATGTGTAGAATGCTTTTTCAAAAGAGGAAAGATCTACAAATCATGCTTGTCTTTTTCAAAATTTACTGAAACTAATGAGAAAAAGGTTAAAGATCTGGAAAAATAGCTAAGTACTATTTTTTAAGCATTTGATCCTCTAACTAGTGGTGTTGGGAAGACATAAGGTGAAGTGATGTCTGTGCTTAAAAAAATAGAAAGCTTGAAGCATGAGAATGATAAAACTTTTGCAAGAACATGTGAACTCAGAGGTATAATTGGTCCAAAAATTGAGGTAATGGCAAGCACTCTAAAGGAAGGAGAAGACACTGTGGTAGTTGGTGATCCGGCCAACCTGAAATCCGCAGAGACATAATCCTACCTGATCTATGGTCACATAAAAATACTGGAGAGTCTCAAAAGAGTCTGGGACACAAATCTAATCCAACTGAAGAAAGATATTGCAGACATTTTCTAGTTTATGTAAGTTAAAGAAGCATTTTTGTATAACAATTTTGATTGATTGATCCATTTTTGGTATGCGATCCCTGCCTTTTTCATTGATGTCAAAGGGGGAGAATAGTGGAGTGAAAAATGCATAATCATCTTAGGGGGAGAATTGAATTTTTGGAAGTTTGGAGATGGCAATGCAGTTTATCTTGGTATTGATTTGACACTTAGTCATTTTTCACTAAGTGTTGCCATCAATGCCAAAGGGAAATATTGTTGGCAAGAGACACTGCTAGTATCATTTGGTGTTTCCATTGATGGAAACCCTAATTGATGATCAGATACGCATATCATCATTCGATCATACTGGCAGACAGATTGAAGATTGACAAGGAAGAACAAATTATCCGGTAGTTCAATGTTCATCGATTTGTATGGAGATTTTCTATTATTGGTTTGTGTTGCGCATTTGAAGAATTTTTTTTTGGTATATTATCTCTGTTACTATTGAAGCATAGTGGCTCGTATCGATCCTCATGCAAGTTAGAAGATCTGGTTAAGCTAATTTTTTGTTTTACCAGTATTGGAGCCGACTTCATCAATATATCATGTTGCAGATGTATGGAAAGTAATTGCTTAATTATTTTTGTGTTTGTACATCTTTGTTTGGGTCCTAGCCAAGTTGTGGTCAACTTTTGTGGATACGTATTGCATATTATTCATGATTTGAGCCAACAAATTTAAATATTCCTTTGTTCTATTAGAGCCGACATAGTGTAATTGAATTCTAAGTTACAGATATATATAAATTTGTCTGTATCATTTTGCATGTTGTATGAAGTGTGTGGTGATGCGAATTGTGAATTAGAGTAGAGCAAAAGAACGTTAATGCAATGTTTCACTTGCGCATAGAGAATTTGTGTTGCGAGTGTGAGTAGAACAAAGTAGAAATGCAAAATCAGTTTGTAGGACAAAAGATCGAATATTGTGCTTCATCGAAACTGTAATCAGGTATATTTAGATGCTAATTTCTTAGTTCAACCTCATTAGATGGATTTAATCTAATTTTATTTGTAAGGAAGTGAGCCTTCCCTTTGAGCAGTGAGATCTAGGTAGTGTGCCTGAATGCAAGTGCATTCCCCTTATTATAATATACATTTGATTATACTTAGATTAAATTATGGATTGGCCATCCATCGTGATTTTTCCCCTAACAGAGTTTCCATGTAAAAATCCTTGTGTTATGGTGTTGTGTTCATTTGCTTCATGCTTATGCATTATGGTTGAATGTTGTTAATGCTTTGAAGATAAAGGTTAAGTAAGTTAATTTTTGCACAACACTGATTCACCCCCCCTCTTAGTGTAGCTTGTTTCCAATAGATGGACGTCATCCTACTCAAAGCTTACCATGGATAAGTATTATCAACTTTGTGTGAAATGTGTACTAATCGAGGTCATTTTTGTAACATATAGATGTGTATTAGGAATAAATCCCTATGTTGTTCTATTACTTCCATTATGCCGAATGATCAAGCATCATTCAAATTACAGATTGGATTGGTATTTTTGATCCAAAGTAACTGAGTGTTGTAAATATTTCATAAAAGATAATGCATGTGGTTATTATTATGTCGCCGATAGTATATCACACATTACAGGCCGAGGGTATATGTACCCTCATGGCTTATGATTAAATCTTTCTCTCTCTTTCGACGAGCATGTATATAAATATGTGCATGCACTTTGTCGCCCATGTGTATGAATCATATACATTCAAATAGTTAAATACACTCTATTTCTTTTCAAATAATAAACCAATGCCTCGGGTATGAGGTCGACAACACCACTAAAATATAGGGTGTTGGGTATAAGTTGATGGCTTGATCAAGGCAAATCGACCCCAGTATTTTCATTGTATAAACATATATGTGTGATTAAAAATGAATGAATTGTACAACATCACAATTTTCTAAATTAAAATATAGAGAATAAATGATATGTTAGATAGCCATAGAAACTATTTGTCTGTCTTGAACATAATGATTATAGGATAATGTTAATATTTTTTTTAAGCAATTCAAATTAAAGTTTGACAATAATTAATACTGGTTCTTGTAATGCTTCTGGAAAAAATATCCTTGAAATAATATGGATTTAAAGGTGTTATGATTTAATATTGTAGTGGTTGATTGGTTTTCCAAAATAACACAATTCATTCCATACCAAAAGGTTCATGAAACTTCCAAGATCATAAATCTATATTGCAAGCATGTTGTGAGGATACGTGATTTACCATAGAGTATTGCCTTAAACAGGGATACTATGTTATTGAGCCATTTTTAGTATATATTGTGTAAGAGGTTGGGAATATAGCTAAATTATAGCTCAACATACCATCAATAAAATATGGCTAGAAAAAAATTGTGAACTTGACTCTAGGAAATCCTCTCAAGGTTTTGGTAGGAGACAATCAAACAAAGTGGGACACCTTGATTGTGTAGTTGAGTTTTAATTCAATGATTTAGTCACATTGTCTACTTGTAAAACACACTAATAATTATTTATTAAGAATCTAAAAAAGGTTTTATATATTTTTAATAGTGACTAATGGAGAGGGTCAACCCACAATAGTGTGTCTCACTTTTTAGCCAAAGTAGACCATTAAAATTAGCATTTTTCACCAAATTTTCACTTTATGAAAACCTATAGCAACTAAACCATTAATAATTTTGAGATGATGTGAACTACTTATTTGTGAGGATTTGTGTGTATATTCTAAATATATATTTTTAAAAAATTAGAAATAAATTGTGATTTTTTTATGAAACTTTTAATAACTTATTTTTTACACTAAACAACATTTTAAAATAGTGATGTTCATGTCATCACATATAACTTTTTTTATTGAAAAGATAAAATTATAATTTTTAAAATGTAGATTTGTAACTATCACCTAAGTATGCACCCCCGCTGAGTTGAAAAACTTAGTTTACTAGTGAAACATTGGATCCATTTCAGGTTTGTGGGTTACTTATGAAGAAAAAGAACCTCCAAAGAGGGTTGGTTCCCTTGGTGTCTCACCTAACCTAACTTAAACTACTGCTTTACTGAGGAAAAGAGTAGAAAGATGGCATGAAACTAAAATCTAACTATGTGAGGTGATGCACCTAAATTTTTACAACTTGCTTCTATTGTTCTGACACACAAAATTTTATTTATTCATCTTATGTTCACACAACTCACATGTTCAAATGCTCAAACATAATTATTTCATAGAAAATTTTTGACATGTTTATAACCTCTAGAAGGAAAACCAAATGTTTTTCACAAATAAAGAGTTTAAACCTTAACAACATAACCTATGAAATACTTATGCTTGAGCATTTGAACATGTGAGTTGTGTGAACATAAGCTGAATAAACAAAAGTTTCTATGTCAGAACAACATAAGCAAGTTGTAAAAATCTAGGTGTATCACCTCACATAATTAGATTTTAGTTTCATGCCATCTTCTACTCTTTTCCTTAGTAAAGCATTAGTTTAAGTTAGGTTATGTGAGACATCAAGGGAAGCAACCCTCTCTGGAGGTTCCTTTTCTTCATAGGTAACTCGAGAACCTGAAAAGGATCCAATGTTTCACCAGTAAGCTAAGTTTTGCAAATCAATAGGGGTGCATACTTAGGTGATAACAATTTTTGGCACGCCTGGTGGGACCATTTGAGCTGTCACAATTCAAATTTCATCATTTTATTGCTAATGTTCGATGTGTATATCAGTAATTTCTACCTTTGGAGGCAAAATGTTCACACATTTGGAAGCTCCATGTTTGAATCTACTGGCTCAAGAAGACTAAGTGCTGGTATGTTCAGGAAAACAAACCTGATTTTCTTTCATTTCAAAGAATTTATAAGCAATCTCTAGCTTTTTAAATGTTTTAGTATGTCAAATTTTCATGGACAAAATGTCTTTTCACCTCCATTCCACGAAAATTATACTTGTACCACTTCTTATCAACCATACCAAGCAGAATATGCTATTGGTTTTGTCTCAAATTTAACCCACCAACAACAAATTATCAAGCTTGACACCCACCCATCCCTTCTCAATCTTCTTAGCAGTCTTCTGATCAGTTTGAAGAAGTCATGGATAACTTGAACCAGCCTTGCTACCTCCCTAACTAGCCCCAAAATATAGATAGTATGGGGATTAGTGACATCAAAAATATATTAATAGGCTTCAATAAGCTATTGGATGACATCAAGAGGCAACAAGAGTTCAATTTACAACAAGAGGAGTTGGCTCACCAAGCCTATCAATACCAACAAGACATGGATGCACAAAGGAAGCAGTATGAAGAGTCTCTTGCAAAAGAGATTTTTTCCAAACAAGAGCAAATGAAGCTATTACTTGCTCAAGTACAAAGGTTCGAATCCCAATCAATATATTGCATTCCAAATCAGCCTATGAAAGAGGAGGCTCCTAAGTACAAGTTTCCAAGTTTCAAGCAAGATAAGCCTCCTGAATTCTCAAGTAGGTGTTCTAAATTTGAAATACCAAGTTTTAGGAGTACTTTTCCATTGCAAGAACATATGATTGAACAAAGTGAGTCTACTATTCCTTAAGAAGAATCATTTCAAGAACTTTTCCTACCTCAAGGGACTCAACAAACTCAAAATCATCCACCAAATCAGTTTTTTTGTCCTAGTACCATTTCCCTTTTCAAAGGTGTACCTATTTTTTTATCAAGATAGCTGGTTTAATGACAAGAAAGATGAGTTTTCTGGGGTAAGAGAAGAACAACTTGCAGTTGATGAAATTGCACATGATGGAAAAAATGAAAAATCAGACTTGTTACAAGAGGTTAATGAGCATAATCATTTGGGACAGCAAAATGAAAAGAAAGGAGGTGATTAAAAAGAGGAGTCTAACTTATGGTTTGATGAACTTCCTTCTTTTGTTGAGCACGGTGAAGAAAACACTCCTATACCAACATCAGCAATAGGTTTAGAACAATTGGAAGATACAAATAATTTTGATAAGGTGTTGATACAAAAAATTTTGATAAGGTGTTGATACAATTTTTTTTGATAAGGTGTTGATAATCCAAGCACAAAGTGAGGACAACTATTTTTGGAAGAGTGCAAATATTGGAAAACATGAGGAGAACAAGATAAAAATTGATGAAGACATTTTCTCTAGCATCATTGAAGACTTTTGCTCAAATCTTGATGCCAAGATAACACTTCCTAAATTAGAAAACTATGAGCATCATGAATTAGAGGAGAATGCAGACATGTATCCATTTGAAAAACATGAATCAAATCATTCCAATCTGCATGATGATAAAGAAGTGCATAAACATCAAGCCAACAATGGGAGTTCAAATTTTGTTCTTTCAAGAGGTTATCCTATCAAACATTTAGCCAGTTTGTTAGGATTTAGGTTCCATCAACCTTGTAAATCCTTTAATTAATTATTCTCCTAAAGTGTTTTGTACATTTACCCATAAGAGGTGAAACCGTTTGACCAACAGTGGTGAAAGAAACAATGTAAATGCAGTGTTACCATTATCGTTTGTCCTTTTGGAAAAGGAAAAAATAGCTAGGCGTCCCACTTTGGGATATTCTAGAATGAGGTTGTTGGGTCAAAATAGGGTGTTGTAAGAGTCTCTATGACATGTATGACAGTTGTCATAAGATGCTATGACAGTATTGTTGATGGTGTTTTCTGTACAACAACAACTCAAACAAAATATGATATCCTATCTCTCTTGAAAGGTTAATCTCTATGGACAAAGAGATAACCCCAAGGTCTCTAATGTCAGGTCTTGACAATGCAGTGAAACAACTCAGAGATAATGTGAAAATGCTAGTAATCACAAAGGGACCTTACTACAAGCAAAGACTGGATCTTCAAACTTATCAGATTTTGCAATATATTGATACTCAAATTCCTAAATCTAACCCAGATAATAAAATAAATAAAAAAAGATAAGAGTTTAAGAGAGATCTAAGATTAAAATTACTTCTAAAATCAATCACAACAATGATGAATGTTGCAAACAGACAAATCTCCAACAAAACCAATTTCTGCTTAATCAAGGGCAAGCCTACAACTCCGCAGAAATGGTGCAATCTTCTGAAGAAACTGAAGATTTTTAGACTATGAACATTCATCCACATACCCAGTAAATGGTGCAATGTAAACAAGCATCCACAGTTGAACTTAGCACAAAATAAGGCCTAGACTAACTTTACACAACAACTTACAATCAACAAATTGCTAAAAGTATGGACCGAAGATTGATCAACATCATTAACATTTCACCATTATCATGAAAAACCTGAAAACTAACATCTAACACTGAGAATCAAGAACAAGAAACCATAAAAATTTTGAAACATAACACAATGTTTGCCAAATCAACAACCCATTTGCATTATCTTCTCCAGCATTACATAACAATTTCCAGTCTTTCTCCTCTCCTATAGCTACTGACTTACAGAATCTAACTTCTAACTTAGCCAATTCTGGCTTTGCAGCTTCTAACTAGCTATCCTCTAATAGTTTTCTAACCTTTTACAAATGAGAAGGCACATCCCTTTTATAGATATTTACATTTTTAAAGCAAGGGCGAGGATTAAATTCAATCCAATGGACACAATTAATCCTCAAGAAACCCTAAGAATTTACATTAGGGTTTAAAAAATGTGATACATCATCATCCAATAGCATAAAGGTAGTTACATCCAGGAGCAATAAGAAATCAACAATCTGTCACCTCGATTTTAATAAAAAAATTATGATTGGAGAGTAAAAATAGCATCACACGTCACTCCATGTTTGAAACATATCTTCCAGCTGTAGACAAGTTGTGGCACTGATTCTTATGTAGGTGCATTTTAAATATTTGATTTGCAAGTAAAAGCATAGCTTGGAATCTTCCTAGCAGCACAATCTAGGCACATATCCATATGCGATTGGGTTCATTTGAATAGTTGGGCACTGATTCATATGTAAATCAGCATTTAAAATATTTTCCAAATTTTCCTCCTGGCATGAATCCATATGCAAGTCCTCCTTTTTTATTTATTTAATCTTGAAAAACAAATATAATCATTAATAGCTCACATGTGAAAATCCAACCACAAAATATTAAAATTAAGCATAAATAAACCCTTGAAAAATTCAAATCCGTCATAAAATTTCAGAAATTTAACCCTATTAATAAATTTCGGAGTTCAGGAAAATTGTGACAGGAAGTTCGGAAAAATCCGCCAGGAAGGGAAAATCTCAAAAATGACAGAAGGTTTAGAAAAAATCCACCAGGAAGGGAAAATCTCAGAAATGACAAGGAGTCCGGAAAAATCCACCATGAAGAGAACATCCCAGAAACGAAAAGAAGTTCGGAAAAATCCGCTAGGAAGGGAAAATCCCGAAAATGACATGAAGTCCGGAAAAATCCGCCAGGAAGGGAAAATCCCGAAAATGATAGGAAGTCCGGAAAAAACCACCAAGAAGGGAAAATCTCGAAAATGACAGGAAGTCTAGAAAAAATCCGCTAGGAAGGGAAAATCCCGAAAAATGACACGAAGTCCGGAAAAATCTTTGAAACCCTATAACATTTTTTCTAGAAGGAATTTTCAAAAAGTTCAAAAAAAAACTTGACCTAATTTTTCATCCTGTATCCATTGGTGGAAAAATATTTACACATCACATTGAAAACTCACTTCAAAAATCCCCATTTCTAAAATTCAAGGCCCCAAAACGCTTCAAAATTCCACCCTTATCAAATCAAATCTGGACTTAATCCCAAAATAACCCAGAAGAAGAGAAAAACCAAAAAATTGACAAAGCCAAGGTACAAAGATGTAGAAGAAAAAGAGGGTCCCTGCCTCCGGTGGGGCGTGTGTGTGAAAAGTGCACAACAAATGGCGACTCCACTGGGAAAATGCTTCAGAGAATTTCGATGACAAACTGGAATCAAGAACCCAAAATCTCTGGTTTTGATCCTCACATCAATTCAACCAACAAACTAAAGTTTCAAAATCAATGGACAAGCTAGCCTTTCTTATGCTGGAAATCCAAGTGCGTGCAAGTGTATAAATTTCCCTCCTTAAGCTACTACAAGAAACCAAGTTCAGTCATGTTAAGCTACATAAAGATTCTAACTTCAAAAGCAACCTGGATAAAGCCTCGTTGCTAGTCAGGCATCCATAGCCCTGACGAGGTTATCACTGTGATTCTCCCGAATATAGCTCTACTGCCAGCCAGACGTCCATAGCCTTGGTAGAGATATTCAGATTCCCCTAAAAGGTTGAACTCACTTTCTTTTGATATTCAATTTTTATTTTTTATTTTTTATTTTTAAAATTTATTTTCATTCTTTCATTTCAACCTGTAAGCAATGAAGCTCACACTCAGGGCTGAGAATCACAGTGGCACTGAAGTAGAAATATAATATTTTTAACTTAACAAGACCTCACAAAGATCCTATGGCAACCTTAGGATTCTTAAGATGTGTGTAAAATGTAATATTTGAGCACATTCAAGAGCTAATTCAATCCAATGACTTGTCCACTTTAAATATTTAGCACATGTGACACTGAATAGAATATTTCCACCAACATATCCTAGAAGAATGATTAGAGTTTGTAAAAGGAATACCAAAAACAGTCCCAGATAAAATAATTGTTGTTGTGCAAACAAGACACTCCCAATAGAAAATAGGGGAAAACAAGCCGAAGAAGCAAAGCAGACAACCAAAGGCAAAGCAAAGCAATCTAAACTAAAGCCATCTATCCTAAAGAAAACCCAAAAAATAGGCCTAAAGCAAAAGAACAACAAGGCAAGCTGCATTTATTCAAATCAACATTATGTACAACGGGACTCAAAATGACTAATGATTAGACAAGGTGAGTTGAGACCCACACCAATTTTGCTTTTCAACGCATGGATAAGCAGTAAGGTGATAGTAATAGTCCTCAAGAATGCAAATTCATCCTTATATTTAGCAAAATAAACCTCAACAATGCGACATTCAAACTCAAAATTCTCAACAAGAATAATCAGCAATTGAGGCAACTCATTGAAACCATGATAAATCCATACGCATGTTGTCTTCCCTAAACCTCCATAATCAAAATGATAAACTTCAAAAGTTTTAGCAAGGAAAGAAACAACCTGGTGTGGTGCTTGTTCAGACTGAATGTTAAATTTATTGACCTCCAATTGTGCAGAGTTAACATCCATGAGGTTAGGAGGTCTCAACTGATGATGTAGTATTCCTCTTGCATTTGAAACATGCACAACAAAATAAAAGTCATCAATGAGCAATTCAAGGTGAAAATTAGAGTGAGCAAATTTAGAATTAACATCATGGAACTTTTCACCTATTTGAGTATCTTCATGAGAAATTAGTGATGAAACATCATAAGCTTTGTCATGCATGAAAAATTTCTCAATAGGATGTTCATCAGGAGGCATCACAGGCTGATCCTCAAGAAAATTTTCACCTAAAACCATGTGATCAATTTTGACTGTAATATTACTGTTTTCAGCATCATTCAATTTTCCCTGTGCATCAAAATGAACCACATTAGCTATCCCATCATTAATGCATAAAATCTGTGAATTTCCAATATTTATCCCACCAACAAATAAATAAAGAACATAATTAGATGAATAAGAAGACTCCCTGAATTCTTTTGTTGGCACTGGTTTAGGCTTGTAACTGTAACCCTCAGGAACATCAACCCCTTTATCAGCAACATCAGTTCCTTCAGTTTGCTTTATGGGACACTCATTGATAATCTGTTGAGGCTTCTCAATTGAAATCTCAAACCCCTCCAAGGCTACCTCAACATTTACTTCTATGCCTTTCTCAGATCTGATGCCAATTGACTCTTCTACCGGGTATTCTTCGGTAGCTTGTTGAAATTCTTCTATTGGAGACTCATTCTTCATAGTTTGATGTGCATCCTTTGTATGATATGACAACCATACTTTCTCTTCCACCTCTAGCAGACCATTGCCATCCTCCTCATCACTTTCAGAAGATTGAACCATAGGCTCTTCGTTGTATGCATACTCTATCTTAGCACCTTTGTCTTGTTCTTCTTCCAGTCCATTCTCCTCGCTCCTTGGAAATGAGGCATGATCCACCACCAAGACTGATATTTCATAAGGATTAGATGGTACTATCTCTTGTCCACTCAAATTTATGTTGGTATGTTGGATCTTCTAGTGGAAAATAGACACAACAGTCTTGAATTCTCGACAATCCAATTCAGAGTGTTGATTGGTGTTATGAAGCCTACACCATCTGGATAGAGCTGCTTCTGCTAGATATACACCAGCTAGGGGCTTTTCTTGATTGTTTGGATGCTCCAAAGATGTTAGGACTCTTTCATTGTTAGGCCTTATATCTCGTCCTATTTTGACGTGGTAGCTACCTTCTATCAAATGTTGGCCCTGAGTGTTGATCTTTAAAATATTGTCCTCTATCGAGATTCTGCCCCTGATCTTGATCACAATTGAACTGATTTCCCCTTTTTGTGGCCTAAGGTTGATTATTTTGGTTCCTTAGGTAGGTGACTTTGGTGGCCAACTTCTTTACTAGCTCTATGAGTTCATCCAACCTCCCCTTATCTACATTGTCTGATGGAGGAACAACACCAGCTGAATTCTACATATAAATAGAATGGAACCCATGATTCAAGGATTGGTTAAATATCTCAAAGCTCTGCAAATAACTGGGCATATTAGCTTGTTGGTGAGAGAATGCAGGCTGATTCACATTCAGATAGTAATTTGGCATGGGTGGGGCTTGATTCAAGGGTTGAATTGGGTGTGAAACCAAAGGCAGCTGAGGAGTTGAACCCAACATAACTTTTTGACCAGCTAGTGGCAGGGGTCTAGACAAGTGTTGTCTCAAATCTGTGCTCACTTTAACAACCACATCATAAGCTTCAAGCAGGCTGACAGGAGGGTTTTCTCTCCACTTCACAAAGGTAGATGTTAAACTATCCAAAGCCTCATAATAAACCTCCCTGGCAGAGGCATCATCCAAAACATAAGGGGGTTGCAGCCTAGCATAAGCCCTATGGAACCTATTATTGAAAGCCCCTATTGGTTCATTCACCTCCCTCTTTACTCTAGTAAACTACAGATAAATCCCACTAGAACTAATTGGGACCCCAAATCTATGTAAAAATGCAGTCTCCAACTGAAGCCAATCAGTGATAGACCCAATAGGAAGATGGTTATACCAATAGAATGCCCCATCTCCTAGAGAATAGGGGAAAACTCTGCAGGCAACATCCTCATGATTAATTCCCCTATCCTTGAGGGTAATTTTAAAAATCTTAACGTGCTCTTCAACAGTCCTTTTGGGATCATTTGTGTGAAACCTCGAGCAAAAATGCTCAAGGTTCTTTGGCATAGCATTGTAGTTTTTGAAGAATAGAGGGGACGGGTTATTTGCCAGGAAAGCCATTGGTGGAGGTGGGAGCGGTAATGGTTGATTTATGGCTGGTTGAGGTTGTTGAATAGGAATTCCCTCAGAATCGGATGAGAATGAGGATGATGAGGATGAAGATGATGGAGATGATGGGATTGGCTCGGTAGATGATGATTCTCCCCTTGTTCTGGCCCTTCTTGACCTAGTAGGGGCTTGCAGATCTTGAAATTATTCCTCTCCTAGAGTAGATCTGGTTCTTCTTCTGAACCTCTCAGGAGAAATGGCAGACATAAATCGATCCAACTTGCTTATTCAGGCCCTCCTTCTAGCGCCAATCTGTTGATGGTGTTTTCTGCACAATAACAACTCAGACAGAATATGATATCCTATCTCTCTTGAAAGGTTAATCTTTATGGACAAAGAGATAACCCCAAGGTCTCTAATGTTAGGTCTTGACAATGCAGTGAAACAACTCAAAGATAATGTGAAAATGTTGGTAATCATAAAGGGACCTTACTACAAGCAAAGATTGGATTTTCAAACTTAACAGATTTTGCAATATATTGATACTCAAATTCCTAAATCTAACCCAGATAATAAAATAAATAAATAAAGATAAGAGTTTAAGAGAGATCTAAGATGAAAATTATTCCTAAAATCAATCACAACAATGATGAATGCTGAAAATAGAAAAATCTCCAACAAAACCAATTTCTGCTTAATCAAGGGCAAGCCTACAACTCCGCAGAAACGGTGCAATCTTCTAAGGAAACTGAAGATTTTTAGACTCTGAACATTCATCCACATACCCAGTAAATGGCGCAATGTAAACAAGCATCCACAATTGAACTTAGCACAAAATAAGGCCCAGACTAACTTTACAGAACAACTTACAATCAACAAATTGCTAAAAGTATGGACCGAAGATTGATCAACATCATTAACATTTCACCATTATCATGAAAAACCTGAAAACTAACATCTAACACTGAGAATCAAGAACAAGAAACCATAAAAATTTTGAAACATAACACAATGTTTTCCAAATCAACAACCCGTTTGCATTATCTTCTCCAACATTACATAACAATTTCTAGTCTCTCTCCTCTCATATAGCTACTAACTTGTAGAATCTAACTTCTAGCTTAGCCAATTCTGGCTATGCAGCCTCTAACTACCTATCCTCTAATATTTTTCTAACCTTTTACAAATGAGAAGGCACGACCCTTTTATAGATATTTATATTTTTAAATCAAGGGCCAAGATTAAATTCAATCCAATGGACGCAATTAATCCTCAAGAAACCCTAAGAATTTACATTAGGGTTTAAAAAATGTGGTACATCATCATCCAATAGCATAAAGGTAGTTACATCCAGGAGCAATAAAAAATCAACAATCTGTCACCTCGATTTTAATAAAAAAATTATGATTGGAGAGTAAAAATAGCATCACACGTCACTCCATGTTTGAAACATATCTTCCAGCTGTAGACAAGCTGTGGCACAGATTCTTATGTAGGTGCATTTTAAATATTTGATTTCCAAGTAAAAGCATAGCTTGGAAGCTTCCTAGCAGCACAATCTAGGCACATATCCATATGTGATTGGGTTCATTTGAACATCTGGGCACCGATTCATATGTAAATCAGCATTTAAAATATTTTCCAAATTTTCCTCTTGGCACGAATCCATATGCAAGTCCTCCTTTTTATTTATTTAATCCTGAAAAACAAATATAATCATTAATAGCTCACATGTGAAAATCCAACCACAAAATATTAAAATTAAGAATAAATAAACCCTTGAAAAATTCAAATCCGTCATAAAATTTCAGAAATTTAACCCTATTAATAAATTTCGGAGTTCAGGAAAATCGTGACAAGAAGTTCGGAAAAATCTGCCAGGAAGGGAAAATCTCGAAAATGACAGGAGGTCCAGAAAAAATCCACTAGGAAGGGAAAATCTCGGAAATGACAGGAAGTCTGAAAAAATCAGCTAGGAAGGGAAAATCACGGAAATGACAGGAAGTCTGGAAAAATCCGCCAAGAAGGGAAAATCCCAAAAATGACAGGATGTCCGGAAAATCTGCCAGGAAGGAAAAATCCCAGAAATGACAGGAAGTCCGGAAAAATCCGCCAGGAAGGGAAAATCCCAAAAATGACAGGAAGTCTAGAAAAAATCCGCCAGGAAGGGAAAATCTTTGAAATGACAAGAAGTTTGGAAAAATCTTTGAAACCCCATAACGTTTTTTCTAGAAGGAATTTTCAAAAAGTTCAAAAAGCAACTTGACCTAATTTTTTATCCTGTATCCATTGGTGCAAAAATATTTACACATCACATTGAAAAATCACTTCAAAAACCCCCATTTCTAAAATTCAAGGCCCCAAAACGCTTCAAAATACCACCCTTATCAAATCAAATCTGGACTTAATCCCAAAATAACTCCCAAGAAGAGAAAAACCAAAAAGTTGACAAAGCCAAGGTACAGAGATGTAGAAGAAAAAGAGGGTCCCCGCCTCTAGTGGGGCGTGTGTGTGAAAAGTGCACAACAAGTATGATAGATTCCCTATGACAAAATTTTGCTATTTTTAGACCCCACGCGCCCATGCATTAGAGATGCCTCATGACAGTTGTAAGAGCATTTGTACGAGGATATTTTTGGTATTTTTAGACCATTTCAAGGAGGGAGGCATGGGTTTTTCTAGGTTGTATTTTTGCCTATTTTTTGGTGAAACCATGGTGGTTTTCATCTTCACAAATCTCTTTAAATTGGGGCCTTGAGCTAGAGTTATTCAATTCAGTTTTGTAGGTTTGCAAGGTAATAGGGTGTTGCTGGATTTTACAAAGATTGATAAGAGAAGTCTATTGCTGCATGTAATATCTCAGATTATTAGTAATATACTTGCCTCTCTTTCAGTGGCGGAGTTTTTTCCCTTTGGGGTTTATCCACGTAAATCTATTGTTGAATGTGTTATGATTCTTCTATCTCTCTCTCTCATTATTTCTTCACACTAAGGCTAAAGGTTAATGTACTTACTTAAGATTTGCATACACTTATTTAAGTTCATATTACAAGCTTTCTTCACCTTGATAATCAACATTTGGTATCAAAGCTAATGGTTTTGTTAAGGAAGGGACGCTTTCCTTTCAAGTGTTGAAGGTTTTTTGCTGCAGTGGGAGCTTTTGTGTTGTGGGTTTTTGCAAATTTGTGAGAGATTGTATACCATGGCATCCACCTCTTGTCAAGATATTGAGAAGTTCAATGGTTTTGGTTACAAGATGTGGAAGTTGAAAGTGGATGATCTTCTTGAGGAGAGAGATCAATGGTTACCAGTTTCAGTTGATATGAAGCCATCTACTTCAACCTTGTCGGATGAAGATTGGAATAAGTTAGACAAGAAGGCTCGAGGGACCATTTGGTTGTGTCTCACTGACTTTGTCCTCCTGAATGTCTCTTCAAAAGACACGACATACAAGCTTTCGAAGAAGATAGGTGAAATCTACCAAACTAAGAGTTTGTCTAACAAGTCATATCTCAAAAGATGTTTATAGTCATTAAAGATGAAGGATGGTGATTCTATTGCTGAACATTTGAATAATTTTAATTTTATTATAAGTCAGCTTGCATCTATTGATGTTAAAATAGAAGATGAGGATAAATGCATTTTATTGATTTTCTCTTTGCCAAAATCTTGGGAAAATTTAATTGTTTCTATAACAAGTGGTAGTGCAGAACCTAAGATGGATAATATTATTCCCATACTTATTTTAGAGGAGATGAGGAGAAAGACCATGCATAGTGGCTCCCAAGATTCCTTACATGTGCGAGATAGGTCCAAGGAGAAAGGGCCTAAAAGGGATAAGAAGAAGGATAAGTATAAAGGACGATCCAAGACCCCTGGAAGAGTAGAGTGAAGTGTTGGAACTGTGGTAAACAAGGACATGTGAAGAAGGAATTTAGAAACAAGAAAAGGAATGCAGATTCCTTCATGGAAAATTCCTCTGATAACGATGATTCTGATGCTTTGATTATTTCATCTAACACAGTTTATAATGATGCTTGGCTTATTGATTCAGGTGCTTCCTTCCATATGACTCCTCATAAGGAGTGGTTTTCTACATACAAAGAATTTGATGGAGGAGAGGTCTTCATGGGTGATGATAGCTCACAAAATATTATCGGTAAAGGAAAGGTAAAGTTGTGTTTCAGCGATGGGAGGGTTAATATCCTTGATGATGTTTTTCATATTCTAGGAGTTTACAAAAAGTTTAATTTCGGTTTCCAAGTAGAATGATATTGGAATGCATGTGACATTTGACAAGTCTGGTTGTAGGATGGTAAGGGGAAGTTTGGTGGTTGCTAAAGGATCTCAGATAGGGAGTTTGTTTATGCTACATGCCTCTACTTTTTGTAACTAGCATTGAAAATGCATGTATGTTGTGGCACCATAGATTGGGTCACATTGGTGAAAAATGTCTTAGGACCATACTTGATAAGAAAATAGTAGATGGTATTTCTGATTATTCTATTGGAAAAAATGATTTATGTGAGGATTGTGTGTTTTGTAAACAAAACAGGTCATCATTTCCTAAAGGAACTAATAAAGCTAATGGATTGTTAGAACTAATTCATTCGGATGCATGTGGTATAGTAGATACAAATTCTTTGGGTAGATCTCATTATTATGTTTCCTTCATTGATGATTACTTGAGATATACTTGGATTTATTTTATGCATACAAAATCTGAAGTTTTCACCAAATTTAAGGAATTTAAGGCATTAGTTGAAAAGCAAGCAGATTATAAGATAAAAGTATTGAGATCTGACAATGAGGGTGAATATTTTTCTAAGGAATTTGATGAGTTTTGCAAACATGCAGGAATTGTTAGGCAAAAGACTACACCTTACACACCACAACAAAATGGGGTAGTAGAAAGAATGAACCGTACATTAATGGTAAGAGCTAGGAGCATGTTAAGTAGTGCTAAGTTAGATAAATTCTTTTGGGTAGAATTTGTTGGTACTGCTTGTTATTTAATTAATAGATCTCCTTGTAAAGATCTTGCTAATAAAAAACATTATGAATTGTGGTTGGGTAAAATTCCTCTAGTTTCACATTTAAGGGTCTTTGGTTGTGAGGCTTTTGTTCATGTTCCTAAAGAGAAGCGGTCTAAATTGGATCCTAAATCTCAGAAATGCATCTTTGTAGGTTATGGTGAAAATTTTCAAGGTTATAAACTTTGGAATCCACTAACACGAAAGATGATAATTTCTAGAGATGTAACTTTTAGGGAATTTAGAGCTAACTTTGAAGATGAGAAACCAAAGGAAAAGTAAAAAATAGTGCATCTTGAAATTAAGCAAGAAGATGCACATGTGGAAGAACAGAGACATGGAGAAGAAGATGGAGAAGAAAAAGAGAGTTCTAAAGAATCCGTTGTAACAGAAGAAGTTGAAAACAATGAGGATGAACATGAGGAGGAACCTCTTACTCCACCTTTGAGAAGGTCCACAAGACAACAAAATCCAGTTGACAGGTATAGCCCACCTAATTTTCATTGTAAATTTTCTTTGTTATGTACTGATGATGAACGTAGATCTTTCAGGGAGGCTCTATCTTTAGAAGAATGTGAGTCTTGGATGCAGGCCATGCAAGATGAGACGATGTCTTTGGAAAAATCTGACACCTTGGATCTTGTTAGTTTTCCCAAAGGAAGAAAGTCCATTGGTTATAAGTGGGTATATAAAAAGAAGTTTGGTACAAACGGTAAGTTGGAACGGTACAAGGCCAGATTAGTGGCCAAGGGCTACTCCTAGAGAGAGGGAGTTGATTTTGGTGAAATATTCTCTCCTATTGCTAAGTTAACTTCTATTAGATTCATTTTATCCATTGTTGTTGCTTATGATTTAGAAATAGAACAAATGGATGTTAAAACTACTTTCTTGCATGGGGATCTTGAGGAAGAAATTTACATGTAACAACCTGACAGTTTTGTTATGAAAGGAAAAGAACACTTGGTTTGTAGGTTAAAACGGTCTCTGTATGGTTTAAAATAGTCGCCTAGGATGTGGTACCAGAATTTTGATGCCTTTGCATTAAAGTTGGGTTTTTTTAGAAGTGAAGAGGATCACTGTGTTTATTTTAATGTTATTGATGATCAAACAATGATTATTGTCTTATATGTGGATGATATGTTGTTCATTGGTAACAATATGGCAATGATTAGGGAACTTAAAACTCAACTTTCTGGCACATTTGATATGAAAGATTTAGGGGCACTAAATATATTCTTGGGATGGAAATCATTAGGGATCGGATTCACATAAAGCTTTGGTTAAGTTAGAGTAAGTATGTTAACACTATTTTGCAAAGGTTTAATATGCAGGACTGTAAACCAGTAAATATTCCATTTCCTTTTGGTACTAAGTTAAGTTTAGACATGTGTCCTGAATTGGATGATGATATTGATGAAATATCTAAAGCTCCTTATGCTAGTGTTGTCGGTAGTTTAATGTATGCAATGGTTTGTATTAGACCAGATATAGCTCAAGCAGTGGGAGTTCTAAGCAAGTTTATGTCTAACCTTGGTAAAGAACATTGGACTTTTGTTAAAAGGGTATTCAAATATTTGCAAGGCACTTCTAATGATTGTTTGGTTTATCATGGTACTGATAATGTTGGTAATTCATTGGACATACAGGGTTTTGTTGATGCAGATTGGGAAGGTGACTTGGATTGTTGAAGGTCCACTAGTGGCTATGTGTTTACTTTGTTTGGAGGTGTAGTGAGTTGGATGAGTAAAACACAACCTACAATTGCTTTATCTATCACTGAAGCAGAGTATATGGATACTACACATGCTTCTAAGGAGGTAGTTTGGTTACAGAGACTTGGTAATGGTATTGTTTTTTATTGCAAGATAGTGAGGATCGAATGTGATAGTCAAAGTGTCATATGTTTGGCTAAAAATCCTATGTATCATGCTCGTACTAAGCATGTTGATGTTCAGTATCACTTTGTGCAAGAAATGGCTAAGAATACAGGTCTTGATTGAAAAAGTTGACACTTTGGATAATGTTGCAGATTCTCTTATGAAGCCAGTCACCATGAATAAGTTCTCTTCATGCAGGAAGGCCATGGGCCTTGATCATTGTGATTGATTCTATGTAATTGTATCTCTATGGGTGTAATTTACAATGTATGATGTCAAGTGGGAGAATGTTAGGATTTAGGTGCCATCAACCTTGTAAATCCTTCAATTAATTATTCTCCTAAAGTGTTTTGTATATTTACCCATAAGAGGTGAAACCGTTTGACCAACGGTGGTGAAAGAGACAATATAAATGCAGTGTTACCATTATTGTTTTTCCTTTTAGAAAAGGACAAAATAGCCTATCTTATAGAATTCGGTTGTTGGGTCAAAATAGGGTGTTGTAAGAGCATATATGACATGTATGACAGTTTTCATAAGATGCTATGTCAGTATCATAGACTCCCTATGATAGAATATGTTATTTTTAAACCCCAGGCGCCCATGCATGAGAGATGCCTTATGATAGTTGTAAGAGGATATGTAAGAGGATATTTTTGGTATATTTTGACCATTTCAAGGAGGGAGGGTGGGTTTTAGTATGTGGTATTTCTGCTTATTGTTTGGTGAAACCATTGTGTTTTTCATCCTCACAAATATCTTTAAATTGGGGCCTTGAGCTAGAGTTATTCAATTCAGTTTTGCAAGTTTGCAGGGTAATAGGGTGCTGTCGGATTTTACAGATATTGATAAGAGAAGTCTATTGCTGCATGTAATATCTCAGATTATTAGTAATATACTTGCCTCTCTTTCGGTGGTGGATTTTTTTTCCCTTCAAGGTTTCTCCACGAAAATCATGTAATAACAACAAAATGGAAAGGTAGTCTTCAATAGTGGTAGTCAAAGTTGTCAAGAAGATATTACAATGACCATATTATAATAGGGAACAATCACTCCAAGTAAGTGACAAAGTGCGTGATAGTGCAAGATTCACAAAGGAACAATGCACCATAAAGCACAATACTCATACTCAGCCTAAAAAACAACATTAATTTCAAGTTCACCTGATGAGTTGATAGTGATAGCTAAGCATGCATATTGGTGAAAGTGAGAAAAGTGATGTGTGTTGAAGAATAAATCCAAAGAATTGTTTTTGATAATGAGGCTCTGGTAAGCATGTATACAAAACTTTGGAATATTCTCAGAGCATAAATTGGTAATCAATTTCATGACCTACCCTATCTCTCTAAAGATACCTGGAAGTGTTACACCTATTTTGGAGAAGTTGTTGCAATATGAGAGTAAAGAGTATGTTTTGATGGCTTTACAAGAGGTTTTTCATGCAAGGGTCAAATAAATCTTATTTCTTTTCCCCACTCTTGTTGTGGTGAAAAGCATCTGAGTATGCCCAAATAATAAATGCAAGGGAAAAACAAACTCAAGCTTGGACAAGAGGGAAGCAGCTAAAGTGACAGTCCAATGGGTACTATGACTGTCAATATGAATCATGTAAAGTAGAAAATAAATGTAACCTTATCATAAAGGTAGAATAGCCTCCAGACCATAGTGACCAATGATTATCCTTATGGAATTTTGAGTTTAGGAAGCTTACAAGCAGTCAATGACAACCTAGTTAGGTGACAGTATTGTTAATGATTAGGTAGAAAGGAGACAGTCAAGAAGCCAACATTTCAATACTTATCAAATTCAAGGTTTTAAAAGGCCAATAGCTTCATCACTGTTAAGGGTAGATAAAGGTTTGTATACTTAAAAAATAGAGGATTGTGCAAAGACATTTCAAGGAAAGAGATTAATATTGTCAAGTGGACAAAATTTGTCAAAATCATACTAAATGGACTGTATAAGCCTATAATGATAGTTAGCATTAACAAAAAGATGGACAGTGATATGATTATGTGTCCACTATCATCATTTTGAAGGGGTTTGATGACAGCCATGTTTTGAAGATAGACATGAGTAAAGGTAGAGAACAGTGTTAAAAGCAGTGGGTTGATATGTGTGCAACAAAAAGGACAATTAGGAGACCATGACAAATAAAAGTCTACACCATGACAGCAAGTACAAAGCCATAATTCCAAGGGGTAGAGGTTCAATGATGGTTTTGAGCATTGGAAAATGTTGTAAGGAAGTTCATGGAAGTCAAAAGGGAATGTCACAGTCATAATAAACAATCACTGTGTAAATTGTGAATGAAGTAAAATACAAGGTAAAGGAAGTATTACCCCTGTAATTAGAGTTTTGACTCAGGAACACTGCCATAGTGAATAAGTTGTGCAATCATTCACATGACAGTGCTTAAGGGTCTAGTATGGAAAACATTCTTGGGATTGTCACAAGCAAAGATACAAACATTACAAAGGCAAAGATAAAGTTCCAAGATGTCAAGGGCAATCCTTATGAAGGTAAACAACAACAATACATGAGCAACAGATTTAGTATGATACATAAGCGATGGTGGTCAACAAGTCTTAAAAGGCTCAAACCTCTTCTATAGGATTAAGAATCTTAAAGGATAAATGATGCCAATATCAACAAGATGCCAAGACAGTCAAACTATTATGGCAACCTTGAGGACATCATCATTATATTTTCATATGATTCACTTGAGCCCTACTAAGAGATCCTTTCATTATAAGCACTGAAACCCCTAAGTTATCAATGTCAAGCCCTATCAAGAGGCCAAATGCACCATGTGGATAAAAGCGTTTGGAATATGATCAAAAGGGAGATCTCAGATTATGGTTGACAATGCTATGAGGAGTGATTGATAAGAGAATAAAAAATGAAGTTTTCAAGGTTACCAAGTTGTTAAGTAAGTGTCTTATGATAGTGAAACATAGGGAAAATCCTTTAAAGTGTTAGTGGAAGCTTTAGTCCATGAGGGTGATGAAAAGGGATAACCTTTTATGGAAGTTTCATTTTTATGAATATGAGAATAAATTTACTTTAGAAATAGCAACTCTCTCAATTTTTTCTCAGCCAAATATGAAATAGAGTGAATCAAGATGCTTGAAAAGGTTGATAATACATTTTTTGTGGATCTAGTTTTTCTTTCCAATAGGCATGAATGGCTGCTAAGCTTGTGTGTCTTCATTGCTTACCTTTTGTATTGGTGAGGTTTATAGATGTTGAACAATTTTTGGTGTTCATTGTAAATGCATCTTGTGATTAGCCAGATATTTAGGGCAGTCAATGATGTAATAAATCAAGAGTGATCAAATAGGATAGCAACTTGTTGTTATGACAGTCCACATTGCAACAAAAGGGGTCTTCACAGTAATAGAAGGCCAATACACCATGAAGTTTAAAGAGAACAAAAGGCATGGAATTATCATAGAAGAATGTCATAGAACATGATAGAGTAGGGTATAAAGCATGTAAAGGATTGTGATGGAAATTATTTTTGAAGTAAAAGCAAAAAAAATTTAAAAGGAAATGAGGGTAAAGGGATTATGTGAGCAACTACTACTAGGTAAGGTCACTGGTTGAGACTAGTGAGAGAGCAATCGTAGGCCTATTTTGACAAGTCATAATTTATAAGTCCTAAGACATAGTCAAACTTCTTTCCTATGCCTCAAGGAGTCTTATTTCCCCTCAAAAATCATTCAAAAAATATGTCCTATATACATGGCTAGTGGTAGTTTGAACATGGCTAGTGGCAGTTTGAAGGCATAAAGGCATAGTTGAGTGGACAAAGAGGTATTTACCAGTCAATGACACATGTAAACGAAGTTCCTATTATCATGCAAAGTGTTGATGAGCTAATTTAGAGGACTTAAATGGTCAGATTTTTCAGTTCCATGCATCTAGGGAGTAGGTTGAACTAATCCAGATGGTTGCAAGTATATAGGGTTCAACGATGTAGAGAAGGGTTAGAAAAGGTCAGAATCCATTCTTCCCTATGCTACTAAAGGGTTGGTTTTTTAGCAGTTGCATCAAAGAGATGCATTTTTCAACACTTGGATGAGGTCAAACAGTCAAGAGAAAGTGGTGATTGAATAATCTTTAAATGTTGTCCTATCTTCTCTCCAGTGTAGGACAGTCATAAAGAAGGCTTTCCTTCATTTGTAATCAGTTCTTTCACTTCTTGGAGTTGTATTGTAAGCTGTAAAAGCTTCTTTTTTCCCTTTTCATGTATTGTAAATTCTGATTTTTAGTTTTCAGACTGAAAACAAACATTTTCAGAACTGTATCTATTGTAAGAACACCTTTCCTTCAATAAAGTTCACTGATTTTTACTTCACAATGGTTGTCTTATTGTGTGCAACTGAATGATTGATGTGTATTTTTTGTGTTTCTATGTTTAAAACCTCAAATATGTTGTCTCATTTCCAACATCTTTAGGCAAAAAATGTGCATTTCATGCAGTTCATAGATTATGTTGTTAAGGTTTAAACTCTTTTTTTTGAAAAACATTTGGTTTTCCTTCTAGAGGTTATAAACATGTCAAAATTTTCTATGAAATACATATGCTTGAGAATTTGAACATGCAAGTTGTGTGAACATAAGGTTAATAAACAAAAGTTTGTGTGTCAAAATAGAGAAGCAAGTTTTAAAAATTTAGGCACATCCCCTCACATAGTTAGATTTTAGTTTCATGCCATCTTTCTAATCTTTGCCTTAGTAAAGCAGTAGTGTAAGTTAGGTTAGGTGAGACACCAAGGGAACCAACCCTCTATGGAGGTTCCTTTTCTTCATAAGTAACCCAAGAACCTGAATAGGATCCAATGCTTCACAAATAATGCAAATTAGCAAGGGGTGCATACTTAGGTCATAACAGTAACATCAATATTTAGTGCATGGATATTTTTTCATAATTTTTTGATACATTTTTTAAAACTAGTTTTCAAAGTTAGAGTAATTATAAGTTGGACATAAGTGTATGTCGTCACACATAACTTGTTTTTTACGTATTTAAATTATTATTTAATTTTGGACTAAAACAATAATATCAATACCAAGTGCACACATACTTTTTAGAATTTTTTCTCTATTTTTATTTTTTTCCATGTATGAAAAAATACCTTGATGTTTGGTGAAAACCCTACATTCACAAGAAATAAAATATAAATCTAATAAAATTAAAAATATTCAAAATTATACTTTATGGAAAACTTATAATAATATATACATACTAACAAACATAATTTATAAATTAATTTGTTTTTTTGTCAACATTTTGATAGGTGAAGGAGACTCCATTGTGGTTATGATTTAAGACTAGAGGGCTTCTATCCAAGGGAGTTTGATCTAAGGAGGTCTTTTAAAAAACTCTTCAATTAAAACCCTTTAGATAGAATGTCTCAAGGCTTAAATCATTATTTTTTCGAAAAATTATGTGATTTCAGGAAAAAAAATCGGATGTCCCAAGTTTGGGACCTATTATTGTGTGATGATTTGAGAGCACATTACTACATATGTAAAGGATATTACACATCATGTGAATGAGGTGCATGCACAAGTGAGGAAATAATTAAAGATAAGTAATAGTTGTGGCATAAAAAATAATGGCCCTTAACAATTTCACAAAAAAGTTTTTTCTCCCCTTTATGTTCTTGGACCTAATTATGCATTTAATTGCCCATTTTATGAATATCCTCAGGAAATAAAACAAGGGAAATGAAATTACGCATTTAATATTTCCCTTAACACTTTAGGCCTCGAAAATGATGAGTCTAGTCTAGGGCGAACCCCACGCCCTTGACCAACACTTTTTTCTCTAACTTGAATATGTCAGTGTTGGCATTTTATTATTTGAATTTTTAATTTAATTTTTCGGCCATTGGTATTTTATTTTTGGAAAATTCGAATAATTGTGCACATAAATACTAGTCTTTTTTATCATTTGGAATCTTAATGAGAGCTAAAAAATATATTGACAAAATTGAGGATCCTCAAATCAGTCAAGGCAATTCAAGGGTAGATTTAGCAACATTATTACAACACTTATCAATCAAGTTCAAGTTTGCAAGACATCAAGAAGAATGAAGCAATTTATGTGCAATAAGGAATTATGAATGAGAAGTAATTATAATTCAATTATGGAGAAGTATTGAGTTATCCTCTACATGTTATCTACAACAGCTTATTGTGTTTTAGGAACTAACCTTTTTCAGGTATATCAAGCAATCAAGGAATCCATTAATCAATTTGTAGTGTGGCATCTCTTCTTCAATGGTTTTCACATCATGGTAACATTATAATTCATAATTTTTGGTGTGAATATAGATATTACCTAACTAGTTTCATCATTAAGTCTCGTTCACATCCTATCACTTAAGTTTACTTAGGTTTCACATAGGGTAATTTCACTTTATATCTCATATCAAAAGATTAAGACACTTGTCATAATCTTATATTGACTTTTATCATTATGTTCAAGGTGATTCATTATTAGTTGTCCCATGTCATAAGATTAAGACACTTTTCATCATCTTGTCTAATCATATGTCTCACTTTGGCTATATAACCAAGAGTCTCTCACACATTGTACAACCCAATGGATTCTATTTACATTCATTGATAGGAATACAAGTTATTCTTATCATTTTGATCTTCTGAGTACTTTGTGCTTTCCATAGGCCTTTAGATCTTGGGTGCCTATCTCCATAACCAAATATTACATGGTATTAAATAAAGTTGAGTGTCTTTGGTTAGTATTTTAAGAGATCTTGAGTGTGAATTTTGTATTTCTTGAAGAATTGAGTATGCTCTTCTCTTGCATTTTTTGATGATCTAGAGATTAAAAAAGGTGTGATAGAAATACCAAATTCTGGGGGCATTCCTCTATTGTCTTTATACTACAGGTGGATTTTGAGAGATTTTTGCATCAGATCTAGGCTCACCATTGCATCTAAAGTGTCCAAAAAAGTCAAATCTACCCTTTGTTTCATCCCCATTGGAATTTGGAGGCCAAATCTATAAGGGTTTGAAGTTGGGTGTCGGTTGCTAAATCTAAAAGATAGCCATATTTTTAGAGATTTTGGGTCAAATTCGACCCCACCATCACACTCGAAAGGCACAAGAACCTATAAATTGACTATCAAATCATTGATTTTGGACAAGTTGATCTCGAAGGAAAAATATTTGCAGGTGGGTCGTGCGGCCCAACTTGCGCAACAATACAATTTTCTTATATATATATATATATATGTTTTGTAAAAAAAAAATTAAAAATTAAATCATAGTTTTTTAAATTAAATCAAATAAAAAAATTTAAAAAGTTTTTTAAAAAATGCAAAGTTTTTTTAATTAAAAAAAAAAACCTTGTTGATATTGTAGGGTACTATTGACGGGTGTTTTATGACCACACCAGCACAGAATAAAGTTTCCAACGGTCACCCTATCCTCTCTTGATCAAAATCTCCTGCATGCTAAGATTGTGAAAGATCATGCATTCAACTCCAAGGTTCCTTCATGTAGTGGACGTAGACTCAGTTGGTTTGATGTGATTTGCTTGTATTTTAAGGGGACTTACGCAATTGCTCACTCGGGAGAAAAGAATTTTCAAGATTCGGGAGATTTATCAATAAAGATCGAGTTTCCTAAACTAACCGAAAAATATTGAATTTAAATGGTTGCGGGGAAAATATCTCTTCTACTCTAGGTGCGAGACGTGGCAATCAAATCTCACAAACTTCAACCAAGATTTGCTTTGCCTCACCTTGGATAGATTCCACAAAACTGGTGCAATCTTTAAAGGGGTGAACTAAAGATATTCAGATTATAAATTAACATGAAGATACCATCACGATGATGCATACCAACATATAAATTATAATCGAAGTTAGGTCCAAATTATTCCAATTGACCACACAAGGTGAACCCACCATCAGTGTGCTTGCTAGTGGTATGGATTAGCAAAGCTTCGCTCAAATCAACCACCACATTCCACAATTATCTACTTGCATGAAATAAAATTCTATTCTACTCTACTCTAAGTTCTACTCTAAGATTCTATGCTAATCGGAAGGATGAAGAAACCTTGCTAGCTACCCACAATAAAAGATGAAACCACAAGCAATGACAACTCGTTTATTATAGTAGTGTTCACAACAATATCTTAAAAAATCTTCAGTTGAAAAATTTACTTCCATCCTTACAAATGAGGGGGGATGCCCCTTTTATAGCTAGCTCAGTCTCAAGGATGACTCAGATTCAATTACAATGAATGGCTCAGATTGAGCCACATAAGCCCTATTCAAGATTATACCTTAAAAACTACCACAAAGTGGAGGAGAGGGGTAATAAATGAGCCCATAATGCCCACTCTCTCCCTATACCACTATGAGCATTTAATGCCCACTATCATCCAAAAGGTCATCATCCAGACACTACTGCATTTGAATCCAATTTCTGAAGAAAGTTTGTTGGAATATCGATAATCTATTGTCGAAATATCGATGAATCACTAAAATAATTTTTGTCGCTAAATTTTCATTGCTTTCCTGACTAGCTTTAAAACGTAAAAATCATGACTTAGCTTCGTCGGTTGCCACCACGAAAAAGGGACTTGGTGTTCGTCGGAATATCGATGGAAATTTCGCCGATCTAGCAATGAACAATAGCTAGAACACAAGTGGCATGCCTTTGCCAAAGTGTCGGATCAACAACAAAAGTTTATCAAAATGCGACGAAATAGGCAAGTCATTATGATGAAAGTTTCATTGGATGTATTGCAAATATCAATGAAATATCAAGACTATTACAATGATCAAAATTTATTGAGAAGATATATCAAGAGGACTGGCTTGTGGTCTTAGGGATAAAGTTTCATCGACGAGATACTCATCTTGTCTCATCGATGAAGCACGAGGGAAGCATATCGGCAAGACATATACCATCGAAGTAAGATCTAAATGTCTACCTAACCTGCTATGTCACGCCTATAATATTACATCTATGGGAGTCTTGGCGACATACTTGAGATTGAAAGAACAACAACATAAGTTCATCGAAATTGCAACGAAATAGGTAAGTCATTACGATGAAAGTTTTGTTGGATGTATTGCAAATTCGTCGGACACTTTTGGAGGTTCATCGAAAGTTTGACGAAACAATGCAATTTTTTTTAAAAACTATTCATTCAAATGTAGGCATATTAGTGAAAGATCAAGACTGTTACAACGATCAAAATTGACTAAGAAGATATATCGGGAGGATTGGCCTGTGGTCTTAGTGATGAAGTTTCATCGGCAAGATACTCATCTTCTCTCATCGATGAAGCACGAGGGAAGCATATCATAAAGACATATACCATCAGAGTAAGTTGTGAATGTCTACCTGGCCCGCTATGTTACACCGATAAGATTACATCGGTAGAAGTCTTGGCGACATACTTGAGATCAAAAGAATAATCATCGGGGAGACACACCACATCGGGGAAACTGCAGAATATCCTAATGATACATGATCTCTTGCTGATGAAGATACAAATGGATCGAAATAATTATCGAGGTGACTCTGGGTGATATTCGATGTATAAGACATTTCTGAAAGGACGTGTCCTTTCAAACATTTGATGTATAAGTATCCATTTTTTGATAGCAAAAGGAGAGAGGCAAATAGGAAAAAAGAATATTGTAGATATTTTTTTTTGTAATGATGTTTTCATCAAAAAGACTCAGATGCATGCATGAAGTTTGATGAATTTAATGAAGATATATGAATTTGTGGCTTAGTCTTTGGTATCAGTTGTCTATGGAATTATACAGTTATTTGATTGCCTCCATTTTGATGCTTTTATGTTGTTCAAATTGGTATATCAAGTATATATTAGTTTTTCGATACACATGTGATGTATTTGTGTGATGTGATCATTTGGTTCATTCAAGTAAAGATTAAATCCTTATAATCAATCACAGTAAATGGAAAGTATTAATTGGATCAGTAAGAAGAATCAAATAATTAGGGTTGGGCATTATATAAATCACTACTATCACAACTATTGAAACATTCTCAAGTACTGGGTCCTCTCCCCTAGATTAAAATAAGGAAAAAAATATTGTAAACACAATATGTATAGAAGAATATGAATATAAAAGAAAATGGATATTATCGAAACATAAATGTAAATAAAAGTAGTGTGAGTAGAAAATGAAACTAAATTGGTCTTGAACAAATAAAATCAATTAACATTAAGTTATACTGACCTTGTACTCATTTCCATTGTCAATCTTGAAGGTTACTTTGATGCCTTTTGCAAAAAATCTCTAGCCACGAGGCAAGAGAAGGCTGAGAAACAAGCAACTAGCCAACCCTATTAGAACAAAATAATCTTATGAATTGGTTTTATTTTTTTTTACTGGCTAATGGATAGTGGACCTAGTTCTCTTGAATTGAGATACTACTAAGATGTGTTGACTGGTGATTTTAGACTACTGATATTCTGCTTCAATCTCTATAAGTTGCTTTTGTCTTAAATATATTCAAGATAAATCTGCAAAAAAATTCCCTAATCTCTTAGAAATTATGCAGATTATTTTGTTAATACTTCTCCATTTTGATATTTTCTTTCAAAAATTCATAGAAAGATATGTAATGCCATATTTGAAACTTACATATTTTAATTTTACTAGTTTTGTAATTATAGGATATGATTCCAACAATTGTGAAACACATTGGCAATATGCTAGATGAATGAAATAAACTATGCAATTGGCGGGTGTAAAACCAAATTCCTTAACCCTTGCTAGCATCCTTCTTGCCTGTTCTAAAACATGTGCTTTGGAACAGGGCATGAAAATCCATCTAAGTATAATGAAAAGGAGATTTTTGTCAGATATTATATTACAGTAAGTTGAATGAATTTAAGTAGAGAAATTTTTGCATACCTACAAATGGTACAAAATTTCATGGTTAAGTGGAAGCCTCCCATCAAGAATAAGATCCAAATATCCATGTATCTATCTCAATCAAGCCTCTAAACCCTTCAGAGCTGTCAAATTTTCCACTAACCTATTATGCACAAAAGTCAAATTTTAGAGTTATGTCACCACTAAAAACAAAAGAAATAGAGCTTTGAAACGAAATCCACACACAACACAATGTTCATAGTGAAAAGTTAGCACTTTCTTTCATCTTTGCATATTGGTTTGATGCTTCAAATGATGCATTTCTTATATTGAAAAGTGCATTACCTTATTGAAATTCTCTTTGTTTCAAGAATAGTTTAGTATTCTCTACTTAGCAGGGCCAACCATGTGAAGGTGGAAGCTCATTTGACCCCTGCCCCCCTCACATAACTCTAAATTCCCCATACCTGATCATATAACATTAATCATTCACTCATCCATTAATAACATATAACATTCATTCATTCATCCTGCATTAATAACATATAACATTCATTCATTCATCCATTAATAACATATAACATTCATTCATTCATCCTGCATTAATAACATATAACATTCATTCATTAACATATAACATTCATTCATTAACATATTCACATTCATTCACTAACATATAACATTCATTCTTTCAGTTTTTACATATGATCAAAAATATGGTTGTCATAATATGATTACAATCAATTTTTTTTGTTTCTTTTTTGCTGCTAAAAAAAGCTGAAGTGGAGTATCATTTTCTAAATCATTTGTCCCCCCTTCAGTTATTCTGAGCTATGCTCGTGATTTTAATGTATGCCTAGTCTTGTACTCACGACGTGGATGTCATTGCAAGGGGGGGTCTGTTGCAATAGAAAATAAATGTTAAATTGATATGTTTTATTATTATTGTTACAAGTATTTCATTAATTAAAAGAACATTAGAGTGGTGCTCTTTACCTGATGGGGCCACATCATGTTCCTAATCTTGTCTTATAGCCTCATGCTCAACATGTTGAATACCCTCTAAATCCTGATTTGGAGTTGAAACATGAAAGGTTACATTAATTAATACACCAATTTCAATTAATTATGTTTAAAAGAACATTAGAGTGGTCCTCTTTACCTAATGGGGCCACATCATGTTCCTCATCTTGTCTAGCCTGATAATGCTCAACATGTTGATCACGCTCTACATGCTCTAAAGTTGAAACACGAAAGGTTACATTAATTAATACACCAAATATAATTAAAGATGTTTAATTGTATTAATCCATACTGCATTTTGTATAGCACATGAATACATCCAAAACCGGGATGCACACCATGACCTTCATCTGCAGGTTGTGCTCCACCCTCACCAGGATGCATTCCAATGTCATGTGTAGTATTATCATTGCTTTTCTAAAAAATAGGCACACATTTACTTTATGGTGGAAATTAATATTGAATAGATTGCACAAGTATTCAATTTTAAATATTTTTTATTGAGTTTATTTACCTGCGTGTCAGATGCAGTGGAAGATTGTGTTTTCCCAGTCAAGACTCTTAAGCATTCAACTAGCGCTCCATAGCCTTGTTGGAAGGCAATCTCTAGGTCCTCTTCTGTGGGCACTCTGTTGAATTCAGAGCCCTGAATTTTTGCATAAGATCATGAATTTTGCTTCTATGGTGTGATAAAACCAAAATTGTTTACAATTTATTATTTAATGCAATATTTCATTTATTGATACTTACAATTCGTGCGGCTAATTTCATATAACCACCAGAGCTAAGTTTGTGTTGCCCGTGTTTTTCTAGTCTTGTCTTTGTTTCCTTTGATGTGTCGGGCAGCCTATGAAAATTTTGAAATACATTAGATTATGTAAAAAGAAAGAGTAATCAGTATATAATTCTATTGTTGATAGTATCACATACCTTCCTTGGCCTGGTGGTGTCTTTGCTTTTTTCTTTTTAGCCTTCTCCTTTCTATCTGACACCAGGTCCTTCCACTCCCTCTCTGGAATCATGGGGGGATGCTCATACTTTTTTCTTCTTCTCTAAATGTGACCTATATTGGTCCCTCACATACTTTAGATAGGTACCGGATTTCTTAAGGACCTTGGTTTGGTTGAATGTTTTATCACCGAACAACACAACTAAATGGTTAATGAGCTCATTTTTTAAATCTTGATTTTGGGTATTCCACCGTGTACGTATGGTGGGCCCAAAGAGCTCCAATGTAATATCACTTAGATGTTTATAAAAAACATCATTTCCTACAAAATGATCATGGGATCATTAGTCTCAAAAGAGTGATCAATAAGTAAATTTCAATTGGATTATATATAATAATAATTAAAACATTTTAAAGTACCTCAGACCTTTTCTATCTTTATGGGAACGAAATCCTCAGTCACCATAAATGTGACTGGCAATGTTCCCATACTAGTAATACGGGAAGATCCAAGAAAAGCTGCTAAAACATCACGAGTACTAGTGGCCTCTACATCCCCAGGTACATGTCCTAACACATGTTCTGGCATTTGTTCGCTGCCAGAGGGTGCACTACCGGATGCTTGCATGGTATGTGTTGCCGACATTTCAGTCGACAATATAGGCACGAATGATGGGGTCAAATGATGTGATGTATGCATAGGAAGATCAAGATGGACACTTGTACCAATCCCTACTCCTCGGGTAGCACTTGTAGTACCCTGATCATGGCCAACAACATCATGAGGACGCAAAAAATCTTGTAAAAACAACACATGTTTTAGTTCATGACATAAAAGTGTACAAAATATAAAACCATGAATGAACTTATGTTATAATTAAAGACCTCATGATAGCTTACTTGCAAGTTTTGTGCTCTCTTAGTCAATATTTTAACCCTCTCTCTTATCTCATCTGTTTGAGGCACTATGAGTAACAACTGAAGGATTTCTTCATTGTATTTTTTTTGGGTCTTCCTTATCATATCGAGAGGGTTTGTTGAATATGCAATGTCATCATCACATAATAGTGACTACATCTCCCTATGGATGCTCTCCTCTACTGCTGGTGCCTTTCCTCGATCAGCCGATTGCAACAAGAACTTTAAAAACATTATCGAAATTAACTCAATAAACTCATGAAAAATAATAATAATAAAACATTTTGCTCGTATCTAATTTGTACAATTACAATGAGGAAAACCTGTTGGGTATAAGCGCCTGAAGATGCATCGTGATCTGAACTCTAGGTCAAAGCCTTCCCTGTATGATCAATGTCCCGCTGTGACAAAAATTAAATATAAAAAAACATTACCGAAATGAAACCAATAGACTTACGAAAATAATAATAATAATAAAATGGTAAATTGGATTCATTAATTGGAGGTTGGGTAAAATGGTATATAGTACATACCACCCCCATAGTAACTATGTTTGTATCTAAGTGATTCAAATTGTAATCGATTAGCAACTCTTCTCCTACAGTTATTGATTTTATCGCACATACGAATACATGGTTTCTCTTGCGTGCCTCGAATATGCAATTGGGTTGCTTATTTGTTGTCCCAGGTCATGTACTATTTATAAACCCTGCAATATTCCCTGATGATTTTGGCCTTCCGTCAATGTACATAGCCACTCCTTTATTTTGATCCTTATCTTTTAGCTGTATATAATTTGCTGACAGTGCATACCTATGCATACTTTGTGTATATTGAACCAGCTGCATCCAATCTTTGTAATTGTAGCAGGGTCCGACATACTCTATCAATCTAGTAACTTTGTTGTAATAGACCTTTATGCCATCCATGCAAAATAGGCGCAAACCATGTAATGACGATGGTGCTATGCGATATATCCTCTCGTTGACACAAAAATCAGTGTTTATTGGAGGAAGTTCCTTGGGTACCCATTGTTTCCGTAGATGTTTGTACCTCAAGAGCACCTCGATGTCGCCTATGCTCTCATTATCATAAGAACATGACCCCCCTTGAACAAGAAAAAATTCCATGTGTTTACGAAATTTTCTTCTAATCTTTTGACCTCTGGTTGATCTCCCTCTTTTAGACCTACTACATGTCTCGCTTTCCTCTTCTCTTCCTGAATTTCCCTCGCTCAAGGAAGACAGATTTGAAAAATACCTATTTGGTGGTATCTGCACTCATAAGGATGTTGGATGAAGTTATTTCATGGTGATGTGATCCCAAGGTGACATTATGATTAATCTATCATTTCATCGCTAGAATTTGATAGGTTATAAGGTAATCAAGTCTTAATAGATTACAAGTTATTGTTACTACCATCCAAATGTGTCCATCACAAATCAAATCTAATTAACGTTTTAACTTCCAAAATTTGTAACAAGTGTTAAATGTGACTATGGTCCACCAGTTACACAACCAAAGCCTCAAATGTATTCTATAATTGTAATCAAAGGAATTTTTCTCTTCATTCAAGTAAATAAACTTGAAGGGAAACACCACCAAGTGGTTTATTGGACACCTACACGACTAAAAATAGCAACAAATTTACATTTAATTTCTATTTGTCTAAGTGGTTAATGGGGAGGGAGTGTGTACTAGGCCTAGTTAAGTCTTCATAAGTTTATGCTTTGGCAATAAAAAAATGTTTAAGTCATCTTAAATCTTCCTATGTCTAATTGTTAGGAGACTTTTGGTATGTTTTAAGGTAGGATGAGTGGTTGCATCAATGTTCTAGTTCTCTATGACAAGGTTTCAACATCTTCAAATAGTGAAAGTTTGTGTTCATATTCATTTGAAACAAAAACATTTTGATTATGTATGATGATAGGATTTGATAACTTAAAAGAATTGGCTACCCAACAAACTTAAAGTTAAAATAAACTTTTTTAGTTTAAGGGGTTAGCACTTTCTATCATCTTTGCATATTGGTTTGATGCTTCAAATGATGCATTTATTATCCCACTTCTATCATATTTTATTCCCATCCCATTTCAATTGTTGGAGGGGTTGATACCAAAATTTCATATCAAATACCACGTTCTTGAAGCAATTGTTTGTGTTTTTACTATTTTTTTGAAGTTCTTTTGTGTTGTATGGATGCGTACAAGCTTGAAATTCTTTGAGATCATTGGTGTAGATAAATATATGTGTTCCCTTTCATTTGCATTTGTTTTGAAGTGCTAAATCACTATTTTGTGGGAGAAAATAATCAAATACAAGGACTGCCTTGTTTTGCCTGTGTAAGGGTTTGAGAGCTAAATAGAAATGACATCCACCAATCCAAGCACTGTCTTGGAACTATAACTTAGTAGATTGGTGTGCAAAATGGTATGATAGAGGTTCATTGCATTTAAGGGTCTGTTAAAGCAAGTAACTTGGCATTGAATTGATGCCTTAGGGCTGATAGGGGAAATTTTCTTGGGAATTTGTGGTTGTTAAGTCATGAAAATTGTAGGTTAAAGAGAATGGGGGTGCCAAACTTATGGTACTCATTGTCCCTTGGTCATTGATTTTCCCTGAGTACCCTCAACCTCGACCTCGACACTGGTATTGACCTTATTTTCACTCCTCCATACTCTTCCTCGACGCTAGTATTGACCTTGTTTTCACTCCAAACTCTTTGTCAGTGTTGGTATTGACCTTATTTTAACTAATATTTTAGAGGATTTTACCATTACACTACATATGGTTTACCATTAAATGGCAGTTGAAACTCATTTTCCAATGACTCAATAGTGGTTTCTAGGCATGAGATTTGTTTCAAGCTCAAATCTCACAATATATATAGCATGAGAGAAAGAGATGAACTTAGATAGATAGGGAGAGAGAGAGAGAGAGAGAGAGAGAGAGAGAGAGAGAGAGAGAGAGAGAGAGAGAGAGAGAGAAATATAAGAGATACAAAGGAAAAGAGAAACTAAATTTTGATTGGTTGTTTCATGTCAACAATCCAAGGATGGCATGTGTCCTTAGGGAGTTATGCTCAAGGCAGCATGCCATTTGATTAAAGATATGATAATTCTCCTTTAAGACCTCTTCAATGTACCCATTGCACAATTAAGGAGACAAAGATAAATATAGGGAAGAAAATATAGAGAGAGAGGGAGATAATGAGAAACATACAAATAGAAAGGGAGACAAAGAGATAGAGAGAGGTAGAGAGATAAAGAGATAAGGATGAATAGATAGAGATATAGGGAGGGTGATTGATATATCTCTCCTTGTCGCTCTTTATCTCTCTATATCTCCCACTATCTATGTCACTCCCTCTTTCCCCCTCTATCTATTGAGCTATCTCTCCCTTTCCCCCATTTCTCTCTCATTCACTCCATCTCTCCATGCATCTCTCCTACTCTATACCTCTATCTCTATTACTGATCTTTTTATCTCCCTCTCACTCCTCTCTCTATCTCTTTCTATCCATATCTTTCTCTACCTCTATCACGATATCTCTATCTCTTTCACCATCCCCCTAGTCTATCTCTCTATATCACCCCTTTCTATTTCTCTCCTTCTCCCTCTATATATATTGAGCTATCTCTCCCTCTCTCCCCTATCTTCTTCTCTCTCTCTCTCCCTTTCTACATATCGCTTTCCCTCTCCCCTCTTCTTTCTCTCCCTTTTCTACCTATCTATCTCCCTCTCTTCTCTCTCTTCCTCTTCAACCTATCTATCCCTCTCTTCTCTCTCTTCCTCTTCAACCTATCTCTCCCTCTCTCCCCCTCTTCTCTATCTCTCCTTCTCTACCCATCTATATCCCTTTCTTTCCCTCCCCCTCTCTATCTCCCCCTCTCTATCTCTCACCATCTCTCCCTCCCTATCCCCTCTATCCATCAACTCTCTATCTCCACCTCTATTCCTTTCTCTTCCCATATATATCCATCTCTCTTTCTCTTCCCATATATCTCTATCTCTCTCTATTTCTCTCCCCATTTATTAACTAAGAATCCATGCAAGCATACAATAGTATATGTTGGTAAAACTATAAGTAACACTTATCTTTCTAATGTCAAGCCTTCTTATAAAATTAGTGTTTTATTAAACTATAAGTAGATTATTGTCACCACTCTTTATTCCACATGAAATGCCAAATGTAGCAATTTTTTTGTTGCTTTTGTCAAGTTTCATTAACCAAGCTATTTAGTGAGTTGGATAAAGTTGTGTTATGACCCTTGGTCTCTTTAAAATAATTAGACAATATTAGGGAGATCAAGAAGGGGAGAAAACTAAAATCCTTCAAAATAGGGGTAGTTGTGGGTTTGTTGGTTTTCTTTGTATACTATATACTTAGTTCCTCTAGGACAAAAAGGATTCTAAGAGATATATTTAATCATAAATTTTACAATCATAAATATCATTTAATTTGTATGTTGTAACTTCAATAATTTTTGTTAAAATAAAAATAACTTAAAGTTATATATGCACATAGTTAAATTAGCAAAGTTGTTTGAGTTAATTACTAAATTTGATATAAAAATATTCAACACTTTAGATAAATTCAATTAGATATAGTTAAATTGGAGGTGTCATTTGAGTTAATAATTAAATAACATAATAATCAATTAAAGAAAGGGACACAATTTTGGATGTGTTTGAATTTAATAAATTAAAAATTAAAATAGACATAAATTACTTGAAATAAGTGCTTCATAACCCATATAATCAAATAATAACCTATCAAAAATGAAATAGGAATTTTCTAAAGAAAAGAACACTTGACCCAATCATAAGTGTATGGCCTTCACAGAAAGGAGTGATCCGCCTTAGCAATAACAACTACCTAATGTAGATTTGGGAGGCTCAACTCAACCAACCTATCAACCTACCTTTAAGAGGCTTCCAAAAAGTTTAGAATGACCAATTTAAACAATCCAAACAACTCTCAAATCCTGAAAAACAATAGAAGTCAGATTTCACACTTTGACTCCTTGAATCCTTGTAACAGTGCAAACCTAGTTTTTTCCCAATAACTCAAAACTTTCCCAAAACACCACAAAAACCCTTGATGGTTTTAGACACCCATTTTGGATTTATTAAACAGACTTCAAGGTCAAGTACAAGTCCTTTTGACCAAATCACCAAAATCACCCTTTCTAGGTTGTGCTCATTAGGTTGATTAGGCCTATTTTATAAAGCAACTAGCCTTTACAGTAATTTTTTACTCGTTGATTCCCTAAAGAAAACCTTATCTTGAGTATAACTCATCATAGTCACATATGATCACATCATTCTTGACCATTTGATATCATGAAAAACCTCCAAAATCTTGTATTCAAATAACCCATATCATTGGGAAGACAAGTTCCATCGAGGTGAAATGAAAAAGTCATACCGAGCATATAGGTCTCACCGATGAAGCTCCATCAGAAAGAAACCTATCTTGTCTCACCGATCAAAGCACAATGAGTTGTATCGACTAGACCAACACCATCAGAGTAAGATCCATGAGTCATCCAGAGTGCATTTGTCTCATCAGTGAAATATCATCAGCAAAACACTCATCTTGTCTTGTCGACAAAATAAAGAAACATAATATCGCCAAGAAAAATTCTATCAAAATGAGTTAAAAATTTCCTCCCGACCCACTATGTCATGTCAATAAGATTACATCAGTAGGAGTCTTGGCGACATACTTGAGATTGAAGGAATAATCATTGAGGAGACTTATAACATCGAAAAAATTATTGAATGTCTTAGCTATACTCCATGTCTTGCCGATGAAGACACAAACAGATCAAGATAGTCGTTGGGGTGACTCTTGGCAACATTTATATGAATCAGATGGATAGATAATGTGATATTGGACTAATGTATCCTTGAAAAAAATAATGTTTAATGAACGTTAGGCAAGCCTGAATAAAAGGATCACCCAAAGTTTCAATTGTCTTGTCGATAGAAAATTTAATGTGATAGTGGGTAAATTCGAAGATCAGCTACGCTCGTGTTCAAAGCTAGGACATTCATGGCAGTATTACTACCAAATATTTTGATGATTTCATGAATTGAGAAAATTAATTCAAGGAATTTTTTGCAAAGTTAGCAACAGAGGAACAGACGAAGGGCCAAAGGATCTTGCAGTCAAAGAATTCTATATAAACTTGTAAGTTCCCTGCAATTAAATTTCTGGTTTTGTGATTCATAAAATGGAAAGCACTAGCTCAGGAAAAGAAAAAGGTAGGAAATAGAGTGAGAGAAATAAACCTAGAGGAAAAAAGAAAAAAAAATTGAAGCAGAGAAGGAACCGGGGGTAGCTGAGAGGAAGTTAAACCAGGACTTAATTGATCAATTTCCCGGCTCAGGACCTAAGGCCATGTGATCTGCACAACTTAGGGTAGAAGAGGAAAAGTTATAGGATAAATTCAAATATATACGAGACATATGGACCCCAATTAGGGGATATGAGCTGTTTATTTTTCATTACCAATGAAGGAACCGATACGAACCAGTGTGCAATCCTTGGAAGTTAAACCTAGGGAAACTAGTCTGCCCTAATGTATTTGTAAATGTACAATTGGTGAAGATGCTAGCTCCCTATTATAGTCCAAAATGTAAAGCTATTTGTGATCCATCAAGAAAACTGTTTATACATGTATTTGAAGCTGCCATCTGTGAGGTTTTTAACCTAGAGGGATTGTGTGGTGAAAAAATTGAACTTGAACAACTAGAAAAGGAATTTTGGAGGATGAATACTTTGTACAAGGGTTGGAGGTTGCCACTACACAGGTCTAAGAAAGATGGTGTTTCAGTTCCACTGAATGACAGTGATGGTCCCCCATTCCATGTTGATTTGTTTGAACCCTTCATGAGGTACACATATTTTTCAGTGTGTCAAGTGCTGGGAATGGAGGCCCCTGAGCACATGTCAATTGTACCCATGGTAATTGTAGCGAACATCCAATCTCACAATTCAAGGTTTTTTTATTATGCTTCACACATCTTTAAAGTGCTTGATTCAGGACTGATGGCAATAAAAAGTGGAGCTCCTATCTTGCACTTTGACGCTTATTCAATCCTAATGCATATGATACTTTATTATGGACAAGAATTGCAGATGTGGCCTAAAAAACTGAGGATTCTACAATTTGATAAGGAAGGAAGGTTATTACCAGTACAACTCTAGACTACCACCCAAGATTGCAGATTTACTAATTTTTGTTATCTACATTTTGAAGAGTTTTTTGTGAAACCAATGTACAGATTTTGCAATCATCGTTGTGAATACTCATTGTCTGATGAAAAATAAAAAGGTTTTTAAGGCCTAAGGATTTCAATTGACCTGTAAACCACAATTGGGGAGATTGGTACTATCTAGAAGATGCGACCATGATAAGAGTATATGGATTTGAAGATGCACTCTTCATTCTGCCCAAGACGGTGCTTGATAGGATTGCATATTTGGAGATTGTTAGGCAATTGGACTTTTCAAATGTTATGAATCCGAGTTCTATCGGAAAGTAGACATTTATGCCTAGTATATTATGCTTCAGTGATTTCACTGTATTAGCAAGGGATGGATATGATATGGTTCTCAACAAATTACTGCAATACAACATGAAGAAGGGTCCACCGCGAAAAATATTTGATCCAAAAGGGTATATTAATTTTTCCAAAAATAAAATGAACTTGGGAGGATACAATCACATACCCTATCTGTATGATGACTTGATTAAGAATTTGGAAGAAGAGGAAGCATAAAAAGTTGTTGATGATATAACAAGTGATTTAAAGATACATAACTATTATCTTCTGATGAAGATGCATCTGGTGATGGTAGGCCTAGTAGTACAATTGATAAAATTTCCAGATTGAGAACTCAAGACTACAAGTATGTTCCCAAGGAACCAGATGTTGAAGAGAGTGCAGATACTGACACAAGGCAGATAGCATATAAATCATTTGTGGTTGATGATAAATTCATTATAACCTCTGAATTTAAAATATTTTTGTACAAATTAAAAGGAAAATCAATAAGGGAATCAGTGGAGAATATTACACCAAGTAACGAGGAACAACTGCTGAAAAACTTAAAATTAAGTGTGGAAGAAGAAATGAAGAGAATGGCCCTTGAGAAAGGAAGGAAATTATTAGAAGATGCAGGTGTCATGATCTTTCCTAGGTTGGATTTGAACTCTGATTTGGTTTTTGATAGTTTTATCAAGAATGGTAACGCCACACATAAACTCACTCTTGAGGGGGTAAAAAAGATTTATGTAGGATCTAAGTATAACCCAGATGAGGGATCACTTATGATATGGGCCCTGTATCCTCCACACAAGAAATCTGTTGTAATTAATGCTCAAAAGGCTTTTGGACATGTAATGACATTCAAAGTTGGTGAGGTTGATCCAATAGCTACAACAAACATTGGCATTAATGTGGCCAAACTAAATAAAGCCCAAATCCAAAAGCTAATCAAGGAAAAATAAATGTATAAGATTAATAACGAGAGACTACTCAGAGAAAATGATCGCTTGAAGGACATGATGGGAATCACATTGGGATCCACAAAGAAATTGAATCATGGTGAAAGCTCCCAGGAAAGAGACCAGCAGGAAGAATCAAATGCGTAATCACAAGGTAAATGTGATGCACTCATTGCAATAATAAGGAAGAGGTAGACCAATCTAATGACTTGGTTGAGTAAGCTCTAGGGAACACATTCACACAATTTTACTGCACTACAAGAACATAAGCGGATAGATGGCGAGATCCAAGAGAATTTCCAGGAAATAAACCAAAGGGATGCTCCTGATAGCATAGCTATTGATAGTGCAAACCATTTTATGAAAAAACATAAAGACTTCCATGAAGAATTGCAAGGTAATGAGCAGGGGATGATCAATGTCACAAAAAAGGGAGTACCAATGCTGTTAGAAGATGGAGGGGAACTAAAGGGAAAATACATATGGATCAAGAATGCGAGACGATGATGCAAACAATTTTGGAGACAACCACAGGAAACAATTTAACAATGGACGAGGCATGTGTACAAAATGAGAAGATGTTCAAAATGGAGATAGCCATAAGGAATGCACTAGAGGATGTTGATACACACGAGCGACAAGCTTACCAAGATTATCTTTCAAACATCCCTTTATGGCTTAATAGAGCATAATTTCTAGTTTGTTATTGTTGTTAAGAAAAAGACATTTATGAAAGGACACGTCCTTTCACAATTTTGATATATTTAGATTTGTTTCAAAATGTAAAACAGACAAAGGCGGATAGGAGAAAGATACAGTAAATAGTTTGCAATGAAACTTTCCTTTAAAAGACTCAAATGCATGTATGAATTTTGATGAAGTTAATGAAGATATCTGAACTTGTGGCTTAATCTTGGTATCATCTATTTGTGGAATTATATAGTTATTTGGTTGTCTCCATTTTGATGATTTTTTGTTGTTTAAATTGATATATCAAGCATATATTCAGTTTACTGATACACATTTATTGTATTTGTGTGATGTGATTATTTGGTTATTTCATGTAAATTTTAAACCCTTCTAGTCAATCACAGTAACTAAAGAGTATTAGTTGGATCAATAAGAAGAATCACATAACTAGGATTGTCATTCTATCTCAAGTAGAGTTTTTTAGTCATTTACTTGCATGTTTATACAAGTTATAAACTACATTTGTGTTCCAAACAGTTTCAATTATTTCCATAATAGATTACACTTTTCTAGATCTTCATTAGACTCCATACACCCAACAAGGCACTCGTCTCACGGATTTCATCTTTTAGTTTATCCATTTTATTTTTTACATCTGTTAACTGAACATATTCTAATATTACACATACACTTTATTAGGATTATATTTGTTCACTGTAAGATTTTCATTGTGAATAGATTGTTGTAAACAAAATCACATCACTTAAGTCTACTCAGTTCACAAAGGTAGACCCACCTAGGTTTGGCAGCACCTGAAGAGAAGAAGGTTCAAATCATTTGGCCTTGTTTCTTACCCTAAAATGTATCAGGAGATTGGAAACCTCTTGAGGCATTCTTACCTGCATTTTTGACAGCTGACAACCTCCAAACCTCCAAATCCACAAAAAATACTCCACTTGTACGGCCAAATTCTTGCCAAACCCTTGTTTTAGGCCAAAATCATGAGGGTTTATTGAATCTCCTACTTCCACAACCTCCTAGACCTCAAAACCAACTCATACATAACCCATTAGGTCTGTACATGGATAAAAATTCATAAAATCAGATCTCCCATACATATTTTGTTGAAACCTAGGCTTGAACCTCTCATTTCACATGCTTTTCTTCACAAAACTCTTGAGGACAACAACTATACCTTCTTTATTTCTCATCCTAGGCTCTATTCATGCATCCTAAAATTTAAAAAAAATCCATGAGGCCTCTTACACAAGCTATAGTAATCACAAAGAGTGTAAAAGCCCCTTTTTATCATGTTTGGACTACAAAACCCTCAAAAACAGGGTAACCGAGCTGTATGCAAAGAAATGAAGCTTTCTAACTCAAATCAATGCCTTAAGCCCTCAAATTAGATTCAAATCAAATCTAACACATATCTTGATGACAAGGAATTGATTTCACATCAAAATATGGCTGTATGTGACCGTACAGTGCTGAAAAATAGGAAAAATACATAAATGTTGAAGAAAAACATAGATTTTGGAATGTCAAGAGCTTGTATTTTAAATCCTCAACCATCAAAAACCTTTACAATGATCACTTTATGAAATTTAAATGAATTTACACCTCAAACACCAAACAACCACCTCTACAATTGACTTTTAAATCTTTTATGATCACATGAAACATAAAACACAATAATTTCAAGGTTGTTAACATCACTATTGAAATGTTTTAATTTTTTGACCTTTCAAATGTATTGAAACTTCTAGGACACTATAAGGCCATGCCAGTGGCTTGATAATAGCCTTATTATTGAAATGACACTAACCTTGCACCCTTTTACATGTAAATTCTCCAATTTTCCTTAAGAAGGCTACAAAACTCTTTAGTGCAAGTCTCAAACTCATAACTCAAAACTTCACCAGAACCTGACTAATGGTCTTGAGTGACCTTATTCACAATAAAACATTCTTGAAATTCCTAAACCAATATATTGACCTCCCTAATTATCATCACATGATTAAGCATAGAAGATGAGGTGTAGGTGCTCTTGCACCACTACCCCATCCAAAATTTGCTCACATTACACAAAGCCACAATATTCCTCCAAGATAAGCCAATCAAATCCTACCTTATGTGTCCTAGTAATCAAATTGGAGATGATCCTAAAAATGACATTGCGAAGGGTGATTGGTCAAAAAAATTTAAATGACTTTTCAATTATTTCACTACTATGATCAATGTGTCATCTTTCATGAAATTTCCCAAAACACTATTCATTATGATCATATGGAAATTTCTAGGAGAGCTACAATAGTTTTAACATCATGAATTGAAATTAAACATTAAAAATTAGATCATGAATTAATTATGTAATGACATAAAAATTAAAAAAAGTCATGAATTAATTATGTAACCACATAAGTCAAATATAATTTTATCAAGGAATTAATTTCAAATAGATAATACAATTGCATAACTCATACATTTTAATTTCATTGATCTTCTTCTTCATCCAAATATTTGTCTGTATCATCCGATCCAGATTCAAAATTGTAAGGATTGGTCATATCATCATCATCACCATTGATATAAGTTTCGATAATGTCATCATCCACACAAATATCATCTTTATGAACATTAACTCCTACATCATCATGATCTAATTCCTCCTCTTCAATATCTTCATCAGACACATCATCAACTAACTGTTGATCCTAATCACCATCTACATCATCTTCTAGTTCTTTGGTATCTTCTTCTTCCACCACATTATACTTTACTGACCTTTCTCTTGGATCATTTCTAACAACAAATGACCAACCCGGTTTACCTGGAATCTCTAAGTAAAATACGTGCTCACATTGGCTTGGAAGAACATAGGGTTCATTTCCAACTCGCTCGATCGACCTTGTATTAACCATGGTAAATCCATTATCATGTTCAATAACAGTTCTCTCGAGATCATTTTCATTCAATTGTAGCTTGTACCATAGGATGGTGACCAAAACTAATTTGAAGGACTTAAAGTCACACTCAAGTATATCATCCAAAATCCCATAGTATCAATTTTCTGAGACTTCTGGATGTATGTCGCTTCTAGATGAAACATTAGTCACCTAAAAGACTACAGTTATCCCAAAATCACAAGTTTTCTTCATGTCATCCAACTTTTTTATTCAAAATTTACGACCATTGCACCACATAGCCTTGTAGTGCTTCACCTGCAATATGTCAAACATGTAAAAATTATTGCAATATCATCAGTTGATAAACATATTTATTCTTGGCCGAATGTATGCAAAGAAAAAAATCTCAACATATATATACATCAATATAATTGAAAATAATTAAATAATATGGGTGATTAATATATTTCTACATACCTATTTATCTCTTAAACCATATGCTAATTCAATTTCCCTTGGTGTAACATTGGAATCTCCATTACGATGAGCTTCTTTAACCAATGAAGCCACACCTTCCCATGTTAATTCGTGACCAGATTGTTGACATCGTTCAATCCATACCATCATCCAATCAAGATTTTTTGCGACGTACAAATGTAGTGCATCGCACTCTTGACCAACTGTATGAAAAAAAATTGAAATTCACAAACGACATATAATTAGTTAATTAGTATACAACCTTAATTTATAATTGATGTATATTGAAGATTAATAATTAAATAAGTACAATATACATAAAAACAAAATGTAAAATGTATTCTAATTAATCTCCATGACCATCTTATAATTACCTCTCACTTTCCTCAATCTACCTTTCCCCATTAGGCACTCCCCTTCGAATTTGTTAATGGATTTGGGATCCCAAATGCGATCTACATGGATCTTTGCTATAAACTTAGGAAGATATTCAATAATGTACACCATGGTCTGGTATACCATATATCCCTCCACCATAGAACCCTTAGGATGTGCTCTTTGTCTAACCAAAGCCTTCAAAAATTTCAAGGGCCTCTCAACCATCCACATTGACCTTGTGTGTACAGGTCCACACAATTCAATCTCCTCAACTTGGTGTATGAGGTAGTGTTCTTGTGTCTTGAAAAATGTCAAAGGTGGACACTTTTCTATTTCTCACATTAGACGAGGAATTTTTCTCTCCCAATAATTTATATCTTCTTTATGGATTTCTTTAGATGACAACCATCTACAAGTGATTCAAGGCACAAATATATTAACAATATTTAACAAAAATATACAATATATTACATAACAAGTAAAACAAATGACAATTATAAGATCTATACAACGAATTGAACAAATATAGCTACTTACCTCATGTATTTTCCAAGATCATATATAACTTGTTTGACATTGTTTTTGAAGTTTTCTGGGAGAGATAGAGGTAGAACATACTACAACAATTATAAATGATCTTTTCATTATTTTTCTAAAAGTAGTAAACATAATACATTGAAAAATACATGCAGTATACAAATATATATAATATACCAGAATAATTACCTTAATGAAGGTATGCCAATCATGCATTTTTATCCTTGACCCAAATTCACCTTTCTTTATTATGGTATTGTTTATGTTTGCAACAAATCCTATGGGAAATCAAATTTTTCGTATGACTTCTTTTATAGCATTGCTTTGCTGCTCCATTAATAAAAAGGGAAGGGCACTTATATTAATTTGGTCTCCATCGCTATTTAATTGAATGACATTTTTCATTGCATGATTGGCTTCCTAAATGTCACTACAAATTTTGACAATTTTTTCTTTGTCATGCCTTCCATCCAATATTTTCCATAACATTTATGTTATATTCTTTCTGATATGCACTGTATCAAACAAATGCACAATTTGTAGTTGTTCATAGTAGGGCAACCTACTAAATTGTCTGGGATAACTTTTTAGTCCCTGTGGAAGCCGACCATTAATGCCTTGACGACCTTCATGAAGCATATAAGTTAAACAAATTAACAACGACATTCATTATCGATTACATCATGAGTAAACACAACACAATATAAAAATATAAATTCCAAACATATCATATATGATAGATAAACAATTTGATCCAATGTATAACCTTGACGATTAATTCTATTATATTCCAACTTCTATAGGTGAGGTGTCATTCTTTGTGGTTTTGATGTAGTCTCTTCTTTCCTTTTGAAAAGATGTTTTTCAATAGTTCAATACTTATGATTTCTATGGAGGAAGTGCCTATACTCATCAAACAACTACTTTCCTAAACTTGTTGAATGTTGAGATTTCATCTTTGGACCACAAATTGGACATGCAAATTTTCCCTTTGTTTGAAGACCTGCAAGATCATATATAATTAGATAACATACCACAAAAAGTTTTTAGCCCTGGGGCATCATGAATTGTCCATACGAGCATTACATGGAATTGAAATTTTATTTGTCCTATTGGTCTAGATACGCCATACATAGTGACGCCATTCCATAAATTTAGTAACTCGTCGATAAGAGGCTCGATGTATACATTCATATCTTTAACTTGGTACTTACCTAGTTGAATGAACATAAACATTACATAATTATTATAACCATTTTACTGCAATATATATAAATTAATGTACATGACTATTAAATGAAAAAATATGTCATTATGTAACAAATAAGACAAATGAGATGTTACTACGTCAAAGAAAATTGATGTAAACAAATACCTGGAACAATCATTGCCAACATTATGTGCTCCCTCTTTATTGACATCCATGAAAGAATGTTATTGTTGATAACAAAAACAAGCCACATCGAGTAAATAGATCTCAGCTCTCCAAATGGATTGACATCATCTGCTATCAATGAAAGCTTGAGATTACAAGGTTCTTCTTTAAAGTGTGGCCATTTTTCCTCCATGTCCCTAAATGAAAAACCCTCCACAACCATTCGAATAATTCCATCTCCACTTCTATTTCGTGCATGGTAATCCATAATATGCACTAAGCTTTCACACTTAAATAATCGTTGCATATGTGGAATGATGGGAATATAATGAAGAACCTTGCGAGACACCTTTTTTGTTAGTTGATCTGTTTGATATCTACTAACATGACATTCTGGGCATTCTATTGCAAATTCATGTTGTTTATGATATATAATATGATCATTGGGACATGCATCTATTACTTGATACTCCATTCCAATATCTTTCATAATGCCAGATAAATCTCGGTATGAGCGAGGTAAAATATTTGATGGTGGTGACAAAAATTCACCAATCAATCTACAAAAAAAAAAAAATTGTTAATATAAAGAATATTAATGGTACATATTTCATCTTTTATTTACTAGTGATGAACTAGCAATAATTAAAATATATGACAAAAGATGGCATATATGACATACCTTAACATCCGTGAGATTGCTATGTTGGATAAACCATTCATAACCTTCAAGTTCACCAGAAACAATACAACAGAGAGAAGAGTTGTTTAGGAGCCTTCATAAAGGGGCTCGTATGCCTTCTCAAGTACAAGTAAATCATGAATATCATCAAATTCATCTCGATCATCATGATCAGCTATGCCACTAAATGTGTCATGGATCAATGTATTTGTACCATCATCTTCAACTGTGTTTTCTGGTGCATGATCATCTTCTTCCATAGAATCATTAACTCCATCTTCGATATTCACAACTCCATGTTCCTCTGCTTGTAAAACCACATTCTCTGGGTCGTGATAATCCATATCATGTGCCCTAGGGCGCCCCACCTTTATAATAATGATAGAAACAAATAAACCATGATCATGATCAAGTGATTTTTTATATATATAAAATGTTAAAACGATATTAAAATTTACAAATTAAATCAATATAAACACATATAATGAACTTACCAACGGATGATAATTATGCTCCCCTTCAACGTGACCATGCTGCCTACAATGTTTCTCAGCTGTTGTGATTAAAAGTCTTCTCATCTTTAAGCCCTTGCAATTATTGCAAGGATAATAACATTTCTCATCACCCTTTCTTTTTAATCTAGCCCACAATCTATCAAGTGTCTCTTCATTTTGTTCTAGACTAATATTATTTGACATGATTTTTTTTTACCAAGCTTGAATATTTAGATCTTCAAAAAATATCAAACTCACACTCCAATAATTTTTAATCATAGATAGGTAATAAAATCTAATAATTATGATATTTTACACCAAAAAAATTTGGCATGCAACCACCGCTGCAAAAAAGAAGATAGTCTGAAGTTAATGACCCCAAAAAATAGTCGAACTCACTTTATTTATTTTTGTCGAACTCACTTTTATTTATTTTCATTGAACTCACTTTTATTTATTTTCGTCGAAATTTCGACCAAAGCTCAGGTTCGTCGAAATTTTGACGAACGTCGAGGATAAAATTTTAAAAAATTGAAAATTACAGATTAAATATCACAAGTACCCAACAATACATCTTTCATCAAAAAAATTTGTCGAATTTTGTAGTCAAATGAGTTAGTGAGAAAGGCGTTCCCATTCTCTTTCTCTTTGACCACAAATTCGATGAATCTGGCCAACATTGCTTCAAATTCCTAAACTACAATAGGTGGAATATGATTGAGCTAAATCTCAAGCACCATGATCACTTGTCCCTACCGAGTACAAGACTTTCCCCAAGAAACTAAGGCATCTTGAGTGTTCTGAATGATGTTGGAGAAGGTCGACATATTTTCAAAATCTACCTGGGAAAATGACCTTACATCCAAGAATAAAGGCTCCAATCTACCCTTCAAGCCCTCTGTTGTCACCTCCTCTGATGTCAATCTTTTAGAAAATAATGCCTCAAGCATGTTCAAGACTCCCTCCTGAATATTTCCCATGGCATTTCTAACTCTAGATGATTCTGCCGGAGTTGCATCGAAGAAGCCTCAGCCTATGACTGCTAAAGAATACCAACTGGGGAAGTCATATATGTCACCCTCTTGTATCACTCCTCCCTCCACCAGATTCTGCATAGGAATATGCATTAAAGCTGCCAGACGAGGAATAGTTTTATACTAATAAATGTGAGTTTCACTCCAGGCTTGATCAACATTTCTCATGTGTGTTTGAATACTAGAGGCCTGCTAAAAAGAATGGGCTAGATCCTCTATAAAATTCTTTGTTTTTGCACAAATATGGCCAACCCACTTATCTACCTCTTAAGCCATCTTTAAATCTTCCAGGCCACTAACTGATTCCCTCAAAACTTTAGCTAGAAGATCAACCATTGGATTTTACTTTCCACATGGATGAGCTAAGTGTTGCACATAGCCAACCAATGTCTTATGCTATTTCTTCAATATTTTATACTTCCCTTCAATCCAGAGCAATTTGTCCTTAAGATGCTGATAGGAGTTATCACATTCCTTGATTATTTGAGCCCTTGTAGGGTGACCAAACTCCACAATAGTGACAACATAATTCTCTAGAATAGCCTCATCTCGGTCACATTCTACTCTAGGAACAACCACATGGAGTGTGCGAGAACTAGACTTATTTGTAGATATCTTTGATAACTTTCTAGCCCTCTTCTTTTCTGGTGGTCCACTGATTCTGTTGAGGAACTCCTCCATCTTGATGGTCAGGTCAGTATCCTCTACTGGATCCCTTTTCATTATTTCCTTGAGCCAATCTGGAACTGCATGTTGCGGGTCACAAAAAATAAGCAGTTGTTCCTCTCTCACCTCCTCCCCATGCACTTTTTCTCTAAAAATTTTTTGCTGAGGTTCATCCATTTCCATCTGCTGAGCATTTTATTCTAAACCCTGAGCCTCCTCCCCTGTAGTAGTCTCTTCTTCCAAAGCCGTTTCGATCAACTGCTGGAAGCAGATGTCCGTCTCCATCTCTGCTTCTTCTCCTTGTTGATTTTCCTTCCTAGGAGCATTGACACTTTGACTATCCGGCTCTCTAAGAGGTGGTTGGCTCACCTCCTAAAATTCTTGCTCCTCTGGTATGCAAATAATGAGACCTCTTGCACGCTTGAAGATCGAGTATATGATGGTGTAGATGATGCTTCTTCCATCCTCTGAGGCACCTGTTAAATCTGCACTTCCCTCTGTGGTTTTAAAGCTTGGGTGACCTGCTTCCTTTTTCTAGCTGTTGGTGGCCATTGGTCACCCATAAAATTATAAGTAAGGGGGAATGATCTTCTTTTAAGTCTATTCACATGCCTCTCTACCCAATTTCTAGTGAATGTAAACACCGGTATGCTTAATGTATCTAAGTCTATAATTTTTGGTTCTGACCAATTAGGTAGTGGGACCACTGTATTTCTTACTTTTTCATAGTCTGGCTGCATAACATTCATGTCCTCATCTACCTGATTTGAAACTGAAACAATTTCAAATTCTCTGATTATCTTTAAGGGTACTCTGGAAAAAATTCTTCTTCTAACTTCAGCATCATCCACCACATTAGCCCAGAAATCCTCAATGTGTGCCCTATGCCTATATTCCACACCTTGCACTATTTTGATACTATTGTAAGTATCAAAATATTGCCTATAGTGTGGTATGAGAGGTGGAAAAACTGCAACTCATCTTCAGCTTCCTTGGCTGCCTGCAAGGAGGGAAAAACCTCATCTAAATTCCCTATGGTGATCAGAAAGTCCAATCCTCCTTTCTTCTTCTTTTTTTGAATTCTATCATAGGAAATGAGCTACCTAGATACCTCCAACATCATCATTCTATCCATTGGGTATCTCAATAATCTATATGGATATGATGTAAACCCTTGCAGTCTGATATGTGTGAACATAAATTGGATAAACCAATATTTGTACTCCTCAATCAACTTCTGAGCCTCTTTTGATATCCTCTATTGAGTCCTTCGTTGAAGGGTCCTAGTTATCTGGATGGTGAAGGCATAGTTCACTCTTCTATAGTTAGAGGTGCTACTCAGGTGCAATTGTGGGCAAGCCTCATAAATTTTGAACTGCTATGGTCCACACCCAATCGGCTCCTTATAAGTTATTCCCCTGTACTTAGTCATTCAAGCCAACATGTAAATCACATATGAGCTCATGTAGAAAGTTTTAGTTCTCCTTATATTTCTAAACTGTTCATCCAAATTATCACTTATCATTCTTGTCCATTCCACACAGTCCTTTCCTTCTAGCACTATCTCGATGTAGTAGAACATCCATGGCTCAAAGATGTATGATTGAGGACTCCCACTCACTCGGCTGAGCATCATTATCAAATCAAAATATTATTGCTTTACATCATCTAAAATAATTTGCTTGGGAAGCATGGTATGAGGAGGCCTGGGTTTCTACATCCATAAGGAATTTATCATTCCAACGCATCTCTTAAAAGTAGAAGCGTACATCTTTTCAGCCCTCTACCTTGTTTTTTAAACCATCTCACCAAAAGTATGAATTCCAAATGCCTCTATGATGGCATCAGGTGTGAGATTGGAAAACAGTTTTCCATTAGGGGAAACAATAGTCCTTTGCCTCGGCCTGCAGCAGTTGCCACACTCCATGATTAAATCTGGACACTGGATAGCTGGTGGAAAACTAGCAGTTGCATAAAGGGCACTCTTCATAATCCAATGTGTTGTGACTGATGGTGGATAGCCACCTATGTCATACATTTGTCCCCTAAGTGCTCAAAGATTGTATGAACCAAAATTAGTATCACTCAACTCTCCCAACTTTGACGTAAAATTGGACTCGGGAAGAAATGTCTTGCTTAAATTTTTAATCATCGCCTGCCTGGATATGTTGGCCTTGCTTGATTCAACAATTGCAGCCTTTCCTGCAGGTTTGTTGGCCTTTGTAGTTACTCCTTTTCCAGCTTCAACCATCTTGCAAAATAAAAGATGCATTAAAATTTAGATTTAGAGAATAAATATCCTTGGGATAGACAAAATGCAAAGAAAACTTCGAAAATAAGGAGCCTTAGCATAAAAAATTTGAACTCCAAACCTCAACACTTTTCCAACAATATGAATAATACATCTGACACTTAGAAAATTTCAATCCAACAACTAGCTTTCTGATTTAACTTGCTCACTTCAGGAGCTTCACCTCAATGTTTTTATCCTCAAAATTAGAGCCACAACTTCGCACTTGCAAACATTGAGAAGAAATGAAAATTCCATGGCTTAAATAGTTGTGCCAAAGAATATTGCTAATTCATGAGGGAGTCTATTTTAACAAATTCATTAAATCTCCACTCCCACTACTTGGCAATTTCCAATTTTGGAGAGGTGATGAGCAAGTTGTCACCATGACGAGTCCCAGTCGTCATAAATTTTCCATTGTTGAAGATTCTTTCCCATGCAAAATTTGAATTTTCCCCTTTTAACTCCTTGTAACTCTTAGTTATTTTCAATAACTCGTGGGGAATTATTTAATTCTTTTAATATTTCCAACTTTGAAAAAATCTTACCCCCCTTTTGATGCTGAAAAATAATCCCAAGCCTTAGAATATTGCACTTGGTGCATCTCATCACCCCCTTTAAGGCACATTTGAGGGGTCATGTTATACATCTCATGCCTTAGAAACTTTCATGTTATCTCACCCTTCCTTGGGCGCATATTTGACCCCCTTAGTCTAGGCGTACTTGACCCATGTCATTTCATGCTTTACGCCTTAGAAAACATTTACTTACCTTATTCATTCTAGGGCACATTTCACTCTTCTTACTTTGGGTGCATTTAAGAGGGGCCTTGGAGAATTTCCATGCCTTAGAAAATTAAATGTCGTCCTTTCTTCATATACCTCCTAGGGCGCATTTTGATGGAGGAGTGCTAGGCGCATATGAGGGGTAGGTTTTTGATGCAGGAGCATCGAGTGGTGTAAGGGAAATCCTACATCACCCAAAATATCTTTACTTCCATTTAGCTTTTTGTAGATGTTTTTGCATTTCTGGATACCCTTTTCGTCGAAGATGAATTCCCAACTTTTAGAACTGCTTTTCTACTTTTTCTGCTCAACTGCTATTTTTAGCAAGTGTGAATTTGAAGGTGTGTGAAGGCATACATTTTAGGGAAGCTTTGGGACAGAAAAATAAGCACTTTGGAAAAAGAATCAAGTCAAGATCATTCCCGGTTTGAAAGTTATTCGAGTTTCAGTTTCTGCTTTTTGCCCTGAAAACTCTTCTGAGCCCTATTTGAAGCACTAAATGGTCCCGTACGGGCCCAAAAATCGTTGGCACCAATAGAGCGAGTTCTTAACACGTTCTTCACCTCAAAACCTTTCCAACAGTTCAAACGGTTCGAAAAATGGAGTCCTGGATCGAAAGTTATGGCTTTCGGAAGTTGGTCAATTTTTGGAAAATTGCCAATTTTTGAATTATGACTCAATTTTTGAATTTCAAATTGTAAGTTTGGGCGCCAAACCACCAAAACTCATTATTCAAAGGTGGTTTTTGGCTCCAATTAGGGGGGGTTTATTTTGGGGCTAGTTTCTATTTTTTTTGGGGTAGCTTTTTGGGGAAAGAGCGCACAGTGAGAGAAAGGGGATTTTGGTAGTTTTTGTAATTTTGCATGTATTGCAGAACTTGAGGATTTGAGATCCTCTACATGTAATATTTTCACACTTAGAATATTAATAATAATCTCTGGTTGTGTGTGTTATTTTCTGTATCTCGGGTTGTACCTTCATCAAGTGGTATCAGAGCAAGTTTTCTTGAGCGTGTGGATAGATCACCGATTGTGAGGCAATTCGCACCAGGACCGTGGTTATGGGTTTGACATATTCAAGATGCCTCCAAGAGTGGTGTGTGGTAGCCGAGGTGGTGTCGGAGGTGCCAGAAATGCTGGTGGAAGAGATCCATTGGTGGCCGAGGGTTTCAGAGCCCTCCAGAGACAAATTGATGCATTACAGGGAGAGTTGAGAAGAGGGGTAAACCCGAGAAGGAGAGAAGAGAGAAAGGATGAAGAAGAGGTGGAAGATTCAGATGTAGAAGAGGAAGAAGAAGTGATTGATCAAGATCAAATGCGCTTGATAAGGGCCATTTCGAAGATTGGAAAAAGACCTAGAGTCGAAGTTCTCAGTTTTTCTGGAAGTCTGAACCCGGAAGAGTTGATCGACTGGATCAATGAGTTGGAAGAGTATTTCGAGTATGAAGAAGTAGAGGACCCAGATCGGGTTAAGTTTGCAAAAACAAAGCTGAAGGGCCACGCCAATATCTGGTGGGAAGAGGTCAACCTAGAAAGAAATAAGAGAGGAAAAGGAAAGATCACCAAATGGGATCACATGGTGGAGAAACTAAAGAAGCAGTTCATTGCAATGGACTATGAATTAGATCTATTGAAGAAATTGCAAGGGTTGAAGCAAGGAAGTAGATCTATGAAATAATACATAGGATATTTTCACAAGATGATCATCAGAATGGGACATGCAGAGGCCAACAAGGAGAAGGTAGCTCGTTATCTTAATGGGTTACGACTGAGCATTCAAGAGGAGCTAAGCCTGGCTAGAATGACCACCATTGAGGATGCGTACCAATTTTCTCTGAGAGTTGAGGAGAAGCTAAACAGAAGATTTGATAGTAAGAAAAAAGGAAGAGGAGGTCAAAGTGGAAGGAGTAGTGGAAGATATTCTGGAAGCCGAAATGAGGATGATAAGAAAAATGAAGATGTGGGTACCAGTCGAAGTCAGAGGAATGATAACTTCTACCGCCCTCATGATCAAAACAGTGGTGATCAAAGAGGTAGAGGATGAGGAAGATTTGGGCAAGGACCTGGAAGAGGTGGTTTCAGAGGAACTTTTTTCTAGTGTGGTGAAGAAGGGCATCGAGCCTATGAATGTCCACAACACCAAGGAAGGACAGACAAAAGGCCAGAAGGTCATGCAAGGGTTGCACATGTAGATGAGGAGGCTCAATCCAAGCATTTAGATGATGCTGAAAGGGGAGAAGCCCTAGTGCTTAGAAGAGCCCTGGTGACTGAAGAGAAGGAGCCAGAACATAGGAAGAATCTATTCCGTACAAGATGCAAGTGTGAAGAAAAATGTTGTGATGTCATTATTGATGGTGGGAGCACCGATAATCTGGTGTCAGAAGAAATGGTTACGAAGTTGAAGCTGAAGAGGGAAAGTCATCCACATCCATATCGAATTGCCTGGTTGCAGAAAGACCATAAAGTTCTGGTCAATGAACATTGCTTGGTGAAGTTCAAGATTGGAAGCTATCTTGATGAGGTACTCTGTGATATCATCCCTATGGATGCATGTCACATGTTGTTGGGGAGGCCGTGGCAGTTTGACAAGCGAGCTATACATGATGGCCATGCAAACACCTATTCCCTGATGAAGGATGAAGTCCACCATAAGTTGAAACCCTTGAAGAAGGCCGAAGAAAAGGTATGTAGTAGTGCTAGAATTTTCTATGTTGATGGAAGGAAATTTTTAGAAGGCATGAAGCATGAGCATGTGTGTTATGCATTGATTCCTAGAATGGATAAGGAGGATAGTGTGAAGGTGCCAGTAGAACTTTCTGGGTTATTGAATGAGTTTCAAGATATTGTTTTTGATAATGTACCTAAGGGTTTACCACCAGTGAGGAAGACCAGTCATCAGATTGACTTGATCCCAGGAGCCAGTTTGTCGAATAAGGCAACTCACAGAATGACTCCTATAGGAAAATGAGGAGTTGTTGAGAAAGGGTTTGATTTGAGAGTCTCAGTCCATGTGCAGTAAAAGCAGTACTAGCACCAAAGAAGAATGGGAGTGGAGGATGTGTACAGACTCCGGGGCCATAAACAAGATAACGATCAAGTATAGATTTCCCCTGCCAAGGATGAATGACCTGATGGACTGTTTGAGTGGAGCTCAGTACTTCACAAATATTGATCTGAAGAGTGGATATTACCAAATCCGGATTTGAGAGGGAGATGAATGGAAGACCGCCTTCAAGACCAAAGAGGTCCTATACAAGTGGTTAGTCATGCCTTTTGGGCTAACCAATGCACCGAGCACATTCATGCAGCTCATGAATGAGGTACTAAAAGAGTTCCTAAGAAGTTTTTTTATTGTGTATTTAGATGATATTTTGATATTCAGTAAGTCACTGGATGAGCATATAATGCATATTGGTAGAGTCTTTGAGAAGTTAAGAGAAGAGAAATTGTTGATTAATTTTAAGAAGTGTAGTTTTGTGAAGAAGGAGTTAGTGTACTTGGGGTTTGTTGTCTTCACAGAAGGTCTCAAGATGGACCTAGAGAAGGTGAAGGCTATTCTGGAATGGCCTACCCCAAGAACTACTACTGAGGTGAGATCTTTTCATGGTTTGGCCAATTTTTACAAAAAATTTATTAGGAACTTCAGTAGTATTTGTGCGCCCCTGACTGAAACAATGAGAGGGGATAGAAAAGAGTTCAAATGGAGCACTGGAGCAACAAATAGTTTTGATCTATTGAAGCAGAAGGTGACATAACAACCTGTTTTGGCCCTCCCAGATTTCAATAAGGTATTTCAGGTGGATTGTGATGCCAGTGGTTGTGCTATTGGAGCAGTGTTAAGCCAAGAAACTAAGCCCATTGCCTATTTCAGTGAAAATTTAAATAATGCAAAGAGAAAGTACTTTTTATATGACCAAGAATTTTATGCAATAGTTCAAGCATTAAAGAAATGGAGACATTATTCGTTGTCGAAGGAATTTTTTTTGTATACTAATCATCAAGCATTACAATACCTAAGTAGTCAACAAAAAATAAATCAGAGGCATATGAAATGGGTAGAATTTTTTCAAAGTTATACCTTTGTTTTAAAGCATAGGAGTGGGAAGTCAAATAGGGTTGTAGATGCCTTAAGTAGGAGGCATACATTGTTGACATAAATGCAGATTGAGGTAGTTGGGTTCTGTGAACTCAAGACATTGTATCTGGAAGATCCTGATTTTGCAAAGGCTTGGAAAGCTTGCAAGGAGCCTATTACAGTTGACAGGACAAAGTGGTTGGATTTCATAATCCAAGAAGACATGTTGTTTAAGGGAAGTCAATTGTGTATTCCGAGGAGTTCCATGAGGGAGAACCTGATAAAGGAGAAGCACAATGGAGGAATGGTAGGACATTTTGGTCGGGATAAGACCATTGCCATTATCAGTGAGCATAATTATTGGCCTCAGTTATCACAGGATGTGAAGAATTTTGTGCAGAGTTGCAGAGTATGTCAAATGGCTAAAGGAGTGAGCCAGAATACAGGGTTGTATCAATCCTTACCTATACCAGAGACGCCATGGGAGGATATAAGTATAGAATTTGTTCTTGGCTTGCCAAGGACGTAGAGAGTGAATGATTCAGTATTTGTGGTAGTTGACAGGTTTTCAAAGATGGCACATTTCATCCCATGCCAGAAGACCCATGATGTAGTCCACATTGCTGACTTGTTCTTCAGAGAGCTGGTGAGGCTACATGGTCTACCGAAGAGTATAGTCTCAGATCGTGACACCAAATTTGTTGGATACTTTTGGAGGACCTTATGGAAGAAGTTGAAAACAGAGTTGAAGTTCAGTTCTTCACACCATCCGCAGACTGATGGGAAGACTGAGGTTGTAAATAGAAGTTTGGGTAACCTACTGAGATGCTTTATAGGAGATAAAACCAAGGGATGGGACTTGATCTTACCCCAGGTAGAATTTTCTTACAACAATTATGTCAATAGAAGCCTGGTAGATCACCATTCCAGATTGTGTATGGAGGTAGTCCCAGGACTGCTCCAGAACTAAGAAAGATGGACCAAGAGAAGAAGACAAGTGTTGAATCCGAAGACTTTGCAGAGCACATCAAGAATATGCATGAGAAGGTAAAAGAACACATTAACAAGATGAATATGCAGTATAAGGCTAAGGCAGATTAGAAGAGGAGGTATAAGGAGTTTCAGATTGGTGATGAAGTGATGGTCCACTTGAGGAAAGAAAGGTTTCCAGTGGGAACCTATAACAAGTTGAAGATGAAGAAGTTCGGTCTTTGTAAAATTTTGAAGAGGCATGACTCAGGAAATGCTAATGAGGTAGAGTTTCCAGATGGAGTCAACATTTCCCCTGTGTTCAACATTGCAGATTTAACAGAGTATCATGATGGTGGCGCATAGGAAGTACCAGCAATGGAATAGTGTGGCATTCCAGCACCTACTTCAGAGAAGGCGGAGATTGAAGAAATCTTGGATAGCCATGTGGGAAGGAGTACCATAAATAGGTAGTATGAAGAATATCTGGTGAAGTAGAGAGGAAGGCTTGTGGAAGATTCATCGTGGTTGTCTAAGACAAAGGTTGACCGTTTGGGTTTTCCTTAACCATCTAAGACGTGACGGGGTCACTTCTCAAATTACCCTAGGTGTCTGATGCAAGAGCATCCAGTGGTGTAAGGGAAATCCTACATCACCCAAAATATCTTTACTTCCATTTATCTTTTTGTAGATGTTTTTTCATTTTTGGATACCCTTTTCGTCGAAGATGAATTCCCAACTTTCAGAACTGCTTTTCTGCTTTTTCTACTCAACTGCTATTTTTAGCAGGTGTGAATTGAAGGCATGCAAAGGCATAAATTTTAGAGAAGCTTCAGGAAAGAAAAATAAGTGCTTTGGCGAAAGAATCAGGTCAAGATCATTCCCGGTTTGAAAGTTATTCGAGTTTCAGTTTCTACTTTTTGCCCTGAAAACTCTTCTGAGCCCTGTTTGAGGCACTAAACGGTCCTGTACGGGCCCAAAAATCGTTTGAACTAAGGGAGCGGGTTCTTAATGTGTTCTTCACCTTGAGACCTTTCCACGGTTCAAACGGTTCAAAAAATAGAGTCACGGATCAAAAGTTATGGCTTCTGGAAGTTGGTCAATTTTTGAAAAATTGCCAATTTTCGAATTATGACTCAATTTTTGAATTTCAAATTGTAAGTTTGGGTGCCAAACCGCCAAAAATCATTATTCAAAGGTTGTTTTTGGCTCCAATTAGGGGGGGTTTGTTTTGGGGCTAGTTTCTGATTTTTTTTTGGGTAGCTTTTTGGGGAAAGAGCGCACAGTGAGAGAAGGGGGATTTTGGTAGTTTTTGTAATGTTGCATGTATTGCAGAACTTGAGGATTTGAGATCCTCTGCATGTAATATTTTCACACTCAAAATATTAATAATAATATTTGGTTGTGTGTGTTATTTTATGTGTCTCGGGTTGCACCCTCATTAGTTTTCATTGTGCTTGTCTTAGAAAATATTATGTTACCCACTCATTCTTCAGTGGGTGCATTTGGGAGCTTGATGTTTGGGTGCCTTTGAAGGGGTGTTTCCATGTTTCTCCCTTAGAAAATTTTCACCTCTTCATCCAGAGCGCATTTAGACCCCTGTTCTCATTGTGTCATGTCTCCATTGCCTTAGAAACTTTTTCATTTAACTTCTTCATCTTTACCTTGGGCACACTTGAAGGGTCTAGCTTTGAATCTTCAATGCCTCAAGAAATTTTGATCTCGTGCCTTCTATCATTCCTTGGGCGCATTTGGGAGGGGGTTTCTACAAATTACATGACTTAGAAATATATTGGAACTACTTCTTTATCTTGGGTGCATTAGGTAGGGTTTACTTTGTGTTTCATGCCTTATGCAGATTTCCACCCATCTTATCTTCCTTGGGCGCACTAGAGAGGTGTAGCTTCAAATTTCAATGCCTTAGAAAATATTCATCTATCTCACCTTCCCCCTTGGGTGCATTTCACCTAGGGGCATTTCGTTTTATGCCTTAGACAAATTTAACCTCATTTGATCCCCTTGGGTGCATTATCACTTCACACCTTGGGTCCATATTAGGGGTCTTGCCTTGAATCTTCAACGCCTTTGAAACTTTTTACATCCTATCATCCTTGGGCACATTGAACCTCATGCCTTGGGCACACTAGGATTCTTGCTCTTGGGCGCATTTGAGAGGAGTGTCTTCTTCATGTTGCACGCCTTCAATGCCTTAGGAAAATTTTCAACCTGCTCATCCCTTGGGCACATTTCCATGTTGTGCATCATGTTTCTCTATGCCTTAGAAAATTTTCACCCACCTTCCTCTTTGGGCGCACTTGAGGGGTGTTGCTTTGAATTTCAATGCCTTAGCCATTTTTGTGGAGACCTTCACTCCAAACATAGCCTAAGTGTACTCTCATTTAGAAAGGGAATTTTGGAACACTTAGTCAATTTTTCCCGGCCTGCCCTTGCTTTCTATTTATAGTAAATTCTGAAGCTCTAGTGATTTTCAAACATCTGCAACTCCTCAAGACTTGATATTTTCTCATCATGGTCCTCATGGCTTAATAGACCTGTTCACACCTACCTTGTGTTCTCACTTGCTAATTTTAGCCCCATTCTAGAAGTGGCTTACTAAAAATAGTAAGTATGTAGAATGCACTCAAATTTTACCAGTAGATTCCTTGAAGGATTCTGATCGTAGTGGGATACATTGGTTTTCAATTTTTCCCAAGTTTTTCCCTTCATTTTAGGCATAAAATTAGGAAACCCTAATTTCATTGCATGTGCCTCTATTGACCTCCTTTCGATGCCCTTTCTGCTACATATTGCTCTGCTCTAGATATCGAGGACCTGGTACTATTCGAATGATACAATACCTGTTGAAAGTGGGCCTACTAAAAATAACAAGTTCTCAGAATTCGCTCAAATTTTGCACGCAAGTTGCTCAAAGGGTGTTGAACAAGATGTAGTAGTCAGATTTTCAAAAGCCCAGAGATAAAGGTCTCGAATGGAGCATTTATTAAAAATAGTAAGTTGTCAAAATTTAGTGAAATTTTAATGGGAACCTGCTTGAAGCCTCCTGATTGCAATGCCAAGCTTAGATTTCAATTTGCTTACTGAACTTGACTACAAACTAAGCCTAAAGAATGAAAACCCTAATCTGACAAAATACACTCCAGACTTAGCCAAAATTCCAAATTGGTCCCAAAGAAGGGTACATCCCCGAAAAGACATAAGGAATTGGGAGAGACTGCCACAAAGCAACCCAAAACCAAAGCCAAAAGACTCAAATGGAGAAAAAATTAGGGGGTACCCATTTTGAATGGGGTGATGTGTGAAAAAGGTCACAACATCTGGCGACTCCACGAGAAAGTGTTGAAAAATAATTTTAAGAATAGAACCTCAGCGAATTTTTCTCAAATCATCATACCGAGAGGAAACTTTCACAAAAGGGGAGAAGAATCTAATATTGGATCAAAACACCCTCATCCAAGATCCTATGAGTGTATGCATTCATTCCATCTCTACACCATCTTATCCCTCAAAATTTAATATGGCAAGCTATATAAGTATCTTAACTCCAAAATCATCCTGGTCATTGCCTCGCTGCCAGTCAGGCGTCTATAGCCCCAACGAGGTTGTCTCTACAATTCTCACGAATATTGCTCCACTATCGGTTAGGTGTCCATAGCCCTGGTGGAGTTATCCACATGTTCCCAAAACCAATATTCAAAATCTAACATTTCTTTCATTGTTTTTTTTTCTTCAGATATTTCCTTTTTTAGCACATTTTGTCTTTTCTTCCATATTGATTTTGAGTCAACTTCATAATTGGCTGGTAAGCAGTGAAGCTTCCAATCAGTTTGAGAATTGTAGTGGCCCTGAAGCAAGACATAAAATTTTCACTTTCCATAACCTTTCCCAAGAAATAAAAATGACTCAGAGTAGTTGTTGAACAAGTAGGGTATTATGATCTTAGACTCGTGTGTTAAGACACAATAACTGATTAACCTCCCGAGTCAGGCTTATTTTTTAAACCGGATAATGACAAGAGGAAAAGAACCTTGGCTTTCAAAACTTTCACAAATCCACAAAACCCAATGGTGAGAAACCAAATTGTGTAAGGAAAACATCATCACCCCCTTCACAATAGGAACTCCAAAATCTTTGCACATTCCAAACCCAAACAAAACCACCCGAGCGGACAACTCAAGGGAAAAACACCAAACCAAAACCCGAAGGTCAACAAACCAAAACGGAACAGACCATAACCAAAAGGGGAAACAGAAAAATCAACCTAACCTAACTATGTACAAAGTAGGTCCCAGGGGGGAACCTACGCTTGGAAATAATGCTTGAGGAATTGCGCATTGACTGGCAATGGGATATCCTCTCCTATCAGTGTTCTCAACTTGAATGCATTGTCTCCCAGGATCTCGAAAATTTGATAAGGGCCTAGCCACAACTTTTCAAACTTGTCATGATCACCTTTCCTTTCATGGGCCTTGTCCCAACATAAGACCAAGTCATAAATCTTGAAGAACTTGACCTTAGCCTTCTTGTCAAACCATCTCTTCATAACTCCTCATGCTTAACCAAATTCTCCAAAGCTTCATCTCTCTTTTCCTCTAAATACATCAACGGGGACAACTTGGTTTGAATCCGGTCCTCTCCTTCCAGATATTCTTGAATAAACTAAAAATTTGGGATCATCAGCTAGATTGGGAAGATGAGGTCTTGTCCATAGACCAAATGATAAGGGGATGTTCCCAAATAATTATTTGTTCTAGTCCTGTCCACCCACAAAGCAAACCTCAACTCAGTATGCCAATCCTTGGGTTCTTATCTAGAAAATTATTAATAGCATTGAGAAAGTTCTTGTTCATGGACTCAGCTAGTCCATTCCCCCGTGGATAATAATTGGAAGAAAACTTCAAAGTGATTCCATACTCAAATGCCCAGTTAGAAAACTTCAAAGATGAAAAAGATGGACCATTATCACAAACCAAAGGATGGGGGCATCTGAATCTTGTAATAATATTTTCTTCAATGAACTTAATCGCCACATTTGTCATGCAAAGCTTGAGAGCTCGAGCCTCTATCCACCTGGTGCAGTAATCTATTGTTGTCAAAATGTACCTGTGTTGTGTCGAAGGTGGATTAATCATCCCAATAAAATATAATCCCCATTTAGAAAATGGCCTAACTTCAATCACTGGCTGCAAAGGCATAGCTAAATTCTTCCCTCTATCTATAGCTATCTGACAAATATGGCAAGCCTTCACATGTTCATAAGAATCTCTAAAAAGTGTAGGCTAGTAACATCCAACCCTCGAAATCTGATGAGCTATGGCTAAGCCGCTTCCGTGACCTATTCCAAATTTCTCATGGAAATTCTCCATAATTTGCTTGGCTTCCTCTTTGCCTACACATCTCAAATAAATTCCTTTATGATTTCTTCTATAGAGTACCGACCCCTGGAGCATAAACCTCTGGCTCTTCATCCTTAGGGCTCTTCATTTCAGTAGATTCAGATGAGTAGGGAATCTATGGTTCAACAAGTAATGAACTGTGTCATCATACCGTTCCCCCAGAGACACTTCCTCCAATACATATGTTTGTTACACGAGTTTGGTCCCAGTCATTATAATTTTTTGTGCTAGAGCTTTCCCTCAGACCAACTTCATCAGTTGTATCTCCGTATCATATTCTTGCAAAGTGGTGACCCACTTGCCTCTCCTTTCTCCCAGTTCGTTCTACATCAAGAGTGTCTTCACTGTGGGATCTGGAACTATAGCATAAACTTTGCTTATGAGGATGTAGTGCCAGAATTTCTTAACTGCCTTCACCAAAGCATAAGCTTGTTTCTCTAGAATAGGATACCTCAACTCTGCATTCTTCAAAGGGGCACTCATAAAAGCTATTGGATGCTCATCTCTTTCCTCTGTCCTCTTGGTCAGCACTATCGCAAAAGTATGTTCTAAAGAAAAGGAGTACAAAAAGAATGACCTAGAATAATCTATGTTGACTAACACTCGAGAATCCACTATTGCCTATTTAATCTCATCAAATGCTCTTCTAGCTTGAGGAGTCCAATCAATCTTCACATATTTTTTCAACATTTAATTTAATGGCCTTATGATCTCTGCAAACCCAATTATAAACTTCCTCACAAAATTAATCTTGCTAAAGAATGATCTCAACTCTTTCTGGCTTCCTGGTAGACCAATCCTCAAAATTGCCTCAATACAGTTTGGATCGATTGAAATTCCCTTTTTTGAAATAACATGTCCCAATATCCTCCCTTCAGTAACACTGAATACACATTTCTTCGGATTGAGGGAAATTCCATACCTTCTATATCTTTGAAAAATCTTTCTCAGATCTTCAATGTGGTATTTTATTCTTTTGGAAAACACAGTCAGATCATCCATCTATATGATTATGCATCTTCCAACTAAATACTTGAAAGCAATGTTCATGGCCCGCTAAAATTTAGCTTTGTCGTTGATTAGGCCAAAAGGCATTCTTCTGTATGAAAAAGTTCCCCACTTGGTGGTGAAGGTTGTCTTTAGTTAGTTTGCCTCTTCTACCATCACTTGGTTGTATCTGGAGTAGCCATCTAGGAAGGACATCATCTAGGATCCATTAACAATATACAATACTTCATCCAATGAGGGCAAGGGATAATTGTCTTTTTCGGAAGCCTTGTTCAAATTGAGAAAATCAATGCATAACCTTATTTCACCATTCTTCTTTCTAACTGGGACTAGATTGGTGACCCACGTCGAGTGCCTTATCGGAAAGATGATCCTAGCTGAAAGAAGCTTCATGACTTCCTGATAAATTAATGGTTCCAATAGTGGGTTCACAGGCCTCTGCCTTTGTCTGAATGGCTTACTTCCTGGCTTTAATGGGATCATGTGTGTAATCAAGGAAGTATCATATATTTTCAAATCTTCATAACCCCAGGCTATCACATCCGAGAATTATTTCATTGCCTGAAAGATACCTTCTTTCTCTTCTGGTGTACAAACCTTATCGACAAAAACATTCTTTATTTTCTCAACGGTCCCCAAATTGATGGCTTCACATTCATTTCCCTGAGTGCTCTGATTTCTACTCAATCTGTCAAGATCGAAAATTCTTTCCAATTCAACCATACCTTTGGGAATAATATTTGTCTTTAAATTCAGGATCCCTTCGGCGTCAAATTTTGCTTCTTCAGTTTCTTCCTCATCTATGATTTGCGCCTAAAACACACCAATGCACGTTAGGAGATCTAGAATCTACTTTTCATCATCAAACACTTGAAAATTCTTTATATTGTCAGGGATCGAGGGTATAGAGATCAATTCCACTGTAAAAAATTTCAAACCCTCCATGGCCAAGGGCTCTAATGAACTATCTGCTTGTGCGAGAGAGTTGGCAACTGGATTTATGGACTGGTAAACTTACTTGATGTTGAACGTGTCGAAGCTCTCGATTAGGTCCTAGACTCTATTGCGGTAATGGCTTAATCTCCTATCATGGCAAGCATATTTCTTCCTTACTTAGCAGACCACTATATCCAAATCTCCATAGGCATGCACAATCTTGTCTCCTTTCTCGATTGCGAGGATCAACGCATGAATCAATGATTCATATTTTGTGACATTGTTGGTACAAGAGAACTGGAGTCTATAATCACCTAAATATGCTTCTCCTATTAGGCTGATAAGCTCAAATCTAGCTCCATTTCTCTTCTTAGATTTTGACCCATCAAATCTCAAAGTTCATACTTGATTCTCCATGTGAGTACTGGAAGGTTGGATATGGATATCCTCTTGATCACATGCTCCTGGAACGTTCTTTTCCACCACTGGCTTGATTTTCTCATCCTTTACTAGTTTCTCCGTGGAAGAGCCTTCTCCTTTATTAACTTCTTCACAGTCTTCTTCTAAGGAGACTTGCAAAACCATCTTTGAAACTTGTTTTACGATGATCTTGCACATAGCACATGTGATTTCTAAATGGAAAGCCTCATGAATTCTACACCAGTTTGGTAGTAAAAAAAAAATTATGGAGGCATCCTTTCCCAATTCTATCTCTTGCTTTATGTTCTTTAACACAAAATTTCTGAAATTCTTGAACATTCCTTCACTTTCATTTGAATCATCTTCAACCAAAACTTCAGTAGAGACAGATGCATATTCTAAAAGTCTTTCTTTGTTTGAACTCTGTAACATGAGGAATTCTTGCTTGAAGGGCTTATATGAGCCCAAATTAGTTTCCATAAATAAAATGTCATTGTCTTCACCATATTCTGTGATCATCAGTCTTATTTGTGGTCTGCTTTCAACTTTTATCTGGTTTGGAATCACTCTCCAAGGTAACCTCATGTGAGAGAAGTCAATTGAAATGTATCCATTTAGCTTTATAGAGTAGTCTTTGCTCAATAACATGCCATAACCATCTGGTATATCCACAACTGATATGTCAATACAACTCTAAATTTTGGGATCCGCTGCCAATTGCATATGAATATTATTCAATTCTCCCACAACTGGGACTTCGGTCTTATCTAGCTGAGTCACCTTCTTGTTGGTGTGGAGTGGAATTAAACCCAACCTCTCACATACCTTAAAAAGGCATGACATTACTTGATGTACCAAAATCGATCAAATAATTATGTAGTAGCTTTCCAAAAAAAATTATAGAGACTAGGAATGGGGCTGGTTCATCTTTCCCTTGATAAAACGCTACTAGATTTCTCCTTTCATCTGCCAAATTATTATTTTTCTCATCTTTTTTGTTTAACTGAATTTGATTATCTTGAGCAACATCTTTTGAATTTTGCTTTTGTTTTGCGAGAGCATCAGGCTGAAATCTCCCCTCGATCTCCGTCTTTTCAGAAGCGTTTGAAGAATCTAGCACCATACCCTCAAAATTTTGAGACCTTTGTTGAGATTCCCAAGAGTTAAAGGGAATATGGGGCACATCCTATACCACATTCATGTTCTATGTGGGACAAGATTGTGTGATAACAGGAGGGTTTCTTGGTGCATTGGGTGCTTCTTGGGAAGTACTTCTCATGATAGGAGTTTCATTCAAAATTCCTAAAAGAGTGTCCCTAATCTTTGGAATCTTCATTAGATCATAGAGGGGAAGACTAACCTTTATCTTCTTGAATTATTCTAACACGTAGGATCCAAGCTTATTCACATCTTCCCTGGGAGAAATCTCCTTCCATCCGTGTTCAACTTGGTAAATAGGTTTTTGAGTAACTTGTTGTCCACTTCTGCCTGGCGTTGCATTTTTTTGCCAATATTCTGGAGAATCTCTTGGTAAATTATGAGCATTACTTGCATTTGGATGTGGGGGAGTTGTAAAATTATTTGGAGGCATAGATGTAGCTAGAGGTTCATGTTGTGGATAGTTCCTCTGATAAAATTTAGGAGCTCAATTTCCAGTTGACTGAAGAGCCTATACTTCTCTTATTTCTTCTCCCAAGACACTATTGTTGAGAGGCGAAAAAATATAACCATCTATGCTAAGAGGCTCCTCTAGTGATGCATACATGGCATGAGCCTCCGAAGGCATTTAAAACTTTGGCGTCCCCACGAGACCATTTTATGAAGTTGGTGGAAATTTCCAATTAACTAGTGGGGGCGTATAACTTTGAAACTCAAGCAGGAAGTTGAAATCTTCTAAGATCAACGCCTAATCATATCAGGGTGCCGAGACTAACTTGTATCCTGTAATCGATGGATTCTCTGTGGCATCCGTATTCTTTGCTTCTCTCTTAAAAATGTCAGCTGCAACTTGGAATTCATGGCATTGAAGCTTAGAGTGTTGATTGGTGTTATGTAGCCTACACCATCCTGACAAGGCGGCCTCAACCAAGTAAACTCTATCTGTAGGACGGTTCTTGGGAGGTAGTGGATTATCCAATGGTGAAGGAACAACCCCATTGTTAGGCCTCGTATTCCAAGATCTCTTCTAAAATCCTTGGTTATTATTTCGATACCCATGATTATTTTCATGACTATATCCTTGATGGGTTTCTTGATGGCTTGGAGGATTATTTGAATATCCTCAATTGACACCTTGATGTGCCTGATAGCTTCGCTACATGGCTTGAATTTGAAAGTTCTGGTTTCTGAGGAAAGTCACCTTAGATGATAGCCTCTTCGCTTGCTCCATTAATTATTTCATTTCATCTTTCTCCTCTTAGGTCTTCCTTGGTCGTACTATGCTTTGGAGATAAATGGGTTGTGTTACTTGTGCCTGAGACAAAGGCATCCCTGGGTGGACAAATAACTGATATGATGGTGTTGATACTTGATAAGCTGGCTGAGGAATTACACTTGGCGCTAGAACTTGTTGACTCCATGCTGAGCCAAGTGTTTGGATTTGATTGTTTTCTGCAGTTAGGCTAGTATATAGCGAGGGCCTAGTTATGTTTTTCCCCAACCTCTGAGTCACTTCAACAAATTTGGCATAAGCCTCATTCATATCAATCAGAGCAGGGTGAGATTGTCTTATAGATATTGCAGTCAAAGGATCCAAAGCTGAATAGTAATTCTCCCTAGCGTCACCAATAACATAGGGAGCACACAACCTTGTGAGAGCCTTTTGAAACCTATTATTGAATGCGTGAATGGGTTCTTTGTCCCACCTTCTCACTTCTACAAACTAACAATAAAGCTCTACAGGAATAAGAGGTATGCCAAAATTTCCAATGAAGGCATCTTTCATTTGCTCCCATGACCTTATCGATCCAACTGGTAGGTGAATAAACCAATAATGAGCCTCTTCTCCCAAGGAATATGGAAATAGATTGCAAGCCACGTCCCCATATGCAATCTATTTGTTGCGTAAGTGGTCTTCAAACATCTTGATGTGGTCCTCAGTAGTGTGATTCACATCATTGACATGGAATTTAGTGCAAAAATTCTCTGGATTCTTTGGCATGCCATGATAATCATTAAATTTTGGTGAAGATAGGTTGGTAACCAACCAAGTAGCACCATTCGGAGCCGGTTGATCCATCACTTGGACTGGTTTTTGCTAATGTACAATAGCTTGGACTGGTTGTTGTTGCTAAATAATCACTGGTGCGGTAGCTTGAGCTAATCATGGTTGAGCAAACCTTGAAACGCTAGGTGGAGTTCTGAATAAAATTGAAATTTCTTCTTCACTTGATGGATTTTATTTCTTCTTCTACCTTTCTCTAGTGGGTAGCTCTAACTCCACAAAATCCTTGGATGAACTGGGTGAAGACCTCAAAATTATCTTAAGCTTGTCTGGCGAGAATGAGCTAATGCGCTCCAGGATGTAGTTGTTTCTTCTATTGACGACGTGCGGGAAAGAGTGGTTGTCTTTGACTAAGAAAATCTCTTTCGATAGAAACTTGAATAGCCCTTTCTTCTTCCTCTTCCAACACAAAGGTCACTCGCATATACTCAGTTGCGCTCCTCTTTAATTTCCATGCAAGATTGTTCAATCCTGAAAGAATGTCCTCCTGATCGTCGTTGATCCCAAATTTGGTTGCAACACTCAAAATATATCTTTATGTGGTAGCACCATCTTGATTCATGATATCCTTCTTCAATAAAATTCTTTACGATAAAAACTTTTCTACTTCAATAGCCCTTCTTCTTCAAACTTGTCGGGGTGGTGCGGGAGTTTCTATAGGAGCCGACTGACTTGCTTGTTGTCATTGGAGAGCTTCGAACCTTTGGACAAGCAAATCTCTTTGAATATTGAACTCAATATGTTAGGCTCTCTCTTCTTATTCCTCGAGAATAAAGCACATCTGAAGCCAATCAGGAGCGTTTCGCTTCAATTTCCATGCTATGCTAAATAATTCACTAATGACGTCCTATTTCTCATCGTGGAAACCCAAGTTTGGTTGTAGTACTGGATTAGGATCTTGGCCTACATTAGGAATGTTTCCTAGGAGTACCATTCCTCATCCTATTAGCAAAGCTTGAATTTGAGGATGAGCCGGTGGCGACTGATCGTTCTATCTCTTCAAAAGCTTGTTTCAGATGATCAATATTTTTTCTTATCAAATCCCTTTAAATAGCTTCTTCAATTCGCCTTCCATTTTCTTCCTCTCTAGAAAGAACACAACTTGCTTGTTTGAATTGAGCATGATCTATTTGTGACTTCCAAGCTAGTGAGTACAACTAATCAATAATGTATGTCCTTGTTTTGGTTGTTCAAGGGGTAGGTCAAAAGGAAACTCATGTGGTAATACCAAACTGCATCATGTCTATTACCTTAACTTGTAAGCAATTCTTTGTTGTAGATCCCTCCTTCTATTGCCAATTTTGTTGACGAGTGTTTTATGACCACACCAATAGAAAATAAATTTTCCAATGGTCACCCTATCCTCTCTTGATCAAAATCTCTTGCATGCTAAGATTGTGAAATATCGTGCATTCAACTCCAAGGTTTCTTCATGACGTGGATATAGACTCAGTTGGTTTGATGTGATTTTCTGGTATTTCAAGGGGACTTACACAATTGCTCACTCGGGAGAAAAGGATTTTCAAGATTCAGGAGATTTATCAATAAAGCTCGAGTTTCCTAAACTAAGCAGAAAATGCTAAATTTAAATGGTTGCAGGGAAAAAACTCTCTTCTACTCTAGGCGTAGGATTTGGCAATCAAATCTCACAAACTTCCACCAAGATTTGCTTTGCCTCACCTTGGACAACTTCCACAAAACTAGCACAATCTTCAAAGGGGTGAACTAAAGATATTCAGATTACAAATTAACATGAAGATACCATCAAGACGATGCATACCAACATATAAATTATTACCAAAGTTAGGTCCAAACTATTCCAGTTGAGACCACACAAGGTGAACCCACCATCAGTGAGCTTGCTAGTGGTATGGATTGGCGAAGCTTTGCTCAAATCAACCACCACATTCCACAATTATCTACTTGCATGAAATAAAAGTCTATTCTACTCTACTCTAAGTTCTACTCTAAGATTGTATGCTAATTAGAAGGATGAAGAAACCTTGCTAGCTACCCACAATAAAAGATGAAACCACAAGCAATGACAACTCTTTTATTATAGTAGTGTTCACAATAGTCTCTTACAAAGCATTCAATTGAAAACTTTCCTTCCTTCCTTACAAATGAGGGGGGATGCCCCTTTTATTTTTGGCCTATTCTCAAGGACGGCTCAAATTCAATTACAATGAATGACTCAGATTGAGCCACATAAGCCCTATTCAAGATTATACCCAAAAACTGCCACAAAGTGGAGGAGTAGGGTAATAAATGAGCCCATAATTCCCACTCTCTCCCTATACCACTATGAGAATTTAATGTCCACTATCATTCATAAGGTCATCATCCAAAAAGGCATTCCCATTCTCTTTCTCTTTGACCGTAAATTCGATAAATTTGTCCAACACTGCTTCAACTTCCTGAATTGAGATGGGTGGAATATGGTTGAGCTGAAACTCAAGCACCGTAACCACTTGCCCCTACCAAGTACAAGACTTTCCCCAACCAACTAAGTTATCTTGAGTGTACTGAATGATGTTGGAGAAGGTTGACATATTTTCAAATTCTACCTGGGCAAATGACCTTACATCCGAGAAGAAAGGCTCCAATCTGCACTTCAAGTCCTCTACTGTCACCTCCTCCAGAGTCAATCTTTTAGCAAATAACTCCTCAAGCGTGTTCAAGACTCCCTCCTAAATATTTCCCATGGCCTTTGTAACTCTAGTTGATTATGCCTGAGCTACATCGAAGAAGCCTCAGCCTGTGATTACTGAAGAATACCAACTGGGGAAGTCATTTATGTCGCCCTCTTGTATCACTCCTCCCTCCACCAGATTTTTCACAGGCATATGCATTAAAGCTGCCAGACAAGGAATAGCTTTATCTTGATAATTTTTAGTTTCACTCCAGGCATGATCAAAATTGCTCATGCGTTTCTGAATACTAGAGACCTGTTGAAAAGAATGGGCTAGATCCTCTATAAACTTATCCATTTCTGTGCGAATATGGCCAGCCCACTTATCTACCTCTTGAGCCATCCTCTTTAAATCTTCCAGGCTGCTAATTGATTCCCTCAGAAGTTCAGCTGGAAAATCAACTCCTAGATTTTCTTGTCCACATGGACGACCTAAGTGCTACACATAGCCAACCAATATCTTATTCTCTTTCTTCAATCTTTTATACTTCCCTTCAATCCGAAGCAAACTGTCCTTAAGATCTTGATAGGAGTTATCACATTCCTCGATTATTTGAGCACCTATAGGCCGATCGAACTCCACAGTAGTAACCACATAATTCTCTGAGATAGCCTCATCTTGGTCACATTCTACTTTAGGAACATCCACATGGAGTGTGCGAGAACCAAACTTATTTGTAGATATCTTCGAAAACTTTTTGGCCCTCTTCTTTTTTGGTGGTCCACTAATTTTGCTAAGGAACTCCTCAATCTCAATGGTCGGGTCAGTATCCTCTACTAGATCCCTTCTCATTCTTTCCTTGAGCCAATCTAGCACTACCTGTTGCGGGTCACAAATAATAAGCGGTTGTTCCTCTCTCGCCTCCTCCCCATGCACTTCTTCTCTAACAACATTTTGTTGAGGTTCATATGTTTCCATCTACTGAGCATTTTCTTCTAAACCCTGAGCCTCCTCTCCTGTAGTAGTCTCTTCTTCCAAAGGCATTTCGATCAACCGCTGGAAGCGGGTGCCCGTCTTTGTCTTTGCTTGTTGTTGTTGTTGATTTTCCTTCCTAGGAGCATTGACACTTTGACTATCTGTCTCTCTAAGAGGTGGCTGGCTCACCTCCTAAAATTCTTGTTCCTCATTCAATATGCTCCTCTGGTCTACAAATAATGAGACCTCCTGCATGCTCGAAGAGTGATTCTGCGATGGCATGGATGATGATTCCTCCATCCTCTGAGGCACCTGCTTAATCTACACTTCCCTCTATAGTTCTGAAGTTGGGTGACCTGCTTCCTTTTTCTAGTTTTTGGAAGCCTTTGGTCACCCATCAAATTGTAAGTGAGGGGGACTGATATGCTTTTAAGTCTATTCACGTGCCTCTCTACCCAGTTTCTAGTGAATGTCAACACTTATATGCATAATGTATCTAAGTCCATAATTTTTGGTTCTGACCGATCAGGTAGTGGGACCATTGTATTTCTTATTGTTTCATAGTCTTACTGCATAACATTCACGCCCTCATCTACCTGATCCAAAACTGGAACAATTTCACATTCTTTGATTATCTTTTAGAGTACTATGGAAAACATTCTTCTTCTAACTTCAACATCATCCACCACATTAGCCTAGAAGTCCTCAATGTGTGCCTTGTGCCTATATTCCATGCCTTGCGCTATTCTGATACTATTCTAAGGATCAAAATCTTGCCTTCCAGAGTGGTACGAGAGGTGGAAAAGTTGCAGCTCATCTTCAACTTCCTTGGCTGCAAGGAGGGACAAACCTCGTCTGAATTCCCTATAGTGATCAGAAAGTCCAATCCTCCTTTCTTCTTCTTTTTCTGAATTCTATCATAGGCAATGAGCTTCCTAGATACCTCCAACATCACCATTCTATCTGTGGGGTAACTCAATAATCTATACGAATATGATGTAAACTCCTGCAGCTTGATATAAGTGAACTTCAAAAATTGGATAAACCAATATTTGTACTCCTCGATAAGCTTTTGAGCCTCTTTTGATATCCTCTGTTGAGTCCTTCGCTGAAGGGTCTTGGATATGTGCATGGTGAAGGAATCATTCACTCTTTTGTAGCTAGAGGTGTTGCTTAGGTGCAATTGTGGGCAAGCCTCACAAATTTTTAACTTCTCTGGACCACACCCAATCGGCTTCTTATAAGTTATTCCCCTATACTTAGTCATTCAATCCAACATGTAAATCACATATGAGCTCATGTAGAAGGTTTTAGTTCTCCTTGGATTTGTGAACTGTTCATCCAGATTATCACTTATCATTCTTGCCCAGTCCACACAGTCCTTTCCTTCCAGAACTATCCTGATGTAGTAGAACATCCATGGCTCGAAGATGTACGATTGAGGACTCCCACTCACTCAGTTGAGCATCATTATCAAATCACAATATTCCTGCTTTACATCATCCGAAATAATTTCCTTGGGAAGCCTTGTGCGAGGAGGCCTGGGTTTCTGCATCCACACAGAATTTATCATTCCAATGCATCTCTCAAAAGTAGAAGCGTACATCTTTTTAGTCCTTTGCCTTGTTTTGTAAACCATCTCACTGAAAGTAGGAATTCCAAATGCCTCTTCAATGGAATCGGGTGTGAGATTAGCAAATAGTTTTTCATCAAGGGAAACAATAGTCCTTTGCTCTAGCCTTTAGCAGTTGGTGCACTCCATGATTAACTCTGGACACTGGATAGCCGATGGACAACCAATAGCTGCATAAAGTCCTCTCTTCATAATCTGATGTGCTATGACTAATGGAGGATAGCCTCCTATTTCATACATCTATCCCCTGAGTGCTCCAAGATTGTATGAACCAAGATTCTTATCACTCATCTCTCTGAACTTCCACATAAACTTGGACTCGGGAAGAAATGTCTTGCTTAACTTTTTAATCACTGCCTGCCTGGATATGTTGGCCTTGCTTGATTCAACATTTGCAGCCTTGCCTACAGCTTTGTTGGCCTTTGTATTTTCTCCTTTGCCATCTTCAACCATCTTGTAAAACAAAAGATATGCATTAAAATTTAGATTTAGAGAATAAATATCCTTGGGATTGCCAAAATCCAAAGAAAACCTCGAAAATAAGGAGCCCCAACATAAAAAAATTGAACTCCAAACCTCAACACTTTTCAACAATATTAATAATCCTTTCGACACTTAGAAAATTTCACTCCAACAAATAGCTTGCTGATTTAACTTGCTCACTTCAGTAGCTTCACCTCAATGTTTTTCTTCTCAAAAGTAGAGCCACAAATTTGCACTTGCAAATGGTGAGAAGAAATGAAATTTTCATGGCTTAAATAGTTGTGCGAAATAATATTGCTAATTCATGAGGGAGTCTATTTTAGCAGATTCATAAAATCTCCACTCCCACTACTTGGCAATTTCCAATTTTGGAGAGGTGATGGGCGAGTTGTCACCAAGACAGGTCCCAGTCATCATAAACTTTTCCTTTGTTGAAGATTCTTTCCCATGTAAATTTTGAATTTTCCCCTTTTAAGTCCTTGTAACTCTTAGTTATTTCCAACAACTCATGGGGAATTATTTAATTCTTTTAATATTTCCAACTTTGAACAAATCTTACCCCCCTTTTGATGTTTAAAAATAATCCCACGCCTTAGAATATTTCACTTGGTGCATCTCATCACCCCCTTTAAGGCGGATTTGAGGGGTCATGTTATACATCTCACACCTGAGAAACTTTCATGCTATCGCACCCTTCCTTGGGTGCATATTTGACCCCCTTAGTCTAGGCGTACTTGACCCATGTCATTTCATGCTTTATGCCTTAGAAAAAATTTACTTACCTTATTCATTCTAGGCTACATTTCCCTCTTCTTACTTTGGGCACATTTAAGAGGGGCCTTAGAGAATTTCCATGCCTTAGAAAATTTAATGTCATCCATTCTTCATACTACCTCCTAGGGCACATTTTGATGGAGGAGTGCTAGGCGCATATGAGGTGTAGGTTTTCATTGTGCTTGCCTTAGAAAATATTATGTTACCCACTCATTCTTCACTGGGCACATTTGGGAGCTTGATGTTTGGGCGTCTCAGAAGGGGTGTTTCCATGTTTCTCCCTTAGAAAAAATTCACCTCTTCATCTAGAGCGCATTTAGACCCCTGTTCTCATTGTTTCATGTTTCCATCGCCTTAGAAACTTTTTCATTTAACTTCTTCATCTTTACCTTGGGTGCACTTGAAGGGTCTAGCTCCAAATCTTCAATGCCTCAGGAAATTTTGATCCCATGACTTATATCATGCCTTGAGCGCATTTGGGAGGGGGTTGCTTCAATTTACATGCCTTAGAAATATTTTGGTACTACTTCTTCATCTTGGGTGCATTAGGGAGGGTTTACTTTGTGTTTCATGCCTTAGGCAGATTTCCACCCATCTTATCTTCCTTGGGCGCACTAGAGGGGTGTAGCTTCAAATTTAAATGCCTTAGAAAATCTTCATATATCTCACATTCCCCCTTGGGCGCATTTCACCTCGTGGCATTTCATTTTATGCCTTAGAAAAATTTAACCTCATTTGATCCCCTTGGGCGCATTATCACTTCACACCTTGGGCACATATTAGGGGTCTTGCCTTGAATCTTCAATGCCTTAGAAACTTTTTACATCCTATCATCCTTGGGTGCGTTTAACCTCATGCCTTGGGCGCATTAGGATTCTTGCTCTTGGGCACATTTGAGAGGAGGGTCTTCTTCATGTTGCACGCTTTCAATTCCTTAGGAAAATTTTCAACCTACTCATCCCTTGGGCGCATTTCCATGTTGTGCATCACGTTTCTCTATGCCTTAGAAAATTTTCACCCACCTTCCTCTTTGGACGCACTTGAGGGGTGTTGCTTTGAATTTCAACGCCTTAGCCATTTTTTGTGGAGACCTTCACTCCAAACATAGCCTAAGTGTACTCTCGTGTAGAAAGGGAATTTCGAAACACTTAGTCACTTTTGCCCGGTCTGCCCTTGCTTTCTATTTATAGTAAATTCTGAAGCTCTAGTGATTTTCAAACATCTGCAACTCCTCAAGACTTGATATTTTCTCATCATGGTCCTCATGGCTTGACAAACCTGTTCACACCTCCTTGTGTGCTCACCTATTAATTTTAGCCTCGTTCCTAGAAGTGACTTACTAAAAATAGTAAGTATGCGGAATGCGCTCAAATTTTACTAGTAGATTCCTTGAAGGATTTTGATCGTAGTGGGATACATTGGTTTTCAGTTTTTCTTGAGTTTTTCCCTTCATTTTAGGCATAAAAGTAGGAAATCGTAATTTCATTGCACGTGCCTCTATCGACCTCCGTTTGATGTCGTTTCTGCTACATACTGCTCTACTCTGGATATCGAGAACTTAGAACTGTTCGGATGATACCATACCTACTGAAAGTGGACCTGCTAAAAATAGCAAGTTCTCATAATTTGCTCAAATTTTGCACGCAAGCTGGTCAAAGGGTGTTGGACATGATGTAGCAGTCAAATTTTCAAAAGCCTTGAGAAAAAGGTACCAAATGGAGCATTTACAAAAAAAATTAAGCTGTCAGAATTCAGTGAAATTTTAATGGGAACTTGCCTGAACCCTCCTGATTGCAGTGTAAAGCTCAGATTTCAATCCGCTTACTCAACTTGACCACAAACTAAGCCTGAAAAATGAAAACCTTAATATGATAAAACACACTCCAAAATTAGCCAAAATTCCAAATTGGGCCCAAAGAAGGGTACATCCCCAGAAAGACATAAGGAACTGGGAGATACTACTGCAAAACAACCCAAAACCAAAGCCAAAATACCTGAATGGAGCAAAAATTAGGGGGGTACCCATTTTGAATGGGGTGATGTGTGGAAAAGGTCACAATAGGTACCTCACAGGTGCCTACACAATAGATCCTATCGGGCCCTATGGCGTGGCTTGCCAAGGGTGGCAGGGGCGTACCGCCACCTATCATGGCCCTTGGCCATGACAGACAGTAGTGCCCCCTATCGACCCCACCATTTTTTTATTTTTCACATTCACTAATACCTTCAGCTAGTTTAGTTTCTTGGAGCCCATATTTTTGAGAATTAGCTAAGAGCCCCCCTTTGGAGGGAGGAGTAGTTACCACTGAAGCAACTTTATCCTTTTGGTTTTGTGGTTTCTTACAAGAATGACTAAGGTGATCAAATTTTACATAAAGTTGTCAGAAAAGGCTTGCATTCTCATACTCAATAACTTAGGTCCAAGACCCAAATTTAGATATTAGAGTAATGGAGAAAGGTGAAACTTTATTAACTGCCACATTGACACAGATCCTTGCAAAAACAAGCCTTGACTTTTGGACAGTAACCTTATCAACTGCTAGCAAGATACCAAAGGAATTAGTAATACCATGAAAAATATTATGATTTCAAAACTCAAGGGGAAGATGAGGAAGCCTAACCCAAGTGGAAGAAGTGGAGCCCGAGTCAACTGTTGGTTCAAGACCCGATTTCCACTTACACAAAGAGAGGCAATTTTTGAAATTTTTGACCAAATCCCATGGGCCAATTGTAAGAATCTTAATCATATCTTCTTGGTTTAATAAATTGAAAAGAAAAAGATTGTTTGACAATTACACTCATATTCACTTCTCCTTTCAAAGACTAGGTCGAGTCAATCCATTTTTGTACCCAGTCAATATTGGGCCTGAAAGACAAGAACTTGCTTACTAGGGATAGCTAGAGGCTTGTTATCTAGTTTGTTCCATAATTTTAGTTGCAAGGTACCTCACAAGTGCCTACATAACATGTCCTATCGGGCCCTATGGCCCTTAGGCTTGCAAAGGGCGGCAGGGGCGTACCACCGCCTATCACGACCCTTGACCATGACAGAAGGTAGTGCCCCCTATTGACCCCACCATTTTTTTTGTTTAGTTTTTTTTTAAATATAGCTTTTTTTATAATGTTTTTTCTAATTAAATTTTTTAATATTAATAAAAAATTAGTTTTTCTTTAACATAATCTTTATTAAAGTTTTGTTAATAAAGTTTGTTAATTATTTTAATAAAGTTTTTTTAAATCTTTACTAATATTTTTCATTAAGTTTTTAAAACAAAAAATAATTTCTCTTTATTTAAATGTTTTAAAAAAGGTTCTTAAGTTTAAAAAAATAAAAATTTAATAATAAAGTTTTATAAATTAAACTTTATTAAAAATGATAATCAAGATAATATTTTGTGTTGATAACCTACTTTTAGTACAAATAAAAAGGAAAATGTAAATAATATATTTGAAAACAACACTTATGGATCTAGAAAAGGGTATTTTTATATTTTTTTAAAAAAGAGTTATTTATGTGAGTAGAAGTTGTTGAAACATCATTTTTTTCAAATAAATCTATTATTTTGGTAAAATGACCTCAAAGTGGTGTTATATATGCATTTATTCAATAAGTTTAGTTGAAAAATTTGTATATATATCTAAATTAGCTAGAATAAATCTTACAAGATCATATGTTTGACCAAAATTGATTTTCAATTACAAATACTTAAATTCACTTATGGTGATAAGTTAGCTGGAAGTGTGACATAGCTTTGTACTTTTACCCACTACATATAATTTTTTTCTAATATATGGCTTAGAGGATCTAAGGGAATCTTGGAGAGGAACTCCCTCCCCATTACTACTTTCAACTTGCTCCACAACCATAGTTTGGGACTATGGAGGGGGCTCCAAAGGAGCCTCATGTGGGGAATTCTACTTTTCACCCTCACTAATACCTTCAGCTAGTTTAGTTTCTTGGAGCCTAGATTTTTTAGAATTAGTCCCGAGACAAGTTATTTTTGACATTATTCCTTGAGGGACGTGCAACAGAGGAAGGAATCCCACCAAAGACTGCAAACATAGAGGACACAGTCTTAGAAGGGGACACCAAATGCCCCCCCCCCCCCGCCCACCCAGCAACATCATGGCAAAATTGACAAAACATAAATTTGAAAAAATGAAGCACAAACAAAGCTCTCTTCTTTGCGTTGCATGTCGTTAAGAGTGAAGGATTAAGCATACATGCATGGATGGTTGCTCAAATTTTTTTAATTTTTTTTCAAGTATAGTTACCCTCCTAAGAAAATAAAACTTGTGGCATTATCTTAATCTTTTAAACTATCCACCAACAACTGAAATATCTCCTTCATTATGTCATCATTGTATGGAATTTTAGGAGCTATTATTTTCATGATTTTGCATAAACAACAAGTGACAATCAATCTCACCCCATTTATCCTTGTGTCTCAAAAAAAATTATTACCCAAAGAAGTCATTGTAAGAACCATGGCTACTTGAATTAACTAAGAAGGTGATTGATCCACCATATGTAAACAATCCTCTACTTCCTCCAAAGTGTTGAGAAGAATATCTTTGAATTGAAATAAGTGTTCAAGAGTATTTCCTGCATCAAAAAGTTTTTTGCCCAACTCTTCTTTTGACACTGTTTATTCATCTTCTAACCTCTTCACCTTTTTAAATGTGCATTGGTGATTAAGCGCCTGAGTTCCTTTGCATAAAAAGAAAAGATTTTTCCTTCTAAGTTCATTCTTGCTGATTTATTTTTCACCATATTGAGATATGTCTTTTCCTTTTTATCTACCTTCTCTTTATTTGAAATGATAGATTCTAACACTTTAGGATGCTCTAGAAATTTTGGTAGATTCTTATCACATTTTTCAAAAATTCGCATCAATTCTATCAAAATTTCCTACATGGACTTTATCATCCTCATTGAGACATCCAACATATTGTTGCAACTAATAAATTTAGGCTTGTCATTAACTAAAAATAAACCCAAAATGACTTTTCCCTTCCGAATTCAAAAAAATGCAAGCGAACAACTAGAAACCACTATTCTTATCATAATTTTCGACTATTAATATTTGGCATTAAAACCCACCGATTGGAAGAATCAATAGTTTTGATGCCACTAAAATATCCTCGACTAAATTGCTATACAATTTCTTTTCAATTTTCACACTCGTGTGCAAGCATTCATCAAAAAAATTCATGTTGTTGTTCTGAATTTGTTTTAGTTGTTTCCAATGAGATAATAACATTTAATTTGCAAGATATATTCATTTCACAAAATTTTCATAATTTCAAATATGCCAAGGTATGAAATACCAACAATGTTAATCCATATAACTGAAATATTCACTTCAAGCACATTACACAATATTCACCAGCAATTGTGATATTAAAGATAACAAAAAATGTGTTATGACTTAAGAAATAAAGGTCAAGATTAAATATTATTTCTTTGGTACTCCACGGAATTTGGTAGTCTCCATTCATACACTCCCATATTCTTCTTAACAACTTGCACAAGATGAAAGACACCACTTTAATATTAATTCCTCCCAAGGAAATGCAATACCAAAAGAAGTCTCGAACGATGTAACCCACCATATTTGAATAGTCACTCTATACCAAATTTTTGTGATTATATTACGAAGGGATATATCATTATTTAACTTGAATCAGTCCCTTTCAAAATGAAGGCTACTTTGAAGAATATGCCACAATATCCTTAGATATTTATAGTTGTTTAAGCAATGTCACGACTTCTACAAAACATGTGAACCTATTTTAATTTGAAAAATTCTTAAAAATATTATGCCATGTTCGAATTCCCCTACTCAAAGGTTCCCAAGATTTATCGACGTCTTATACTACGGTTTGCCACAAATTTATCAAAACCAATATCAATTGCTTATTAAAGATGGAAAAATGAACAAGTCCATGATATGCTCATCCATTCCAAAACATTCAAGCTGACTCAAGAAAAATCTCCACTTGTTTTAAATAATACAATGCTTGGATATGATTTGAATCCCATTTAAATAGGAGTTTCTTTAAATATTCATTGGCTCCTTTAACAAGATAAAATTTAGCTATGAAATAGTGAAATAGAATTAATAGCCTTTCACTCCTGTATTCTCCTTCCATTCGAAATCTTCCCACTCTAAAATTTGTTTCTATAAGAGACTTCACAAATTTTAAAAACTACAAACTAAATACTCAACTACAAAACTTACATGATTTGGATTTTCATTCAATCCTCTAAACTCGAGGGTTTCCGTCCTCAAGCTCCTTAAACCCAATTCTCCCAAAACCAAAATAAAACCAAGAATAATCTAAGGAGCTTCTTGAACCTTTTATTCATCTTTCTATAACTACTACCTTTTTCTTAAAACCTCATATTTCTTTTTAATTTTAACCCCTTATTTCTCTCAACAAAGTGAATTTATTAATTTTTTAACTTTTTCAACTTTAATTCACTTTTTATAAAATAATTAAAATGAATAGTTTAAGTTGCAATTAACTTTATTATTTTTCAACAACTTAACCAATTATTTAATTATTAAAATATTTCTACACCAACATTGAAACTGTCAAAAATATGAAACTTTGACTGGAAATGACAACTGAAAGTACCAAAAATACTCCAGATATTCTCAAACAATTGATAACCCCTTTGACAACACAAACTGTCACCAAGAAAACCAATAGTTACAATCAATACTAACATGATAAAAAATGGGGATATTATGATCTATATGCACCTTATATGCTTGTCCAATGATGACTACAGGTTCATGACCCTCACACGACATATATCTAGCCACTCAAGGCCATATTTACCTTATCATTTAGATGGTTATACATTATTCATCTTAATTATTCCCATAACATTTTTTGATCCTCATCTCAATATCTTTCCCATTTCATGAAATGATTTTTAAGTAATTTCTACATATTACAAAATTGTTCTCAAATGCTTTATTATGTACTAACACCCATATTATTCCATTGGGGGTATTTGTCCTTCTCTATCTTATTATGTGTTGGCATTCCTCATTATGTACTAATATTCACATTAGGGACACTAATTCCTTTCTTGAGCTATTGATCACATGTAAACACATGATATATTATGCACTTAGAGGTGTTTTAGAACTAGAGACAACACATCTCCTCTCTACCATTGTGTTCTCATGCACTTGGAGTAAAATTGGGGCCATATGTCTTTTGTAGTATTGCATGTACTTAAGAAATCATTTATAGCCATGATGGACGCCTTGCTTTTCTCATTTTTTTTTATAGTGGGGGTAAATTTATATACCTTCATCATCTTCATCTCATGTTCTTACTACACTTGCCATTCATAATTTTTCATTTTTATGTGATGTACTAATGTATTTTACTACATTACATGATTTATATGCTTACATTTACATTTTATGTACTATATTTTTCCTCCTTTTAATCTCTTCAATCCAATGGGTATAACCAATTAAAGGGATCATAGTTTGTCTATAAAACTCCGATGTTGAGATTGCAAAAAAATTATAAGTACCAATTCAAAAATTCGCCATTATAAATAGGTTTTGATCATATGACATGGCAATGCCTAATATGAATTTTCACCATGTGGATAGCACACAAGGTGGAGAATTTCTACACTACTTTTTATACATGTGGAACTTTTCTAACCCTAATCTCTTTCTCTCATGGTTAGAGATAGTAAAATTGTTATGAAATAATTTGCACAAGAGAGAAGATATTATAAAATATTTTTTATATACTTATGTCAAGGATATCATTCAAACTAACCTTGATAACAATATGTAGGCCCTAGGCTAACCTAAATATAATAATACTTATGTCAAGGATATCACTTCTACCTCATATATATACTAACCTTGATAACAACATGTAGGCCCTAGGATAACCTAAATATAATACTTCTACCTCATATATATAGAATACTTATGTCAAGGATATCACTCAAACTAACCTTGATAACAACATGTAGGCCCTAGGCTAACCTAAATAGCTAAATAATAATATAATAATGACAATATGACTTTATTAAGAGTTAAGTTAGCCACAAGTTGATAACTCATAACCCAATACACACTATAGGGTTAGGATCATAACACTCACCCCCTCTTTAAAAAAACATTGTCCTCAATGTTAACTTTTTCTTTTTCTCCTTCTTCATCTCCTTTTTCTACTTATGCGTCTTCTTTTGCTACTACTTGTTCTTGGTCTTCTTGTTATTTCTTTTTTTCTTCTTGTTATACTTTTTCTTTCTCTTGTTCTTGTTCTTTTTATTTTCCTTCTTCTTCTTTTTTTTTGTTACTTTTTGTTGTGAAGAAATTTTAGAAAATTAATTTTTTATTTAAATCACCCAAATAAATTTAAAAATATTCTAAAATTTTAACTATAACATACCAAGGTCAAGGTTGCAATTACCTAGAAAAATATCTAAGAAATTAGCTTATTTTTAGCCTTAAAAGAGAAATTGTTGAAAACCCTAATTTTGTAATAAATATCATTCATTTTAGCTCTAATTCCTCTAATTTTTAAAATTTAGATGACCCACTAAATTCTTGAAATTCCCTTTAAAATGTAAGAAAAAAATCACCTATTTGAGATAAATGTTCTTCCAAAAAATAATTGGTAGAAACACTAATTCTCAATAAATCACTTATTGTAGCTTCAATTTCTTTGAAATGTTTAATATAGATGACCTTATATATTAGTGAAAAACTCTTTAAAGATAAAGAAAAAAAATTGACCATATTTGAGAGGTATGTGCTTCTAAATAGAAACACTAATTCTAAAATAAATCACTTAATTTGACTTCACTCTCTTTGAATTTTTTACTATGGATGTCTTAATATATTCTTCAAAAACCCTCCAAAAATCAAGAAAAAAATCACAAAATGAGAGTTATGTATTGCAAAAAATATTTTCATAATTAAAAATAAGACTTGCCTTCATGGTGCCAAGATCATGCTTTGATACCACCTTTTATAAATTAACTTGCATAAGCGAGAAGATAATATAAACTATTATGCAAATACTTGATAATAATATGCTACTTCAATAGGCCAACCTCCTATTCCACTTTGAAGGAGATACCTCCAATAATCTTCACTAGGAGCACAATACTCAAAATGATGATAATAAATAACCTCTACCTCATATATAGACCATACTTATACCAAGAATATCACCCAAGCTGACTTAGATAACAATACCCAAATTGACTTAGATAACAATATATAGGTCCTAGGCCAACTTACATAAGAAAATAATAATATAATAATGATAATACAACTTAATTAAGAGTTAAGGTAGTCACAAGCTAATTACTCAAAACCCAATATACACTATAGGGTTAGGGGCATAATAAAAATTCACTTATAAATTTGTGATTATTTTTGGTTTTTTATAGGCTACTTTTTACATATATTTTATTTGTTTTATAGTTTCCCATGGAGTATGCATGTCAAAGGATGGAGGAACACAAAATAAATCTAATTGATTCCATTACTTCACATGGACCTAATATTATTTTATGTATGAATATTTAATTCACATGAATGCTCATGAGTGCTTGTTTACTTTGATACACATGTTTATGTTAGGATATTTTACATGTGTCAATTCAACAATTTCCCTAAAGTAGTTCCAAACATCATCAATCTATAAGCATCACAAACAACAAAGGTTAATTCAATAAGATAGAAAAAGAGTATATTTTTCTAGATTAGAATCAATCACATTTGTATTGTTCAAATTGGCATAGATTCATGAGATTGACTCTCGTAAAGTTTCAAATCTATGAAGATTTTTTGATACTATATCTAAACAACTATTTTTTGTCATCTTAATTCTTACATCTGAGTGTCTTTATCCTTTACATTTAATTTTACAAATATCTTCTCAATTATCCATGTGTACATATCAGCTATTTAATATAGATTAAATAAATCTAGTTTGTGTGCAACTGTTTAAACATAGATTAATTTAGAAAAATTAATTAAAAATATATATTTATATTAAAGAATGTTGATGCATGTTGAAAGAACCTTAAAAGAAAATATCAAAGGTTTAAGATTTATGATTAAAAAAGTTTTTATATATAAGTTTTATTGTTTGTATAATAATTTTTTATATAAATTTTTTTAAGTAATAATTAAATTATAGGATTAGAAAAGATAAAAATTTCTTATAAATTTAGTCATTGAAGAATTTGGTTATTTCAATCATAGAAGCAAAAATCATGATTTTTGTGATTTTTAAAAAATCTTCAGGATTGCCAAATTTTTCTTCAATTATTTTGGAGATTTTTTGCAGATTGTAAATCGTAATTTTTTTGCGTTAAATTCATGAAAAAATTGCCATAAATCGCGCTAACAACTCCTGCGTTAAAAACTCTAAAATTGGTGTGTTTTCTGCTGTAAATCAAAATCGCCATAAGTTAAGGGTGACTGTCGTCGACTCTACAGTTTTCCCTACATACATGCTTGAACAAGTTTCTTTCTGCATTGAACTTTAAGCTTGCAGTCTTGTCAATATGCCCTAAAATATTGTAAACCAAGGGATTCTTCATTAATCAAAATAAGCAATTCCAACCATTTTCACTAGTCGTGCATGTGTAAGGTGACCTTATAAATGGTTATAGCATTTACCACCTCCATGCTAAGAAAACTTCAAAAGCTAACTTTGATGACCAAGTTAGTCAAAATTTTACATATGAAACTTGCAAAAAGAATGAGCAATCTACACCAAATCAGTCCAAATTGTAAATAACTTTATTGTATCATTTTAAGTTCATTATATGTTTAGATGTTAGGTGATAGGTTTGACTCTATTTCCCTCAGATAAAACATTGATCGAATTTTTTCCAGAGATTTTGAAGTCCTCATATGGCCCAAGTTTGTCCCAAGGTCCCCAAAAAAAATCATTTGTGGTACCTATACAAAAATCAATGATCATACTACTTTGTCACTCTTTTTGTCATAGATTAATCATCATTTAAATGTCAAATCAAATCAGTTATAGTTTTCCCCCTATTAGGTTGCAGATTTGTCATGTTTTGGTCTAGTTTTTAGCTAACTCTTGCAAAATGTCCAAGGTTGAACTATTCCAAAATGAAAAGCGATGACGTTCCTCATTAATGATGACCACAACAATTAAATGAAAGTATGTAAATGTCTACTAATATATAACCTGCATAGCCTATAGACACTTTACTTTACATAGAGAGTATTAAAAATAATTTCACTTCATGTTCATAACTTATAAAATAGCTCTTGAAAGATTTCAATCCCACACCCATTTTTATGCCAAGCATGCAGATTATGTCTATAATTCAAAGACATCATTTTGCAAGCTTGAAATCAGAGACAATGCATTACCCTAAATTCAAACTCCATTCTCTGATTGCAAGCTTGCACAACTTTAAAGAGTATTTGTCTAAGATTTTAACCATTCTCTTGGACTAGTAATGCACTGTCTTTGATTTCAAGCTTGCACAACTTTAAAGAGTATCCGCCTAAGATTTTAACCATTCTCTTGGATTGGTAATTTGCACTATCTTTGATTTCAAGCTTGCACAACTTTAAATAGTATCTGCCTAAGATTTTAACCCTTAGACAATCCTTTATTTTATCACACTTTTTCATCATCCACTTTATTTCATTCATGTCATTGCCTTCTCAAAGCTTTTGGTCACTTATATCATTTATGATTCCTTCATACACTAGCCTTTTCGACTTTTTCCAGATTTCTGCAAAGATTTTATATTACAATTGATTCCATATCTCACATATACACTACTCTATTGTATGAGGTGCTCCAAACAATCTTTAGTTCACAACCTCAGCAAACAGCTGCCTTTAAGCTCAACAATCTACAATTCATGGGTTAAAATCTCTATTTAATTTGCTCTCTATATCTTTATACTATGGAAATGACCTTAAATTTCAAAAAAAAGTAGCATTTATCTCTTTTTCTACTATTTTTTACATTTTTTTTCAAATCCAATTTTTTCCCCCATTTTTTAATATTATATATAAATAATCAATTTGTTTAATTTTTATTAAATTTTAAACTCTTCTTATATCTTTATTTTTGTTTTATTTAAAATATAATTTAAATTTTCAATTATTCTTTAAATATTAAACCATTTAAATATTATAATTTTTTATTAAGAAAATACAAAATTATCCGTTAAAATTTGAAAATTTTGTATACCGTATAGGGGAGAGGAGCCAGTAGTCGTGCGGGGTCCAATAGTCGTGCCGTGATTATAATATCCAATCTTACCACATATTTATACTATATATTGTAAATAAATAGTTCAAATGTAAATAAAAAAATAACCAGATGTTGATAAAAAATGGACATTTCGAAAGAAAAAAAACGAAAGTTCTAGATATTCCAGTCAATTACTACATGCTAACAAAATTAACCCACACGACTATTGGCCCTCTCCCCTAAAATTACCAATCGATTATAAAAGTAAAGGATTTCATATTTAACGGTTAGTTAGCCTATAGGCTATATCTATTGTGGGCACATCCCACCAGAATTCAGTATGTCTCACGCGTGAGCTCAGTTAAAAAAAGAACAGCCGGTCATTCTTTCAGCCTGGAAAATACCTGCATTGAATCTGAGATCGAATAGAATCAAATCAAATCGGATTCCTAATAAAATCAATTGTGTTTGAATTATATAAATTCTCATATCAGATTGAAAATATTGTCACTTCCCGAATCTAGAGCCCTGAAAGCCCGATTTCTACAGATCTGTCCTCCATTCGTTGTGAATAGATTGAAGTAGCCGCTGCAGAGAGATTGGTTTTGCATTGTCAGATTTTTTTTAAAATATTTGCTTTGGTAGGGTTTCATAATATATTTCCTGCAAACTCTGTACATTTTTTCTCAATCATCTTCCCAGACCGGTTGTGCAGAATCTGAAGGTAAGTGACTTCCATGGTTTCATATTGGGAATCTATACGCTGCTAGGGATCTGGTACAAAATTGCACCATCTATATTTCATGAAAAATATCAGAAGAAAAATACAATCAACTGTCTATTTCTCATGTGTTGCCTATGATCTTATAATTCCCTTCTAGAGAATAGGGCATAAGAACGATAATAGAGAGAAATGCCCAAAATAGAAAATTCTTCCTAAATTAAACTTGAGTTATTGAATATTGTTGTTTGATTTGTGCGCAGAGATCCTCCCTCCTTACCCTCTCTCACAGTTAATCTTAAGTGTAGGATGTTGGTTTATTTGATTATTCAAATTCTGTAATAATTACTTTACCTCTTTAGTAATTTATGTTAATAGTGACCCACAGTAACTAGGAGATGCAGGGGTATCAGTACCTGAATGTGAACAGGGATACCAATCAAATTACGGTATCGAGTAAATGAATAAGGAGACAGCTATATTATATGTAAATGTCATCATCAGAATTGTGGGTAGAGGGGGATGCATATGCATTCCATGTTCTTATAATGAATTTTTCTGGCAACTATGGTACTTAGTCTCACTCGATACCAATGAATCAGTTAGAACACAATTCTACTCATCATTGGAAATCAACCTCATACTTTTAGTCACTCTGCAAAATGAATGTGTGTATCCAGTCAGTTAACCTAACTCCATTCTAGGAGACTTCCTTGATTGCCTAGCTATGCAATTTTTCATAAAATTAAAAATAGCATAAGAGGTGTTACACATAATCATGAGAGATGATGGATTTGTTGGAGTACAATACCACTGAGAGGGGGGGGTGAATCAGTGGTATACAAATTCAAATGATCGTGGAATAACCTTTACAAACTTTGCAAATATACTATCATGAGAACATATATACTCAGAATCAAGAACTTTGGTAGACATTATTAACTCAAGACAACAACTCAAACCTTTATCAAGACTATCATGAATATCAGGGCAACTTCTAATGAACTGAGATGAAGCATCATATATGAACATCATGACAACATCAGCTGAATTAAGATAGGCATCATGACAACTACAACTGACAGATCAATATCAAAGATGCATCAACACAATTTCAAGAAGTAATTTATGATAAACATTAACTCGTGAACATGAAACTTAAAAGCAAGGAATATCATTCTAAGCAGTGATACTTGATTGATATGTATTCATGCAAACAAACTATAGACAAAATGTAAACATAACACAATTTTTCCTGACTGGAAAACCCTCATGGGGTGGAAACACCACTCGTAAAATTGCCTCACTGGCTTTTTGTACCTCACTGGCCTTTTTGTGCCTCACTGGCTTATTCAACATCATCTCAAAGATCAAATGAAAATAGACAATATAGAGGATTTCTCTGTTTCACTGTAAAACATTTTTCCCTTTCAATCTAATACATTCTATATCCTAAAGACTCATTCACTTGAAGTCTTTAAAATATAAAATATATCAGTTTACACAATCTGTTTTGCACATCGCTTGCAAAACTTCTTTACAGAATTCTGTTTAAACAATCAGCATGATAAATCTGTGAAAGCACACCTCATAACAGTGTGAAATCACTGCTTAAATAAACAATTTATGTTGCATTTCAAGCTGCCATCTGTCCTCACCGAAACTTTCAAATGTAACCTTTAAAACTGGTTGCAATAACTGTTTCCATAACTATCCCTGTTGAGTCATCGTGATGTCTCTCTTAGGCAATGTAGACTCTACATTTTTATGACCACATTCAACATTATAAACATATGTTCTACCTTTATACATGGTCGACATTGTGAGCAAAATAGTATGTAAACTCTAAACAAGAAACCCACATCAATGTTACACCAAACCCTTAATGTTCATCTTATGAATAGCTTCAAATATTTGACACAAAGTCGTGCCCTAGAAAGTATCAAAATGCAAAACAAGAAAAACTCAACCAAGACCTTGCATTACACTCAAATCACTAACTAGGGTGTTAATCTAAAAGAAGAACCTGATTCAAACTTAGCAAATAATAGATATCACCTGATGAATTCGAATGCTGAAGACTACATTTTGTAACTGTTGTACCACCACAAAAACAAATTATTCCATGCCCTAAGTCGACCACTGCTAGGCCGAAGCAAAGACACTTCAAATATACTCATGCAAACAATGACCAAATTGAAACCATGTCTTGCAGCCGCCATTCCACCTTCAAGCTTCATAATATGTCGTTCATTCTTCAGGCCTCAAACCCTAAGTTGGCAGTTGAATAAACCAAACTTCAACTTTGCATAATGCCCAACAAAACAATAATCTATCTTTTTGCTACCTTTTCCTGCTGTCCCGGTAACCCTGAATGGGGCTGGTTTAAACAATGAACTCGCTGCCCTTTCAAACTTTTCTTTTAGCCACTATTACCTTTGATTTCAAGATACCACTTGCATAAGCCTTTTTCACCGATGTATAAAGCTTTACAAGCTTTAATTTAACTGACCTTGTTGCTTAAAAAAAATACAATGCCACTATAACAATGTCATAATAAAGTTGAATTCCTTATACAAGCACTTATAATGCCTTGTACTGATTTGATAAACATGTGCTTAGTAATACCAAAGTAGATAAACAGACCAATACCTAAGTGCTAAGGTAAATATGCTAAGATCAGTCATTGATCAATATATTAATCTATGATGGATGAATGTAATCCAAGTTCAAGACAAGAATATCATTGTATAATCCAACACCAAAATCAATGTGCCACTGTCAATATAAATCATTGATCAATGATAGATAAATACAATCCAAGTATGTTGTCCCAATATGCTGCCTGAATAGACAATATCAAAACTGCCTTTTTGACCAAACCAATAGAACTGAGCCTGAGAATATATGCCAACTCTGTAAGTGCCAAGATCAAACTGTGGTCTGTCCAACAAGAACTGCAACCCGTTAAAAAAAAATGACAAAGTGTACATAACCAAAGATCAATATATCACTGCAATGTGAATGCCACTTCCCAAGTATACAGAGCATCAAATGCATCAACACAACACAGTGCTTCAAAGAGCACCAATACCATACTGAATATATAGTGAGCACAGGGTATTGTTAGATAAATAGTGAGCTGTGCCACAAAACAACCATCTTCTCCAAGAACATTATCTGGGTGTTGGTTGTGACCATTGTAAATAAGTCCAGTAAATACTTAAAAGAATAAAACCTATTCTTTCCATTCTTCAGAAAACAGTAAATAGTTTTTGTTGCCTTTACAATTAAGACACTGCATTATTTTTTCAGTTGATGTGAGATACACCTCTTAAATTATAAGATATCCTTTTTATTTTTCTTTATCCAAGAAATCTTAAAATTTGACCCTACTGTCTTAGTAAACTTGGCAAGTAATGAATAATAATTGTGCGTACTCTAGTAGAAGAGGCCATTCTATGCAAAGTAGAACTCTACTTGCAATCCTCACCCAGATCAAAAAGGTTGTTGAGAACTTGACTAGATGAACTGGTTAAAGGATCTCTATAAGAGAACTTATCAAAGGTCAGGTTGATTAGTTAGGCTAGGAGCAATAAAAATCAGGCATAATCCTTTCTAAGGAAGGGTTCAACAAGATATCTGTTTGTCCCTCTGAATTCAAGACTAAGTACTTGAAACACAAATGTTAATCTTAAACAACTAGAAAGCAAGTTGCCTAATTGTTAAGATAAGGAATGGAAAACATAAGCAAGCAAACTAGGTGTAGGAATGATACTGTAATGTTTGAAAGTCAAATGAACAAAGTTTAACCAAGTATGAGCTATAGAGAGCTACTAATGCAACTCTTAGATTGATGTAATGCATATGGTGGGCAATTAGAATGATGAAGGAACAATTAAAAAAGTGAGAGAAATAACAATAGAAGAGTGTATTAAGTAACCAAAGAATGCAAGAACAGATATCCAATGGCAAAACGGAGTAAGAATGATAAAAGAATGATGATGCGATGAAGAAACCATTTGGTAGTAGCTTATAGTGGGTAAAAGCAGTGAACAATACAGCTGTAAATGGAACAAGCAAGTAATGAAGAAGGAGCTGAAATATTGCAAAGTTGCATAAAACTTTTATGCAAGAAAATATGCTTCAAAGGTAGACTTGGAAGAGATGTATTGAATAAGCATGTAAGAATCTGTCGTTGAAACTAGCAAGTGTGAAATGAGAGCAATCAAAAGAAATGAGAGTGTGGTGAAGCCCGAAAATTGACAAAGAAGATTCAAGAAGAAATAAATATGGGTGAGCGAGGATGCCAGTATAACAAAGAAATTAAAATCAGTTATTCCAAAAGGAGGAAGAATCTGTAAAAGTGGAAACCAAGGGATCTCAAATATCAAGCATAAATGGAAATTAATTAGTGTCATGTCCCCTGATTAGCAACACTAAAATATAAAAATAACCAAACATTGAAATACAAATAAACAAATAAAATAAATAAAACACACACATATATATAACATAGGATGATAATAATAATAATATTTTGATGATTATAATTATAATATTATTTCCGGATAATTATATTTATAATAATATTAATCTCTTTATATATATATGACTGATATAAAAATAATAAAGATTGATATAAACGTATAAAGGGCAGCGATTATACTGCAGCAGCCAAAGACAATGAATAAGACAAAAAGGGGTGCCTTAATCATTAGCAGACAAATTAAATATCATCATTCTGACAGATGCAGACTATACAAGGGAAAATAATATTAAAAGAAGAGATTATGAAAACTAGCAATAAACCAAACACTTCATAAGAGTAGCAATTAAAGAATGCATCGATGAACATTTCAAGAACAATGATTCCTTTAGGACAACAATCAGAATCGATACCATGATTTATATTATTAAATAAAGGCTACAAAGGGTAGGAAAAGGTGCAATTAAGATAATAAAATTTAGATATACATTTAAATTGAAGAATTGTATCTATTGAAATCCTCTCTGAAAGGATATGTCCTTTACCCTTACTAAAGACATATTAATAATTAAAGGAACATAAAATACATATATATGAGGGAATATAATACGAAAAGAATAAAAAAATATCAAGGAGGCTTACCCAAACACGTGTGGAATAAAAGGGATAAATCAAATATACATCAGCAAAAGTCTGAAGTATACAGCAGAGATATTTATATATATATCTAAGGAACTAAGAGAAAGAAAGTAAATAAAATAAAGAATATATAAGCATCGTGGGAAAGAGGAACAGGACATTATGATCAGCCAAGCAATAAAACTCAGTTTGAAATGATTATCTAGGATCATCGATGGATGGGAAGTAAGACAAAGGAAAATAAATAAAATAAAGCATATACAAGCAGATCATGGAAGTTTGGAAGTCTACATTTTGATAAGGAAACCAAAGACAGTGAATTTATTGGGATATCTATCTTTCATTCTCAAATCAATTATTATTCAGATTACATATCTAAATTCATATCAGCATATTATCCACCATCTTCAATATCTAAATCGAATAATCCCATCAACATTAGGCGTTGAAGTTATCCTTAATCAATTAAGGTGAATATAGTGATTCTCGTCCTTTGGGTCCTTGAGACTAAAGGCAAATTTGAGTTAAGCCAAAAGGGGGACATTACAAGTGGTATAAGAGCATAATCCTGCCATCCTGTGGAAGAACATTGAAGATTATATATCTAAATTTCAAAGGCTATCAGTAACGGGACACCGCCCAAGCAAAAAGGAAAGGAGCACTTTAATGGAAGGAAGAACACAAGGAACCACACCACGACCGAGAGGAACTAAGGAGGAAGGACTTTGCCTTGATTGAGGAAATATACAAAAACCAAGGCTCCAATGCAATCAAAAGACCTTACAAGGATGTTGCAAAGGGAGACAACAATGAGGTCCTCTTCTAGATACGCCACCCAAGAGGGGACAAGATGAGCCCACTTGGGCCAAGAGGGTACTTGCCTTTGGGGTATCCGAGGGTACTACCTTTGGGTCTAGAGAAGTTGAGCCATCAGGAGAATGAGGTCCTCTTCTAGATATGCCACCTAGGAGGGAACAAGATGAGCCCACTTGGGCCAAAGGGGTACTTGCCTCTAGGGTATCCGAGGGTACTACCTTTGGGTCTACAGGAGTTGAGCAACCAGGACAATGAGGTCCTCTTCTAGATATGCCACCCAAGAAGAGCCAAGTTGAGCCCACATGGGCCAAGGGGGTACTTGCCTCTGAGGGTATTCGAGGGTACTGCCTATGGGTCTAGAGGAGTTGAGCCACCAGGACAATGAGGTCCTCTCATAGATACGCCAACCAAGAGGGGACAAGTTGAACCACATAGGTCAAGGGTGTACTTGCGTCTAGGGTATCTGAGGGTACTGCCCTTGGGTCTAGAGGAGTTGAGCCACCATGTGTCCTATAATGGAGAACCTTTGAGTTCTATAATGGACGACATTGCGTCCTATAATGGAGAATCTTTGTGTTCTACAATGGGGATAAGTAGACCCAAAAGGGCCAAATCATAAGAGAAAGTGCAAGGGTTGGCATGATGAATCCTAGGCTCCCCATCAAGTCATGTGACCCACACTCTCTTATGGTTGAACTCTCCAAGGATGTTAGAGTACATTGATTGAATTAATGATTGACTAGGAGTTTACTAACATTTAAATCTACCACTTATTATTGGGGTGAATGACTATGATATGGTAACTAGTATAATGAGGGTGAATGATTCTAAATTGTGTGCTTGAGTTGGTTGTTTGCTTGCTTGAGCTACTTGCCTATGTGCTTGAGTTGGTTGCTTGCTTGCTTGAGCTACTTGTTTGCCTACTTGAGCTACTTGTTTGTCTACTTGAGCTACTTGCCTATGTGCCTGAGCCGGTTGCTTGCTTGCTTGAGTTGTTTGCCTACTTGAGCTACTTGCTTGTGTGTTTGAGCTCCTTTCCTATGTGCTTGAGCTGCTTGTTTGCCTGCTTGAGCTACTTGTTTTCCTATGTGCTTGAGCTACTTGCATGTCAGCTTGAGCTACATGTTTGCCTACTTGAGCTACTTGCTTGTGTGCTTGAATTGGTTGCTTACTTGAACTACTTGTTTGCCTGGTTGAGCTACTTGCCTACTTGATTGAGCTACTTGGTTGTCTGTTTTAATTTATGAGTCATGTGGAGCTCATCATTGTGTTTACTTTATGCTTAAAAAGCATGAAAATGTTAATATTGTTTGTCAAAATGCTTATGGGGTTGGGAGGCACTAACAAATTAACTTGTCTAAATCTGAATTATTATTAGTATCCAAATACAATAATAAAGAGTTGTGACTATTAAAGTGAAAAGGTGTTCCCTAAAATTTGTGATACAAAAGGGAGCAATACTCTTACAAATCTTAGTGGTGATTGCTTGAGGACAAGCAATCTTGGGCGGGGTGGACTGTCATGTCCCCCGAATTGCAACACTAAAATATAAAAAATAACCAAACATTGAAATACAAATAAGCAAATAATAATAATATTTTGATGATTATAATTATAATAATAATAACTCTCTCTCTCTCTCTCTCTCTCTCTCTCTCTCTCTATATATATATATATATATATATATATGAGACTTATATAAAATAATAAACATTGATATAAATGTATAAAGGGGGGCAGCGATTATATTGGAGAAGCCAAAGATAATGAATAAGAATATATAACATCATTAGCGGAAAAATTAAATAACATCATTCTGACTGTTGCAGACTATACACAGGAAAATAATATTAAAAGAAGAGATTATGAAAACTAGCAATAAACCAAACACTTCATAAGAGTAGCAATTAAAGAATGCATCATAGTTGGCAAACTCGCAAAAAACTCGCCGAGTTTTCAAAAACTCACGAGTTTTTATTAAAAACGAGTTTTTCTCAGTTTAACTCGCGAGGACGAGTTTTTCCGAGTTTTTTTTTGGGGTGAGTTTTCCAACTATGGAATGCATCAATTAACATTTCAAGAACAATGATTCCTTTAGGACAACAATCAGAATCGATACCATGATTTATATTATTAAATAAAGGCTGCAAAGGATAGGAAAAGGTGTGATTAAGATAATAAAAAGGTATACATTTAAATTGAAGAGTTGTATCCAATGAAATCCACTTTCAAAGGATATGTCATTTACCCTTACTAAAGGCATATTAAAGGAACATAAAATACAGATATATGAGGGAAGATAATAGGACAAGAACAAAAAAATATCAAGGAGGCTTACCCAAATATGTGTGGAATAAAAGGGATAAATCAGAGATACATCAAAAAAAGTCTGACGTATACAGCAGATATATATGTATATATGTATGAAAGGAAGTAAGAGAAAGAAACTAAATAAAATCAAGAATATATAAGCATCGTGGGAAAGAGGAATGGGACACTATGATCAGCCAAGCAATAAAACTCAGTCTGAAATAATTATCTAGGATCATCGATGTAAGGGAGGTAAGACAAATGAAAATAAATAAAATAAAGCATATAAAAGCAGATCGTGGAAGTTTGGAAGTTTACATTTTGATAAGGAAACCAGAGACAATGAATTTATTGGGGTATCTATCTTTCATTCGCAAATCAATTATTATTCAGATTACATATCCGAATTCATATCAGCATATTATCCACCATCTTCAATATCTAAATCGAATAAACCCAACAGCATTAGATGTTGAAGTTATCCTTAATCATTTAAGGTAAATATAGTGATTCTCATCCTTTGGGTATGTTGGTGTTTTTTCCCAGATAGAGATTGCAGTTCTCTAAGAGGTAGCCAACCCCTATTGTGGATGACTGCAAAAGGCTAGTGGCCAACTAACGAGAGTTAGTTAAAGACTGACCTCTCCTACACTTTTGGATCTGTAGGACCAAGGTAGGTAAACCTAAATGTGTTCATAAAATGTCTTATAACTGGTAAGAACACTTTCTGTATACAGATTACAATCCCTACACACTCAAGGGGATAGTCATTATTCTTGGTATTGGCAAACCGGAGAATAATTACAAGCACCAAAGAGCAACGGAATTGACCAACTCAAAGTAGGAATTACTTCCCGTAGGAAGACAAGGTTTAATGTTGGTAATTACTTCCCGTAGGAAGACAAGGTTTAATATGTGGTTATGTTCAGCATTTGGATCACCATGCTTAGAACTACAGTCTTACACATTATTCAGTGCCTCATCCATTGGGCTACGAAATCATACAAAGTATAATTCTGATACTGTGAACTTATCTTCATATAGCCTTACTACCATGAGATATTTCACTATATTAAAACAGTACTTTTTCGCAAATCCTGGGTATATACAACCATGAACATGTAATTTAGCTTTTCCAACATTTGATTAACTCATTAAGTTAAAGCAAGAAAACAAATTACACTTTCAATTAATCATTGAAACTGAAGAGAGAAACCCTTGATAAATCCATTCATAATCCATGGCACACACACAGGAGAGCAAACCATCTTAATTTTGTAGATTTGTTTCAATATCAGTAATTAAAAAGCATAGCATACTAACTTTATACAAATCCCCACCTGGGATGATTTTCTGAACACTGTTCACAAAATTCCAACATTAAAACTAACTGTATAGACTCCAAGGTTTCGGACCCAAAATTCTGACTCTACAATGAGCCGTGAAATCTCCTTTATATAACAGGAGAGCAACAAGCATTAAGCTACATTGTCAGTACCAAAATTGAATTTCATCCCAAAGTGAAATTCAAATTCACATTCCTCATCATTCGATAACATCGTGTATGATCAAAGGAATAAAAAAAAAAACAGTTACATAATAACCAATCGGAGAACAAAATTTTGTGCAAAGCACACGCACGTCCACGTCCACGTCCACACGATGAAACAACAGGAAAGAAACGTCCAACACACCCACCACCGGTAACCATCAAGAAAACACACGGCCCCGGTACAAGCGACCGCTTCGAGTCCACGCCTGAGACAGCGACGGAACCACCTTCCCCTTACCAACCTTGTCAACACAACCCCTAACAACCACACCCAGTGCCAATGCAGTTACAAGTTCAACTGCCAGGACCTCCTCATTTACTCCCATGAGCTCTGTTAAGGTGGCCAAGTAACACCGGTAATCCGAATCGGTGTCAGATTCATTACCATCAGAGTCAGATTGACCACAGGGGACGAGCAACGTATTAGCTTCTTTCCAGTATTCTTAGTAGTACCCTCGGGCGCCATGGGAGTAATTGGCTCCATCACGATCGGCAACCTTCGGGCTCCCAGCCTCGCACTCCTCCGTTCAGTCGATTTGTCCATATAGAAAAACAAAACCTTACCATACACCAGAGAAAAACCTTCCTGCACAAAAACAAAAGAAAATGCAATGCTAATTGCACGTAACTTAGGCGGCATTTATAGAATGACTTAGTGCGCAGGATATAATTGCCTGAAAGCAATTCAAGCACTTGAACAATTAGTGGCTAAGACAGCCATGAGTGTTTTCAGCAGGATGTCACTGTTCGCACACCGGAGAAAAATCAAGAGGAGATCCTCTGGAAAAAGAAAATCCATGCCATTAATGAAACTAGCAACAACAAGGCAGTGTATGCCACATAGACGAATTGCACACACCTCCTTTGAATTTGAACCACTGATTCGGAACACATATGGCGAATCGGAGGTTTGAGATCAAGTCAATGAGTATTGACAATCCACTTTAGCGCCTAGGAAAAGATGTCCAATCAAAACCCACGAAAACAGGAGGTCTGAACCATATAGTGGGGCCCACATAGCCCCATTGGCGAAAGAAGAAAGACCACATGTCACCCCCCCTCACAGACCTCGCAATGCCATTAAGAATATTTACTCCAATCGTGCGAGGTGTGCGAGAGGTCATAATTAACCCCATTATTAAAGACCATCGCCAGTGAAGAGACGGCTATACGTCACCACCAACACCTTGGGAAAAACCCACACATCCGTTCATGCCAGATGGCGACATCTCGCAAACCTCGCACCACATTGGTGACGCCAGCAGGAAAACCTGCAAGGTCGGCGAGAAACAGCCCAGATCAAAACCTGCGATCGGACAGTTCGCAAAACCTCAAATGAAACATTCAGGTGGGACCGGCCAGTGAAACCCTCGATGGTATAAAAACATAAGCCGTCTTGGCAGAAAGACCAGCAAGCCAGGTGAAAGGGGCCAGTAAAGACACGACCCGAGAGGGATAAAACCTCACTTAAGTGACCGGTTACCCTTGGTAGTAAGTCACTATTGAAACATAACAAGAGGGTTTTCAAAATTCGATAATTAAAAATACCATGGGTAACTTTGAAACCCCAAAACCCCAGCTCGCATCACTTAGAAAATTGAGAGTCCCATCAGTGTCTCCGACTGGGGATGTATGCCCCCTGTGGGCATAGCAAGAATCCAGAATCTTTGGTTTCACAGACCTCATTACTGAATTACACAAGCCCTTTAACAGATATATTACCTTGTTCTATCAACTGGACTTGTGCGTACAAACTTGGTAGCCCCAGGCCACCAAACAAGAGAAAATCAAGGTCTACCCATATCAAAAACAAAATCCTCCGTTTTCAGACGCAAAAACAGCTTGCAACATTCACTATCCGATGTTTCAAAACTCACAGGATGACCAATACCTTTGAGAATACTATGGTGGCTACATGTACTCTGACCCTGTATTGATTTAATCAATGCTTTGCCCCACCATATTAAGAGCAACATATGACCATGATAATACTTCACCTTATCCTGCTCCTGGTCATATTTTATAGGATGCTGGCTTAATTGTACCAGGAAATGGAAACTTTCGTAAGTTACCTGGTTTGTAACATCATCCATTCTGGTATCATCAGTTTGCACATTGAACTGAAAGTTATCATATAGAACGGTGTGCATGGTATCCTTACTTCCATTACCTAACAAAGATGGTACATAGCTCCAGGAATTTCCCTCCTGGAATTTTCTATTCAAGTTTGGTTGCCACCCTATGAAATCTGTCAATTGGGAGTACACCAGGGCATTACATAAATTAGCAGTATTGGCCACATCATTCTTCAGGGAATGCACAAACACATTCATCTCCGACCACTCCATATACATCTTTTCTTGTACCTCTTCATTCATTTCTATATGAAAACTCTCAGAGACAGATTTAAAAGCATCAATTTCACCTTGACCAGAAAAGACAAAACAATACCAACTGGCTTCCTTGTTCTCAGCACTACTTGCTGAATATGTTGATTTATAAGTGAATATTTCAGCATAATCTGAAAACCTTTTACTGACCACATCAATGCCAGAAGGCAATAACACATCCATCTCCACTTCACATAGGTGTTCAGGAAAGACCATAGTACCAATGTGTTCATCAATATAATGGCTACCTCCAATTGTACTCTTCTGACCACACACATTATTGTCCTTAGGTTGTTCAACATTTGTACAGCTTCCCTGTTCCACTGCTAATATATCTGGGGCACACTCCAAATATACGTCATCTGACAATTGTTCCTTCACTTTGAAACAAACATGGGGCTCTTCATTCCCACCCAACTCTGGTAAAAATAAAAACTCAGCTGCATTCTCAGTGCTACAATCATTACCCTTAAAATCATAATCACTAGCTTGCAATAGAATCTCAGTGACATGAGAATCACAATTAGGATTAGGAAACACAATAGGTGTCTCATATAATCCCAGATCATTTTGCCCCTCAATTTCTTCAATATTCATGCAAAAATTTTGTAATGAATGAGCATTATCTTTATTTTGTGTAGATACATTCTTGGTCGATTCTTCAATCTCTATCCATTGAATCACTTGAGCCAAATTAGCAGGTTTCAATTCCTCTAGTAAAGAACTCAGTCCTGGTTCATATAGTTCACAAAATAAGTCAATGCATTCATAATCATTAGGTCTTTGATCTATAGGAATTTGTATTAAGATTCCCATAAATCTCAAGAAAAACTCATATGGTGATTCCTTCTCTTGCCTTTTCATATCATACAATTCTGATACACAAGAAACTTGATCATCATCACTCAAATTGGACTGGGTTTCATCTTGGGTCTCATTATCATCAAACTACATTGGTGGAGTTATAACAGTTCTAGCAAGAATTTTATCATCATCCGTTCTTTGAATAGCCGGCTCTGACATTCTATTAGTACTAGTTAAGCTAGGGTAATCGATACTTGCAACCAGATACCCCTTCATCATTGAATATTTCATATTATTTTCAACTTCCATAGCCAATTGGTATGCTTGGTGCAGAGTAGTAGGCTCTTTATCCCTTAATAAAAAACTCATCCTCTTGTCGAAAGCACCAAGATACACTACCAAGCTTTCAACCTCATTTGGTCTTATTTCTTTAGGGATTTCCCTTAAAGCTCTTGAAAACCTGAGATTAAAATACAAGACTAATTCCTCTTCTTGTATGTGAATTCCCATAAATCCTTTTCTCAATGTGTTGGGATTGATTCTTTCACCAAATTGTTCCATAAAAGCCATCACCAACTGATTCCATGAATTAACAAAAAAGGCAGGTAGATAGGAAAACCAATCCCTAGCATTACCTTTTAAGGATTGCACAAATAGTTTCATGACAACATCTTCATGACTGATTTCATAATCACCCATTACATCTACAAAATGTTGTAAATGCTTAGAAGCCGATTCTGCAACTTGCCTTGTATATTGAGGCAAATACTTCCTAATTTTATTAAGAATTGAATTAGGGTAATCACTGATACCACTAAACATAAAAGGCATATACCTTTGAGTTACAAAACTCCCCAAAGGGCTTAATACAACATGCTCTTTTTGCATATTTATGTTTGACCTTACACATGGAAGACTACTCAAAAGCATATAATTATCAGGCACATCACTTATTATCTCAACCAGGAGTTTATTAATGACTGACAATAGCACTCCTTGCTTTCCAAGATTTTATGCAATACAAACATGTTTCATAAATCCTATTACATGTTTCACTACTAGAAGTATGGTAAACCAATCATTGTTCCCTTTTTTTGCTTGACATCTAATTTGGAACCATTTTTACCCTTAATTACAAACACCCATTATCATTAGAAATAGTGAACTGTTTAGTTTTGATGAAATACCTGGTAGTTGCTTGTAGCATGTATCAATCTCTTTTTCAGACTGTAGATAGCACAAATCTGGGACTATTCCTTCATTTATTCACTGGTTCTTCAGACAGAGTCGCCACCTCATCAACAGAGGATAGTATTTAAAAGAACTCGGGCATTCTATTCTCTGAGTTCTGCTAGATTATGGGTTTCACTACCCATTACAGAGTCGCACCATACTACCAGTAATATCTTTCACAATCATAATCCATTACCATGGAAGTCTAACACTTATCTTCACTTCGAACAACAAGTTCTGGATAAGCACCTCCAACCCCTATGATTCCTCTATCTTCCTTCTATCTCTCTTTTTTTTAAATTTCTCAGAAGTTCTCCCCAATAAAATCATCCTTCAATGAATAATTCTAGAACTCCTGAATCCTTTGCTTACAAGAAACCATATACCACAAGATTATCAGGATTATTTTGAACTGCCTCCTTCCGCTAGGGTTGAAAACATTCACTGTGTAAATTCAGAACAGCATATCATTTAATATGACTTTATAACCATTTGCAACCGGTGATTTAGAAATTTTCCCTAGTAGGAGAAATAATTCACAAATTTTCGACCTCTGGTTATAGAAATAATTCAACATTTAACATGACTCTATACCAGCACCGTCCGCAACCAAAACTACTGAGTTTGTCCCCAGAGGAGTCGCCATTCTGTTGGTGTTTTTTCCCACATAGAGATTGCAATTCTCTAAGAGGTAGCCAACCCCTATTGTGGATGACTGCAAAGGCTAGTGGCCAACTAACGAAATGTCAGTTAAAGACTGACCTCTCCTACACTTTTGGCTCTGTAGGACCAAGGTGGGTAAACCTAAATGTGTTCATAAAATGTCTTATAACTGGTAAGAACACTTTCTGTATACAGATTACAATCCCTACACACTCAAGGGGATAGTCATTATTCTTGGTATTGGCAGACCGGAGAATAATTGCAAGCACCAAAGAGCAACGGAATTGACCAACTCAAAGTAGGAATTACTTCCCGTAGGAAGACAAGGTTTAATATGTGGTTATGTTCAACATTTGGATCACCATGCTTAGAACTATAGTCTTACACCAAAGAGAAAGGTTGTAAACATTATTCAGTGCCTCATCCATTGGGCTACAGAATCATACAAAGTATAATTCTGATACTGTGAACTTATCTTCATATAGCCTTACTACCATGAGATATTTCAATATATTAAAACAGTACTTCTTCGCGAATCCTGGGTATATACAACCATGAACATGTAATTTAGCTTTTCAAGCATTTGATTAACTCATTAATTTTAAAGCAAGAAAACAAATTACACTTTCAATTAATCATTGAAACTGAAGAGAGAAACCCTTGATAAATCCATTCATAATCCATGGCACACACACAGGAGAGCAAACCATCTTAATTTTGTAGATTTGTTTCAATATCAGTAATTAAAAAGCATAGCATACTAGCTTTATACAAATCCCCACCTGGGATGATTTCCTGAACACTCTTCACAAAATTCCAACATTAAAACTAACTGTATAGACTCCAAGGTTTCAGACCCAAAATTCCGACTCTACAATGAGCCACGAAATCTCCTTTATATAATAGGAGAGCAACAAGCATTAGGCTACATTGTCAGTACCAAAATTGAAATTCATCCCAAAGTGAAATTCAAATTCACATTCCTCATCATTCGATAACATCGTGTATGATCAAAGTTATCAAAAAAAAAAACGGTTACATAATAACCAATCGGAGAACAAAATTTTGTGCAAAGCACGCGCACATCCACGTCCACACGATGAAACAGTAGGAAAAGAAACGTCCAACACACCCACCACCGGTAACCATCAAGAAAACACACGGCCCCGATACAAGCGACCGCTTCGAGTCCGCGCCTGAGACAGCTACGAAACCACCTTCCCCTTCCCAGCCTTGTCAGCACAACCCCTAACAACCAGACCCGGTGCCAATGCAGTTACAGGTTCAACTACCAGGACCTCCTCATTTACTCCCATGAGCTATGTTAAGGTGGCCAAGTAACACCGGTAATCCGAATCGGTGTGTGATTCATTACCATCAAAGTTAGATATGACCACAGGGGACGAGCAGCGTATTAGCTTCTTTCCAGTATTCTTAGTAGTACCCCCGAGCGCCTTGGGAGTAATTGGCTCCATCACGACCGGCAACCTTCGAGCTCCCAGCCTTGCACTCCTTCGTTCAGTCGATTTGTCCATATAGAAAAACAAAACCTTACCATACACCGAAGAAAAACCTTCCTGCACAAAAGCAAAAGAAAATGCAATGCTAATTGCACATAACTTATGCGTCATTTATAGAATGGCTTAGTGCGCAAGATATAATTGCTTGAAAGCAATTCAAGCACTTGAACTGTTCGCACGTCGGAGAAAAATCAAGAGGAGATCCTCTAGAAAAAGAAAATCCGTGCCATTAATGAAACTAGCAACAACAAGGCAGTATATGCCACATAGACGAATTGCACACCCCTCCTTTGAATTTGAACCACTGATTCGGAACACATCTGGCGAATTGGAGGTTTGAGATCAAGTCAATGAGTATTGACAATCCACTTTAGCGCCTGAGAAAAGACGTCCAATCAAAACCCACGAAAACAGGAGGTCTGAACCATATAGTGGAGCCCACATAGCCCCATTGGCCAAAGAAGAAAGACCACATGTCACCCCCTCGCAGGCCTCGCAGTGCCATTAAGAATATTTACTCCGATCGTGCGAGGTGTGCGAGAGGTCATAATTAACCCCATTATTAAAGAGCATCGCCAGTGAAGAGACGACTATATGTCACCGCCAACACCTTGGGAAAAACCCACACATCCGTTCATGCCAGATGGCGACATCTCGCAAACCTCGCACCACATTGGTGACGCCAGCAGGAAAACCTGCGAGGTCGGCGAGAAACAGCCCAGATCAAAACCTGCGATCGACCGGTTAGCCAGACCTCAAATGAAACATTCAGGTGGGATCAGCCAGTGAAACCCCCAACGGTATAAAAACATAAGCCGTCTTGGCAGAAAGACCGGCAAGCCAGGTGAAAGGGGTCGGTAAAGACACGACCCGAGAGGGATAAAACCTCACTTAAGTGACCGGTTACCCTCGGTAGTAAGTCACTGTTGAAACATAACAAGAGGGTTTTCAAAATTCGATAATTAAAAATACCATGGGTAACTTTGAAACCCCAAAACCCCAGCTCGCATCACTTAGAAAATTGAGAGTCCCATCAGGGTCCTTGAGACTAAAGACAAATTTAAGTAAAGACAGAAGGGGGACATTACAAGTGGTATCAGAGCATAATCCTACCATCCTGTGGAAGAAAGCTAAAAGAAGAAGGATCCATTGAAGCTTATATATCTAAATTTCAAAGGCTATCAATAATGGGACACCGCCCAAGAAAAAAGGAAAGGAGCACTTACGTGGAAGGAAGAACACAAGGAACCACACCACGACCAAGAGGAACTAAGAAGGAAGGACTTTGTCGTGATTGAGGAAATGTAAAAAAACCACGACACCAATGCAATCAAAAGACCTTACAAGGATGTTGCAAAGGGAGACAACAATGAGGTTCTCTTCTAGATATGCAACCCAGGAGGGGACGAAATGAGCCCACTTGGGCCAAGGGGGTACTTGCCTCTGGGGTATCCGAGGGTACAACCTTTGGGTCTAGAAGAGTGGAGCCATCAGGACAATGAGGTCCTCTTCTATATACGCCACCTAGGAGGGGTCAAGATGAGCCCACTTGGGTCAACGGGGTACTTGCCTCTCGGGTATCCGAGGGTACTGCCTTTGGGTCTAAAGGAGTTGAGCCGCTAGGAAAATGAGATCCTCTTCTAGATACGACACCTAGGAGCGGGCAAGTTGAGCCCACATGGGCCGAGGGGGTACTTGCCTCTAGGGTATCCGAGGTTACTGCCTTTGGCTCTAGAGGAGTGGAGCCACCAGGACAATGAGGTCCATCTAAATACACCATCCAGGAGGGGACAAGTTCAGCCACATGGGCCAAGGGGGTACTTACCTCTAGGGTATCCGAGGGTACTGCCCTTGGGTCTAGAGGAGTTGAGCCACCATGTGTCCTATTATGGAGGACATTGAGTCCTATAATGGAGAACCTTTGTGTTCTATAATGGAGGGCATTGCATCCTTTAATGGAGAACCTTTGTGTTCTGTAATGGGGATAAGTAAACCCAAAGGGACCAAATCATAAGAGAAAGGGCAAGGGTTAGCATGATGGATCCTAGGCTCCCCATTAGGTCATGTGCCACATACTCTCTTATTGTTGAACTCTCCAAGGATGTTAGAGTACTTTGATCGAATTAATGATTGACCAGGAGATTACTAACATTTAAATCTACTACTTATTATTGGGGTGAATGACTATGATCTGCTAACTACTATAATGAGGGTGAGTGATTCTAAATTGTGTGCTTGAGTTGGTTGCTTGCCTTCTTGAGCTACTTGTTTGCCTGCTTAGGCTACTTGCCTATGTGCTTGAGTTGCTTGCTTGCTTTCTTGCTTGATCTACTTGAGCTACTTGCCTATGTGCTTGAGTTGCTTTCTTCCTTGCTTGAGCTACTTGTTTTCCTACTTGAGGTACTTGCCTATGTGCTTGAGCTACTTGACTGTGTGTTTGAGCTACTTGTCTGTCTGCTTGAGCTATTTGTTTGCCTACTTGAGCTACTTTCCTATGTGCTTGAGATGGTTGGTTGCTTGCTTGAACTACTTGTTTGCCTAGTTGAGATACTTATTAAAATATTTAATGTATATTAATGGTCATCTTTGTTTTAATTAGTTGTCAGTTAGCTTTACTTTGTTTTAGCGACTTCCTGTTTTTTAGCTTTAGTTTTCGTCAATTTACGATTGTTTCTTTTTTGAAACATTGTCTTGTAATTTCTTTATAAGGAGCCTTTGTCTCCTTTTGTAAATCATTCAATAATGAATATCAATAATATTTTCATGGTATCAGAGCAGCTTGACCCTAGTTAGCCGAATAAATAAATAAAATCGATTTTATTTTTTTTGGAGTTTTTTTCAAATGAAAAGAAATGAGGTTTTTTTTTAAGGTTATTTTTCTAGCTGATTGTCAAAGGTTTCATGGTTTTTTCTCTAGCACCAGAATTTTTTAAAATAAAAATGGCAGCAACCTTCTTGGTGATAAATTGTGGATTTATCTTGTTGAAAAAAAAGTTTTCTGTTGGGCGACTAGAAAGGATAATCGTGCGATTTTTTTTTTTTTTGGGGCTCTTGTGCAAATTTCAGCACGTCCTGTTTCAAGTCGTGGGTGTTTTTTTCAAGCCTTGCCCGCTATTCGTGTGAGGGGGGCGTGTTTTGTGTCGCGTCTCAAACACCCACAACCTCAACTTGTGTTTGTTCTAGGCGATTTGTTAAAAATCACGGGTTTTGTTCGTGCTTGCTCCCTGCATGTTTTTGGACGGGTTTCTTGCACGTCTTTTTTGGAGCGATTTTTTTTTTGGGGGGGAGGGGGGGGAGGGGGGCTCTTGTGCAAATTTCGGCACGTCCTGTTTCAAGTCGTGGGTGTTTTTTTCAAGCCTTGTCCGCTATTCGTGTGAGGGGGGCGTGTTTTGTGTCGCGTCTCAAACACCCACAACCTCAGCTTGTGTTTGTTCTAGGCGATTTGTTAAAAATCATGAGTTTTGTTCGTGCTTGCTCCCTGCATGTTTTTGGACGGGTTTCTTGCACGCCTTTTTTGGACATTTTCTGAGTCGTGGCTACAGTGGGTTTTTTACAGCAATAGGATTTTCCTCTGGCGCACGATTTTTTGTGGCCTCTTTGTGTCTTTTTTTTGGGCGATGGGTGTGCAACGACTTGTGATTTTTTGCTTCTGCAACCTAGGGTTTTGAAGACTGTATTTCAAGGAATCAAGAGTTTCATGGGTTTTCTATTCATTTTTTGCCTTAAAAAATTAGTGAGGTTTTTTTTTTTATATATTGTTTTCATGAATAAAAATTCTGGAGGGTTGTAAATATTTTTTCTTGGAAAAAAGAAGGTCTTTTAATATTTTGGACGGTTTTTAATTTTTTTTTCTTGAAAAAAAATTTGTGATTGTTTTTTATGATATTTTTGCCAAAAAAAAATCATGGGAGGGTTTATAATTTTCTCCTCAAATATTAAGGGTTTTCTCCTAACTAGGTTTTCGCAGTTCAGGATGGCGCTTTGATTTCTAGAAAGGTTTTACCATTTTTCCTTAAAAAACGATATTTTGTATGCTAATTCGTGTCTCAAATTTTGTGCTTCTGGGCTTCACAGAGTTACGTGAGATTCCTTTGTGGGTTTTTACCCTTCTTTTTTCTGAAAAAAATGATGTTTTGTAAACTTCAGTTTTAGGGTTTTGCGATTTTGTTCTCAAAAATCGTGGTTTCTTGCAGTCTATTTTGGAGCGTCGTGCTCATCTGCAAAAGTTTGAAGGGTTTGGCAATTTTTCCTCAAAATCGTGGCAATTGTTGTTTGGTGTCTCTGGCTACAAGGAGGGACAACTTTGTTACCCAACATTAGGTTGGACGTTTTGTGATGATTTTTGGTTATTTCCAGAAGTTCTATAGTTTCTGGGAGGGTTGGAGGCAGACTCATCTCAAGTGGCAGAGTCAATGGCACGCTCTTGTCTTTTGTTGCAGAAGCGTTCTGAAAAGAAAGGGGCAGCCTTCTTTGTTATTTCTTTGGGTAGACTTAGTTTTGTCTGTGCAATGACCATTAAGGGAGGGTATTAAAATATTTAATGTAATGTTAATGGTCATCTTTGTTTTAATTAGTCGTCAGTAAGCTTTAGTTTGTTTTAGCAACTTCCTATTTTTTAGCTTTAGTTTTCGTCAGTTTATGATTGTTTCTTTTAGAAACATCGACTTATATATAAGGAGCCTTCATCTCTTTTTGTAAATCATCCAATCATGAATATCAATAATATTTTCACTACTTGCCTTCTTGGTTGAGCTACTTGGTTGTCTGCTTTAATTTCTGATTTATGTGGAGCTCATCACTTTGTTTACTTTATGCTTAAAAACCATGAAAATGTTGATGCTCTCTGTCAAAATGCTTATGGGGTTTGGGAGGCACAAACAAATTAACTTGTCTAAAACTGAATTATTATTAGTATCCAAATCCAATAATAAAGAGTTGTGACTATTAAGTTGAAAAGGTGTGACTACCTAAAATTTGTGATACAAAACAGAGCAATACTCTTACAAATCTCAGTGGTGATTTATTGAGAAAAAACAATCTTGGGCGGGGTGGACTGTCATGTCCCCCGAATTGCAACACTAAAATGTAAAAATAACCAAACATTGAAATACAAATAAACAAATAAAATAAATAAAACACACACACACACATATATATAACATGGGATAATAATAATAATAATAATAATATTTTGATGATAATAATAAAATCCACTCTGAAAGGATATGTCCTTTAACCTTACTAAAGACGTATTAAAGGAACATAAAATACAGATATATGAGGGAAGATAATACGAAAAGAATAAAAAAATATCAAGGAGACTTACCCAAATATGTGTGGAATAAAAGGGATAAATCAGACATACATCAGCAAAAGTCTGAAATATACAGCAAATATATGTGTATATATGTATGAAAGGAAGTAAGAGAAGGAAACTAAATAAAATCAAGAAAATATAAGCATCATGGGAAAGAGGAACAAGACATTATGATCAGCCAAGCAATTAAACTCAATCTGAAATGATTATCTAGGATCATCGATGGATGGGAAGTAAGACAAGGGAAAATAAACAAAGTAAAGCATACACAAGCAGATCGTGGAAGTTTGGAAGTTTACATTTTGACAAGGAAACTAGAGACAATGAAATTATTGGGATATCTTTCTTTCTCAAATCAATTATTATTCAGATTACATATCTAAATTCATATCAACATATAATCCACCATCTTCAATATCTAAATCAAACATACCCATCAACATTAGACGTTGAAGTTATCCTTAATCAATTAAGGTAAATATAGTGATTCTCGTCCTTTGGGTCCTTGAGACTAAAGACAATTTTAATTTAAGCCAGAACGAGGACATTACAAGTGGTATCAGAGCATAATCCTGCCACCCTGTGGAAGAAAGTAAAAACAAGAAGGATCCATTGAGATTATATATCTAAATTTCAAAGGCTATCAGTAATGGGAGACCACCCAAGCAAAAAAGAATGGAGCACTTTCATGGAAGGGAGAACACAAGGAACTACACCACAACCGAGAGGAACTAAGGAGGAAGGACTTTGCCGTGATTGAGGAAATGTATGGAAACCAAGGCACCAAAGCAATCAAAATACCGTACAAGGATGTTGCAAAGGGAGACAACAATGGGGTCCTTTTCTAGATATGCCACCCATGAGAGGACAAGAAGAGCCCACTTGGGCCAAGGGGGTATCTGAGGGCACTACCTTTGGGTCTAGAGGAATTGAGCCACTGGGACAATGAGGTCCTCTTCTAGATACACCACCGAGGAGGGAGCAAGTTGAGCCCACGTGGGCCAAGGGGGTACTTGCCTCTAGGGTATCCGAGGGTACTACCTTTGCGTCAAGAGGAGTTGAGCAACCAGGACAATGAGGTCCTCTTCTAGATATGCCACCTACGAGGAGACAAGTTGACCCACATGGGCCAAGGTGGTACTTGCCTCTGAGGTATCCGAGGGTATTGCCTTTGGGTCTAGAGGAGTTGAGCAACCATGTGTCCTATAATGGAGGACATTGTGTCCTATAATGGAGAGCCTTTGTGTTCTATAATGGAGGGCATCTCATCCTATAATAGAGAACCTTTGTATTCTATAATGGGGATAAGTAAACCCAAAGGGGCCAAATCATAAGAGAAAGGGCAAGGGTTAGCATGATGGATCCTAGGCTCCCCATCAGGTCATGTGCCCCACACTCTCTTATGGTTGAACTCTCCAAGAATGTTACTTTGATCAAATTAATGATTGACCAGGAGTTTTCTAACATTTAAATTTACTACTTATTATTGAGGTGAATGACTATGCTCTAGTAACTAGTATAATGAGGGTGAATGATTCTAAATTGTGTGCTTGAGTCATTTATTCATAATATTCAAGTTTTCACCCAAGACTTTTGCATATGGCATTGGCCATTTAGGTTTTAGTCAACTTCATCTGAATTCCACCCAATCCTTGCATCTGAGCTTTTCTATTTTGAGTATAGTCAAATTCACCATATTTACTTCAATACTTCTTATTTTGATATTAATTTTGTTGATTTTTTTTGTCAAATTTACCACAAGATTTTCATTTGGCCTCATCTATTTAGGGTATAGTCAAATCCACTCAAATCCATCGGCTCTCATTCATTGAGGGTTTAATCAAATTGACACTTATATTTGAACTAGAGAAGCATGTATGACTATAGCTCATCCCACATGGATATCCAGTTGCCCCTTTTGTCATAAAACCCATTATCATACCATCCAATAAAAATAACTATGATATTAATCCCTCCCTCTTGACCTTCGGCTTCTAAAGGCCTACATATAGCATAAAAGTCGAAATTTAAAGTTTATTACATCTTTTCTCTTCACAGACTTTACAAGAATGCTGATATAGTTTGTTCAGTGCCCTGGGTTAAATCTCAAGAAAGAGGAAGAATCATCTCAAAACCAAATCAAATCATTTTAAATAAGAAAATCACAAAACCATCATGCATGTAAGTTGTCATGTCCCCAAATTGGAGGTATATTAAATTAATTATTTATTAAGTTATTCCAATAAATTAATATCATAAGGGATGGCTTATTATTTAATTAATTTAATATAAAGTGACTTAAGTGACTTGAAAATAAAATAATAAGATAATAAAGGTCACTTAAGAGAATAAAATAATATTTTATTCTAGAAGCATCTTGGAGACTTGTTGAGAAATCTATTTAAGAAGTTGATGACTAAGCATTTGAACACACTTGATTTGGAATTCATTTTACTCATTACTCGCGTGGTAAGAAGCTGAAGCTAAATGCTTAGCAGTCGCTTGAGGGTTTGAAGACTCTAGAGTGTCAGGTTCGGCCAGGTTCGGCTGTGAAAGATCAACCCTAGCTGGAGTTGAGAAATCCATCTAGGGTTTCTACTTGTGCTTCATTAAGGAGAATTTAAGGTGCGGTAGCTGTTGTATTACTGCCCTAGATCAATTCAATTGACACAGCAGCTGTTGTATTGCTTGGATTAATAATCTTGAGAGGAGGAGATAAGACTAGTCTTCTTCAACTGTTTAAATTTAATGGCCATTGGCCAAATTTGTGGAGAAAGGATAAAATCGATTTGATGATAATTTCAGATTTTTGGAAAATACAATTTGCAGACTTTTAAAAGATTATTCTCAGTCTTTGTGAGTTCGATTTTATTATAGTTGAGTATTTCAGTTGAGGAATTCGGTTTTTGCAGCTTGTTAGTCATCTTCCAGTTAAGGAGGGGAAATCGATTTATTTAGAAGGAGACTTCCATAAAGTGGATTTAATCTTGTTCTGGCGCATTCAGCATTGGTGACGCAAAAACAAATTAAGCTGTCAGATAAGACAAATGTCCAGCTGCTTGTAATAGACGAAGAGAATAAGGACGAATTTGAATAAAGACAATTGAAATACTTTTTGGAGACGCAAGTGTAAAGTATTTAGTAATTGGAGAAAATTTTGGGGAGCTGCTTCTATTTAATCTGACGTGGGAACAAAATGTCGCTAGGACCAAAACAGGGCAAATCGTGGTCAACATCTGAAGAAGATGATTTGATAATTATATCGAATTGGCAATCATTCAGGCGGCGCCAGATGGGAGACAAACCCAGGCAGAAGGAAGTCGTGGTGTTTCTTATTTAGCACAATCACTCTCCTTCAAATTAAAGGAGACAATAGCTTGGACGCATCATTTGAAGGATTCTAGAAGGGATCGACTACATTGAGATAAGACGTCACACTTCTTTCTATAGACCCAGCCAGTGGAGGAAAGGTTCTGAAGTTTATGACTTGTCCATGCTCGAGTCATGAGGAATATATGACCGCAGCCACCAAGCAAGGAGGAGGACGCGATTTCAAAAGGAATCCAGTGGATACTGTGTGGCTGGAATATCTGTTAATATCAGCTTCAAGCCGACATCTTCAGGAGCAACAAGTTAGTCATTCTGGGAGGATCGATTGGAGTCTTTGATCACACTACTGTTTGTGACGACTTACCTGAAGCATATATAGTCATTGTTATTGCATCTGCATTGTACATCTCTGTAATTGCATTCTGATTCAATGATATGAGAAGTCTCAAGTTCAGTAGTTCTGCAATTGCATTACTGGTTCTGGAATCACAGCTATCATTGTAATAGTTTCGTATCTGCATTTCACTTTCAAGTCTGAGTTACATCAAACATTAAGGAGATCAATTGTAGGCAACATTGTCATATCTGTAATCAGACTGAAGTTTGCAATCAGACTGTAGCTTCATCATTGCAATATCAAAGAATGAAGTATGCCTGTTAAATGTTTGTCAAAATGACACATAGCTGTAATTGAACATATGCATGTATTTTCAGACATATTATATCTTAGAAATTCAGGAATACTTTGCACTGCATTTGTAATCATTGATACGTATATCAGAAGGCTTCCCTTGCATCTTGAACTTCATATAAACTCAAACAACAAAGAAAGAAGACATTCTTCTGGTGGACAGAGGTTGCTTATTAACTGTTTGACGAAATGTCCAAGTGCTGCAATTGAAAAAATTAAGTCAGAATCAGCAAGGGACATCACATAAGTAATTGGGTATTCATTTCTGCTTCTAAATAACTTTTTTTTTATATGAATTGGTTCTTTTTTATTCAAGTCTCAATAGGAATTGTAGAACCACTATCTCTTTCAAGCAATTCATCGTTCATCAATTTTATAATCAAAACCTACAATGTTGTTGTATTTGGCTAAATTGCTTTGGCCCTCAGAGAATTTAGCATGTAGTTCGTTTATGTTAGTTGGATCCATGGTTTCTGTATTGAATTGGGTATAACTGGTTATTAATGAAAACAGTTGAGGAGGCTTTTAGAAGTAGAAGCTCCAAGGCCTGCAAGATATTTGATTGGGGCATTCATCATGATGGTGGTTGTGGATTATAGGAAGCAAGCGTAGGTGTACTCATACCCCCTTACGCCTTGTTTTTTGTATAGATTTCATTATTGTATGAAATCTTGAGTTACACCCAATTCTATTTTGTGGATGGTAGGGAATAAAAGACTATAAAATGTAAAATTTTGTTTGAAATGAAAGATACACCTTGAAAGATCATTTGTTGAATATGAAAACCATCACAGATCATAAATTCATGGGGTCTCATCTATTCAGGATGCAGTCAGGATGCTCTCAAATCCACTTGGCCTCATTGGTTTAGGGTGCTTTCAAATCCAGCTGGCCCCACCCATTAAGGGTGCTTTCAAATTTGGTTGGCATTATTTGGTGAGAGTACAAACAAACATGCTTCCACATGAGTTTGTGACACGACCTCTGTGGAATTGGATACATGACCTATGATATTTATTTTATGATACTCACCCCAAGAGATCCCCTGGCTCTTATCCATTGAGGTTGTGGTCAAACTTATTTAGCCTTATCTCTTGAACGTACAATGGAATTCACCCTAGACATGCACTTGTCACCCATGTATGATTGCAGCTGGGTTGACAAGGCGATCCACCTAGTTAAACGGGGTCATCCTCATGAGTATATTTTATGATCTAGGATATTTTTTCTCCATGTGACCTCTTCTATTTAGGATACAGTCAAATTCACCCCAAGACATGCTCTCTATACACTTATATCGCTTCTGGGATATACTAAGTGAAGTCTTTGAGCTTGGATTCATTAATCTATAATATTAATTCTATTAAATTCACCTCAAGACTTCCACTTGGACTCATCCATTGAGTGCACTTACATCAAAAATTGTCCCACTTGAGACCTATGTATCTATTTTCCAACATCTAGCTTGTCACAAACACAAGCAGAAAATACCTTCAAATATTTTGAGTCATGTCATAATGTGTAACTTCTACTCTTGAAAGTATTTTGTCCACCATGTTTTGTTGATTTACTACTTAATAAATTCAATTATAGACCTCCTCTCAAACATATTTTATATGTTTGCAATCGACGTAACCATTGCACCTCCTTTCGATGCAAGTGCTAGTTAAATAAGTCTTAAGCTCTCTTCACTGATTTTCTCATACTGTTATGAAAAAAAGGACTTAAAAAGCAAGCATGGTGATATGTTTGAAACAAAGAAAAGAACATTAAATAATCTTACTAAGCTAAATAAAATACAGAAGTTGAAGAGGAGGATGGAAATCGTTCTGTTTTTGTAACCTAGACGCATTTCACATTGAATTTTGTTTGGTGGTCTTTGTTTTGTTGTTTTAGAGTTATACTACGCATGTGCTCATTAGTATTGTTTTCACCCTGTACCATTTGAAGGTTTGATATTGTTTGTTTTAGTTGGAATTGTCTTCGAAGAATATCTGAATTCTCATAGATGAAATGAAATGAAATGTTTAACTCCTCAAATCTTTTTATTTTATCAAAAATAGTTAAGAATAAATGAATGGCTTATCCCACCGAAAATAAGTTCGTCATTGCGCATGTTGTCCAATGCTATATCTATTGTTGTCAACTTTATTGATCAGCCTCTTTGATATCACCAACAAGACCAAAGTTTTTATACGCCTTGAAATTTTATCAAAAATGTCTACTGCATTTTTAATCAAATGGATGGGTAGCATTGCATGGTTCTGCACAAGATGTTAAAATGTTGATTCAAATGATGAATCATGATATAGAGGCAGGTATCAGCGATGACTTCATGAAGTTGCAATTGGAGGATGTTACAAAGTAATCAAGGTTTTATTGGAGCATGACAATGATCTGGTAAATATGACCAATGACGCTGGCGAGACTGCATTGTTCAAAGCTATAGAGGGAGGCCAAAAGAAAATCGTTATGGAACTTTTGCCTCAAACGTCTTCACACTACGACAAGAAAACATCAGATCACCAAACACTTTTGTACTCTGTGTGTGCAGCAAACACAAAGGTATTTTCAAAACTTTGGTTTTGTTTGTGTTTTGAAGATACCTTTGTGTTTGCTACACACACAGAGTACAAAAGTGTTTGGCGATCTGATGTTCTCTTGTCATACTGTGAAGATGTCCGACACAAAAGTTCCCTAACAATTTTTCATAGCCTCCCTTTTTAGCCATAAAATTGGTACACATAGATGATGATGATATCTGCCATGGAAATGTTTCCTGGTGATCTGCACAACAGAAAATAAATCTTAAACTTACGTCGTCATAATATGTACAAAATGTTAAACAATAACTATTTGGGTTGTAATGTTGATTAATTCAGCTTTTTCTTACCTCTCTGGATATGAGTGTCTTGGGTATGACCCTGTGAACAAGAGAAAGATAAGGTGATCTATGTTAGACTTTTCAAAGCAAAGAATCACAAAGCTTACGTGATTTGCTAGAATTTTGTGTTTTATTTACCCTAAGACATGACCACCGCCATTATGGACTGCTTGTGATACGAAACCCATGAGCCCAATGCTTCCTCTGCCATAGACCAGGTCTATATTTCGTGAAACCTGAGACCAACCAGAGAAATTTGTTTCAGAACGCACACCCACACGAAAAAGTTGAAACATAAAAAAAATTGTGTGAATAGAAGCAATGAACTTGTTTTGGACAAGATGAAGAAGGCCATCAACAAGAAAAAGTATCAAAGGCAATGTATTTAATTTTAAAAGGACTGAATGCCAAACGAACACCTGCATGAAATATGGAGACCCACGTAAGAATTTATCTAAACACGGACATGGAAATGTAGTTAGCAGATAAACGCAATGACTGTGTTGCAAAATAGGGCAGTAGCAACATGAATGATTATTATCAGAATGAATAGATACAACCATGAAGTAAAATGGCAAGAGGAAGTTTAGGGCCAATTAGCCATTAGGCCTAAAGCAAGTTTAACACCATCAGAATTATGTCACAAGCTTGTAAGGCTATAAAAATTATGTCAAAAATCAATTGTAAATAAGAAAATTGGCCCATAAAAACAACGGGAAACTAGCTGTTTTTTTTCATGAAAGATGAATAGATTCTATCATGTGATTAGAGAATGCAGATGGGCGTTTGTTCTATGGATAGAAATGGACATGAGCAATCATTACATCAATAGAAGCTGAGATGAGTATTGATTTTATGAAAGAAAATCGACTTGGGCATTCAATACAGTGGTAGTTTGAACTTGGTAAGAATTACATGGCCGGTAAACATAATATTTATTGCAATTGAGACAAGCGTTTAAAAAAGATGGTCTGTGATGAAAAGGCAAGCAAGTTAGAGCAACTCCCTCAACATACATACAAAAACCAAAAAATGAAAAAAAATACAATGGTGTATTGCATGAAGAAGTGGTTTCCTTACCACTTCGTTTGCAAGTTCTACTACTGCAGTTTGATAGCTATTTTTTTCCCTTTACGGCTGCGACATAACACAATGTGGAATTGGTGTCATGTGATTATGCCATCGTAAAATTAAAAGTTAACCTTGTAATATTTGACATATTATTTTAGCACACATTCCTTGAACTAATCAAGTGGTTATTTTCAATATCACGTTCTATGCATTCAAATGGATGATTTATAAAATTTAAAACATTTTGCATAGTTGATTAATCAGTTGTTGTAATTTGATTCAATGTGGAGAGGAATTTAGATTGAAATAATGAGTGCAATGATGATAACTTAACCAAGGAGTAATAATGAGTATTATCATACCTAAGTCATGTCAATCATAATGCTTACAAATTTTAAGAAATAGGATTGCAAAATTGCTAACATTTACTGGTAAGAATTTGTGTATTTGGGCATTCGAGAATGGGTTATGATTCTTCCAATAGCGCACACCAAAAGGTATGCAAATTCAATTATTATCAAGTTAATTTTATCATTATAAATATTGCATTTCGATTATTTATATTATGGAGTATTAACAAGCGAAAAAAGTGTGCAGGATCAAAATGGTCAATGGGGGATGAGAGGATCACCAAGACCCTGACTACCCCCACTTCACATTGTGAAATGTGTTTTGTTCGTGTAAACATTGGGTCAAGCTTGGTTTTCTTATATGTGAACTAAATAACCTTGGTATTAAAAGTCTAATTGTTTTATTTTGGTGAAGAGGTTCAAATGAAGTGTCTTAAACAAAATGTTAGAGTGAATCCCGTGAGTAGTTTTGTAGGCCATTTTTAGGGGGTCTAAAATGAAAAAATCTGGTCAAAAAGGTAATTTTTTGAGTCTCCAACACAAATGCCTAGGGTTAGGGTACTTGAAGATGAGGTTAAAGGGGTGTTTGGAGTTTTTTTAAGCATCTTTTTGGTTGGGAGAATAAGGGGAGGAGAGAAGAAGAAGAAGAGAGCTGGAGGTGAAATTTTCATTGCTGCCATGCAAGGAAGAGGCAGGTTTATCCTCTATCTTTATGCTCTTCTTGACCCTTTTGTGTTGTTGCAAGTTTATTAACAAAATTTCATGTTAGGAGTGTGAGTAGGATATTGTTAGTTGTTGGGTTGTATTTTTGTTTGAATTTGTCAAATTGGACCTCCTTGTAATGATAAGAACTCTCCCCATGTGTTGGCCTTTCTTGTGTTGAGACTTAGTGATGATTTTTTTGATTTCTTGTAACTGTGTATGTGGAACTTGATACATGCATTTATTTGTCTTTCTTAACCTAGTAAGTTTTATATGGGACCTTGGTGATTTCTCTTGGTTAGGGGGAATGGTGAGAACCTGTAGACTTTGATGACCTATTAAGTTTGGGTCGAGAGCTTCTCCCTCCTTGACCTTACCTTAAACTAGGATTCACAGTTGCAGCTGGAAATATTTCACTAAAATGACAGTTTCTTCCATGTATTATGGTTCTCAAAGTTGCAAGTTACAGTAGGTTTCTCTCTTGTTTGGTCTCATTGTACGGTTCAGTAAACCTGTAAAAATTGTTTAAATGGCAAATATAGAGAAAAATGTGGAAGTGGCAGGAAGTTCCCAAGCATTGTGTGTTCATGAGTCTCTCCTATGTAAATAAATTTCAATGTATGTATTGGGTAAGGAAAATGAGAACATTTGTGCATTCCTAGATGTAAAGCTTATGGAAATGCTACCAGATGTAAGTGTTCAAGAACAATATAAAATCCTTTTTGGGAAATTAGAATAATTATGCACATAAATACTAGTCTTTTTCATCATTTGGAATCCTAATGAGAGCTAAAAAATCTGACAAAATTGAGGATTCTAAAATCAGTCAACGCAATTCAAGGGTAGATTTAGCAGCATTATTACAACACTTATCAATCAAGTTCAAGTTTGCAAGACATCAAGAAGAATGAAGCAATTTATGTGCAATAAGACATTATGAATGAGAAGTAATTATAATTCAATAATGGATAAGTATTGAGTTATCCTCTACATGTTATCTACAACAAGTTATTGGGTTTTAAATTAAGACATTATGAATGAGAAGTAATTATAATTCAATTATGGAGAAGTATTGAGTTATCCTATACATGTTATCTACATCAAGTTATTGTGTTTTAAATTAAGACATTATGAATGAGAAGTAATTATAATTCAATTATGGAGAAGTATTGAGTTATCCTCTACATGTTATCTACAACAAGATAAGACAAAGGGGGTGTTGTAAAAGACAAAAATTGTAGAAAATATTTTCAAGCCGTCGTATTTTCTGCCTCATCGACTTGTGCCAGGAAAATATTCGAATCTGACATCTCAGGCACCGAACATTATTCTTGTGTTCTTTCATAGAAATCACACCTGATGGGAAAAAAATAAAATATAGTATTGGGAGAGATTAAGCTATCGCTGAAGCTTATTATATTACTTTGTCAGGAGCTACTAGTTTGGTTGCTTCAGCCGCTGAAGACAAAAACATGCAAGTTTGGGCACACCTTTCTATTCGAACCTTTGAGAATTATATTGGGAAGATATTATAGTAAAGGAAGCAACGGGCTTCAGGCAGATAAGACAAATCGTGGACAAGACAAAGGTAAAGAGTTGCGATTTCTTGGAAAAACTATCGGATAATTCATATTCACATTAGACAAAGATTTGGAAATATATCGGGAGTCAAGAGAGGCGATTTAATTCAAGAAAAAATTCACAATGCAGATGAAGACAAAATTCCAAGCGTTTGTCTTTGCATCGGGTTTTTTGTGATTGATTGGTGATTATCGGGTCTTCTCAGAATACACTAGTCGTCAGGGTAAGTGGGAAATCCATTTTGGAAAGTCTTTGATCTAATTGTGACCTTCATCAACCTTGCGGATCCTGTAGAAGCCCATACGTGAGGTCTGGATGTGAAACGAGCATTGGAAGGGGGTCGCCTAGAACTCGGAGGCTTGTACATGGGTCACCAAGAGAAGACTTGACTATTCCAAGTCTATTGTAAACATATTCAGTTTTGACGAGAATGCAAGTTTGAATGCATAATACTGTAGCTGCATATATCTGTATGACAGCCAACTATAATAAAATGAAGGTGTAATATTTGATCATTGAATCTGATTTGTATTTATGAGTATAGAGCACTTCCAGATAAGGTCAAAGATTGCTTAGACTTCGAGCAATATATGGAGCATCAGATGGATTATAACAAACAAAGAAGCAAATCAAAGAAATGTGAGTAGCTAAGTGTTGAGAGCACCTTAAATAATATTCAGCAAAGATTAGTTTGTAGCTTGCAGCAGTCTGAAGATTCCATTTCAAGATGAATCTCATCACAAAACAAAAAGAAGTTGTGTTTCTATTGCAAAGGGTCGTACGATGCAAACCATGATTGCCCTTTGAGACCTAAGGGCAAGGCAAATAGAATACTGTGGGCTTTCTATGAAGATTCAGAATCTGGAAAATCCGACCAGCAAGGTAATCATGAAGAATCCGAGTCAAAACATGAGGTCTCTACAGGTGAAGTATCCAGAAATCTCTACAATGAGTTTGGTTTAAAATGTGATAAGTTAGCATATCATGATCTTCAACCTACAAATGGACATCGGGTTGAAAATGAAGTGGTGGTTGATAAGGAAATTTTACATCAAGAAAATAGTATTGTGGAGCCGCAAAATGATATTCACAACATTCCAGAAGTTGTGATCAGCATTGCTAACAATTCTGATTTTCATGACAACAGTGATAAAACTTTGCAACATGAGACAACAGTGATTGCACATGTGCAAAATGATTCTATTGAGTTGTCACAAGAAGGTACTTAAGATTTGGGTACTAACGGTGCAGTATTTGATGTGGATTCATGTCATGGTGAGTCTGATTTTCCAGACCAAACCTTAGAGAACAAGTTTGAAGATTCATGTGTTGGCATAGAATCCCAGGATCGTGAGTTGGATGGTGATACAGTTACATTGGAAGTGGAAGTGTGTGAAGATACTGCCTTCTCAGTAGCTTCTACTTTGCCAATTGAACCATCCCTTGAAGTACATAGCAGCAATACCTTAGTTGTTGATGTGTGCACTAATGATAACACACATGATGTTGATCATGAACTGAGTGATGAAGATTCGGCCTCTTACTATAGTGCGGATTTCGGTGGAAATGATGAGTCACAGGGGTATCATCGTCTGGCGGGGCAGTTGAAGGTTAGTGATGATATGATTGTTACAGCTTTGGAGCATTTTGATGTTGCTAGACAGATGTTGGCTACCTATGGTTGGAGTACTCCTATGTTAGATGAGCACGGTGATAGTGACCTTTCCCTAGTAGAGTTCCATGCACTCCGAGAAGCCATTGGAATGATGAAACACAATTACTTGCAGCTACTTGTTGATAGGGACTTTCTTCTCGAGTGGGATTGTATTTGTTATGATGCACTGAAGGGGAAGGAGGAGGAGGAGGAGGTTGATGAGCTCACTCATGAGCTTGAGATGATTTTGGACTCATTGCAAAGCGCCCAATTGGCCCTTCAAGAGTCACAGTCATGGTTGGAGGAGCTTACCGTGGAGTTGAGTTTAGCTCAGTCTCCACCAGTTGCAGATACAATACAGTTACATACAGTGGTAGTTGGTGAGGATCTTTTACCCACGGGTTGTAGTGAGGATGTGGTTACATCCATCACGGATATAGGTGCAGTAGTTGGTATGAATACTTTGGTTGAGAGCAGTAGAGAACAACTCGTTGCATCAGGTTCTCCTGTGGTCAGTACCATGACGGATGGTGCAGGGAAAATTACTGATAGCTCTTGCGTCGTGGTGGTGGATTCTCCTGAGAGTTGTGTGTTATTACACGAGGCTACTCCATCATCTTCACAGGGACTTGCAAAGTATCATTGGGTTGGGAGTATGGCTCTCATTTTGACTTGTTTCCTCTCCTGGAAGCAAATCTGATACATCATCCCATGCATCTGATTTTGGACGCCAGCTTGTTGTGTCTCAGATTCAAAGTGATCAGTTGCAGGTTTCAAAGATAAGGTTGATTCAACCTTATATCATTTGTACTGTAGGAGTTTGGAGCTATCTCTTGATTCCAATATTGCTAGTGATGAGCCATTGACTGAGGTGGGAGTGTTTTATCGCAACTACATAGTGAGGAGTGCTCATCACTTCACTTTTAATCCACACATAGAGGACTTGTTGATGTGACGGTGTGGAGTGGCTCAGGGTTTATGCCATCCGTTATGGGGTGGAGAGTTACCATCTTCAGAAGATGGGATAATTGGCTGCAAGTACTCGACTCAATTGTTTGTGGGGAATTACTTGCAGGGACAACAGTCAGTTATCCATCATGCAGTTGTGTATCCAACAGGGTTTGCTACTTCTATCTTATTGAGTGACTATGGTGTTTGTTGGCATGATGGCTTGGCTAGTTATCACCTCCATGGGGGTTTAACAAAGGACAGAGAGAGATTTGGTACAACAGATGCTTCTAGATGTTCTTATCTCCACATGACAGATGGATGTGAGTTCATATTGTATTGGGATCCAGGTGGTGACAGGTTTGGCATTAAGTATTGGATGGGTCCCATTGGATTACTTCACCACTTTCAGCATGGTGGAGTTGCAAGCAGTAGAGCACAGTGGGAGTTTGAGGAGGACAGACACGGCAGACTTTCATTTTGGGTTTGGGATCCAGGGATAGCTTGCACAGTTGTGTTTATGTTGGTGCTTCAGGAGTCAGTTAGAGATGCATGGGACATTTCACAGTTCTTCCTTTGGGCCTTCCGAGGAGTGGGATTTCTTTGCAATGGAGATTGCTTGGGGACAAGCAATTTCAGGGAGGACGAACTGTAATGTCCCCATTTTTATGAGCATCAGGTTACAAAGGATTTAGCCTATTCCTAGCCCTCGTAGGCTAACTCAGATGGTTAGAGGGTCCCTTTGGCAAATATCAACGGGTTTTCTCCTTCAGCGTCGAGTGTTGGTTCAAGCTTAAGCCTTTGTTAGACTCAATTTCGCATACTTACTATTTATAGTAAATCACTTTGCAGGGTTACTATTTTTAGATTGGCACCTGGTCACATGGGGAGCTGAAAGAGTTAATTCCTGCTTCAGACGGCTCATTAAACGGACAATTATTCCAAGAGTTATTTGTTTTTAAAGTGACTAAGGACTTATTTAATATTTAAATGTTATTATAAAGTTATAAAGTAACTTTATAAGAATAAAGTCACTTTAAGTTAAGTGGGAATATATCTTTTATCCCACATTGGCAAGGAAAGTGTTTGAGCTCTCACAAGAAAAGAATAAAAGGAACTTAAGAGCTCATTTTTAGAGGATCCAAAATTTGATATGTGTTTAATGATTTCTCTTTGGGCATTTGGAGAAGGGAGCTCTAGGGTTTTCTGCCAACATATCGACATTGGAGAGCGTAGCTGCTTCATTGCAACATCATCCTGAGGTTGTGAAATATCAGCTGAAGGTGCTTACTGTTGGCTTCATCCGGAGGTCAAGTTTGTGCCTTATCGGATCTATAGAAGAATTTCAAGATAAGAGTTTCATCTTCTTTTCAAGAATCAAGGATTATATTTTGGGTATGCCCTATTGTAAAGCTTTTGAAGTGAATCAATAAAATTATCAATTTTCTGCAGTAGGGTTTTATATTTTCATTTCTAGCATTTTATTTCATGCCTGGCATTATAATTTTAAAAAATACACAAAAAGGGCAAATATACAGAAAAACACAAATAAATCCATAAACCCTCGTTAGAAGTTCAGAGTTTCAGGATTGAAGAGAACTAGCGTTCTTACATTATATTACGAAGGGATATATCATTATTTAACTTGAATCAGTAGTTTTCAAAATGGAGGCTACTTCGAAGAATATGCTACTATATCCTTAGATATTTACAGTTGTTTAAGCAATGCCACGAATTCTACAAAATATGCGAACCTATTTTAATTTGAACAATGCTTAAAAATCTTATGCCATGTTCGACTTCCCCTACTCAAAGGCGCCCAAAATTTATCGACGTCTTATAAAAGATGGCAAAATGAACAAGTCCATGATATGCTCATCCATTCCAAAACATTCAAGCCGACTCAAGAAAAATCTCCACTTGTTTTAAATAATACAATGCTTGGCTATGATTTGAATGCCATTTAAATAGGAGTTTCTTTAAATATTCATTGGCTCCTTTAACAAGATAAAATTTAGCTATAAAATAGTGGGATATAATTAATAGCCTTTCACTCCTGTATTCTCCTTCCATTCCAAATCTTCCCACTCTAAAATTTGTTTCTATAAGAGACTTCACAAATTTTGAAAACTATAAACTAAATACTCAACTACAAAACTTGCATGATTTCGCCTAAAAAGGATTTGGATTTTCGTTCAATCCTCTAAACTCGAGGGTTTCCGTCCTCAATCTCCTTAAACCAATTTCTCCAAAAACCAAAATAAAACCAAGAATAATCTAAGGAGCTTCTTGAACCTTTTATTCATATTTCTATAACTACTACATTTTTCTTTAAACCCCATATTTATCTTTTTAATTTTAACCCCTTATTTCTCTTAACAAAGTGACTTTATTAAATTTTTAACTTTCTCAACTTTAAGTCACTTTTTATAAAATAATTAAAATAAATAATTTAAGTTGCAATTAACTTTATTCTTTTTCAACAACTTAACCAATTATTTAATTATTAAAATATTTATGCACCAACATTGAAACTGTCAAAAATATGAAACTTTGACTAGAAACAACAACTGAAGGTACCAAAAATACTCCAGATATTCTCAAACAATTGATAACCCCTTTGTAACTATCACCAAGAAAACCAATAGTTACAATCAATACTAATATGATAAAAAATGGGGATATTACAATCTATATGCACCTTATATGCTTGTCCAATGATGACTACATGTTCATGACCCTCACACAACGTCTATCTAGCCACTCAAGGCCATATTTACCTTATCGTTTAGATGGTTATACATTATTCATCTTATTCCCATAACATTATTTGATCCTCATCTCAATATCTTTCCCATTTGGTGCAATAATTTTTAAGTCATTGTTGAGTATTACAAAGTTGTTCTCACATGCTTTATTATGTACTAACACCCATATTATTCCATTGGGGGTATTTGTCCTTCTCTATCTTATTGTGTGTTGGCATTCCTCATTATGTACTAATATTCACATTAGGGACACTAATGCCTTTCTTGAGCTATTGATCACATGGAAACACATGATATATTATGCACTTAGAGGTGTTTTAGAACTAGAGACAACACATCTCCTCTCTACCATTGTGTTCTCATGCACTTGGAGTGAAATTGGGGCCATATGTCTTTTGTAGTATTGCATGTACTTAAAAAATCATTTCTAGCCATGATAAACGCCTTGCTTTTCTCATTTTTTATAGTGGGGGTAAATTTATATACCTTCATCATCTTCATCTCATGTGCTTACTACACTTGTCATTCATAATAATTTGTTTTCATGTGATGTACTAATGCATTTTACTACATTACATGATTTATATGCTTACATTTACATTTTATGTACTATTTTTTTCCTCCCCTCCAATCTCTTCAATCCAATAGGTACAACCAATTAAAGGGATCATAGTTTGTCTGTAAAACTCCTATGTTGAGATTGCAAAAAAATTTATAAGTACCAATTCAAAAATTCACCATAATCTATAAATAGGTTTTGATCATATGAAATGGCAATGCCTAAAATGAATTTTCACCATGTGGATAGCGCACAAGGTGGAGAATTTCTACACTACTTTCTATACATGTGGAAATCTTCTAACCCTAATCTCTTTCTCTCATGGCCGGAGATAGTAAAACTGTTATGAAATAATTTGCACAAGAGAGAAGATATTATAAAATATTTTTTATATACTTATGTCAAGCATATCACACAAACTAACCTTGATAACAACATGTAGGCCCTACGCTAACCTGAATATAATATACTTATGTCAAGGATATCACTTCTACCTCATATATATACTAACCTTGATAACATGTAGGCCCTAGGCTAACCTAAATATGATACTTCTACCTCGTATATATACCATACTTATGTCAAGGATATCACTCAAACTAACCTTGATAACAACATGTAGGCCCTAGGCTAACCTAAATAGCTAAATAACAATATACTAATCACAATATGACTTAATTAAGAGTTAATTTAGCCACAAGTTGATAACTCATAACCCAATACAAACTATAGGGTTAGGAGCATAACACTCACCCCTCTTTAAAAAAACATTATCCTCAACTTTTTTTTTTCTTCTTCATCTCCTTTTTCTACTTATGCTTCTTCTTTTGCTACTACTTGTTCTTCTTGTTCTTGGTCTTCTTGTTATTTCTTTTTTCTTCTTGTTATACTTTTTCTTTCTCTTGTTCTTGTTCTTTTTATTTTCCTTTTTCTTCTTCTTTTTTGGTTACATTTTGTTGTGAAGAAGTTTTAGAAAATTAATTTTTTATTTAAATCACCCAAATAAACTTAAAAATCTAAAATTTTAACTATAACCTACCAAGGTCAAGGTTGCAATTACCTAGAGAAATATCTAAGAAATTAGCTTATTTTTAGCCTTAAAAGAGAAATGGTTGAAAACCCTAATTTTCTAATAAATATCACTTATTTCAGCTCTAATTCCTCTATTTTTTAAAATTTAGATGACTCACTAAATTCTTGAAATTCCCTTTAAAATGTAAGAAAAACTTCACCCATATTCGAGAGAAATGTTCTTCCAAAAAATAATTGGTAGAAACACTAATTCTGCAATAAATCACTTACTGTAGCTTCAATTTCTTTGAAATGTTTACTATAGATGACCCTATACATTAGTGAAAAACTCTTTAAAAATAAAGAAAAAAATTGACCATATTTGAGAGGTATGTGCTTCTAAATAGAAACACTAATTCTAAAATAAATCACTTAATTTGACTTCACTCTCTTTGAAATTTTTACTATAGATGTCTTAATATTTTCTTCAAAACCCCTCCAAAAATCAAGAAAAAAATCACAAAAAATGAGAGTTATATATTTCAAAAGATATTTTCATAATTAAAAATAAGACTTGCCTTCATGGTGCCAAGATCATGCTTTGATACCACCTTTTATAAATTAACTTGCATAAACAAGAAGATAATATAAACTGTTATGCAAATACTTGATAATAATATGCTACTTCAATAGGCCAACCTCCTAATCCACTTTGAAGGGGATACCTCCAATAGTCTTCATTAGGAGAACAATACTCGAAATTATGATAATAAATAACCTCTACCTCATATATAGACCATACTTATACCAAGAATATCACCCAAGCTGACTTAGATAACAATATATAGGTCCTAGGCCAACTTACATAAGAAAATAGTAATATAATGATGATAATACAACTTAACTAAGAGTTACGGTAGTCACAAGCTAATTACTCACAACCCAATACACACTATAGGGTTAGGAGCATAGTAAAAATTCACTTATAAATTTGTGATTATTTTTGTTTTTTTATAGGCTACTTTTTACATATATTTTCTTTGTTTTATAGTTTTCCATGGAGTATGGATGTCAAAGGATGGAGGAACACAAAATATATCTAATTGATTCCATTACTTCACATGGACATAATATTATTTTATGTATGAATATTTAATTCACACGAATGCTCATGAGTGCTTGTTTACTTTGATACACATGTTTATGTTAGGATTTACATGTGTCAATTCAACAATTTCCCTAAAGTAGTTCCAAACATCATCAATCTATAAGCATCACGAACAACAAAGATTAATTCAATTAGATAGGAAAAGAGTATATATTTCTAGATTAGATATACTCATTATCAATCACATTTGTATTGTTCAAATTGGCATAGATTCATGAGATTGACTCCCATAAAGTTTCAAATCTATGTAGATTTTTAGATACTATACGGTCTAAACAACTATTTTTTCTCATCTTAATTCTTACATCTAAGTGTCTTTATCCTTTACATTTAATTTTACGAATATCTTCTCAATTATCCATTTGTACATATCATTTATTTAATATAGATTAAATAAATCTAGTTTGTGTGCATTTGTTTAAACATAGATTAATTTAGAAAAAGTAATTAAAAATATATATTTATATTAAAGAATGTTGATGCATGTTGAAAGGACCTTAAAAGAAAATATCAAAGTTTTAAGATTTATGATTAAAAAAGTTTTCTATATATAAGTTATATTGTTTGTATAATAATTTTTAAGTAATAATTAACTCAATTAAGTTATAGGATTAGAAAAGATAAAATTCTCTTATAAGTTTAGTCCTTGAAGAATTGGTTATTTCAATCATAGAAGCAAAAATCCTAAAAAAATCACAAAAAAGTTTTAAGATTTATGATTAAAAAAGTTTTCTATATATAAGTTATATTGTTTGTATAATAATTTTTAAGTAATAATTAACTCAATTAAGTTATAGGATTAGAAAAGATAAAATTCTCTTATAAGTTTAGTCCTTGAAGAATTGGTTATTTCAATCATAGAAGCAAAAATCCTAAAAATATCACGATTTTTGTGATTTTTAAAAAATCCTCAGTCTTGCCGATTTTTTCCCCAATTATTTTCAGGATTTTTTGCAAGACCGTTGACTGGCAAAAAATCGTTGAAAATCGTGATTTTTTTCGCATTAAATTCATGAAAAAATCGCCATAAATCACACTAACTCTTGCATTAAAAACTCTAAATTTGGTGTGTTTTCTGCTATAAATCAGGATCGCCATAAGTTAAGGGTGACCGACGTCGACTCTACAATCTACCCTACATACACGCATGAACAAGTTCCTTTATGCTTTGAACTTTAAGCTTGCAATCTTGTCAATACGCCCTAAAATAAAGTAAACCAAGGGATTCTTCATTAATCAAAATAAGCAATTCCAACCATTTTCACTAGTCATGCCTGTGTAAGGTGACCTTATAAATGGTTATAGCATTTACCACCTGCATCCCAAGAAAACTTCAGAAGCTAACTTTGATGACCAAGTTAGTCAAAATTTTACATATGAAACCTGCAAAAAGAATGAGCAATCTACACCAAATCAATCCAAATTGTAAATAACTTTATTATATCATTTTAAGTTCATTGTATGTTTAGATGTTAGGTGATAGGTTTGACTCTATTGCCCTCATATAAAACATTGATCGAATTTTTCTCAGAGATTTTGAAGTCCTCATATGGCCCAAGTTTGTCCCAAGGTCCCCAAAAAAAAACATTTGTGGTAACTATACAAAAATCAATGATCATACTACTTTGTCTCTATTTTTGTCATAGATTAATCATCATTTAAATGTCAAGTCAAATCAGTTTTAGTCTTCCCCCTATCAAGTTGCAGGGTTGTCATGTTTTGGTCTAGTTTTTTTAGCTAACTCTTGGTAAATGTCCAAGGTTGTACTATTCCAAAATGAAAAGCGATGAGGTTCCTCATTGATGATGACTGCAACAATGAAATGAAAGTATGTATATGTCTACTACTAAATATATAACCTGCATAGCCTATAGGCACTTTACTTTACATAGAGAATATTAAAAATAATTTCACTTCATGTTCAAAACTTATAAAATAGCTCTTGAAAGATTTCAATCCCACACCCATTTTTATGCCAAGCATGCAGATTATGTCTATAATTCAAATACATCATTTTGCAAGCTTGAAATCAAAGACAGTTTAATATTTTTCATGAAAAAAACTTCTGGAGGGTTTAAATATTTTTTTCCTAAAACAATTCTTAAGGGTTTTTTCCTAAAAAAATATCATGGGAGGCTTTATAATTTTCTCCTCAAAACTTAAGGGTTTGCTCCTGACTAGGTTTTCGCAATTCGAGATGGCTCTCTGGTTCGCAGAGTTACATGGGATTCCTTTGTGGGTTTTTACCAATTTTTTTCTAAAAAACGATGTTTTCCAAACTTTAGTTTCAAGGTTTTGCGATTTTGTCCTCAAAAATCGTGGTTTCTTGCAGTTTATTTTGAAGCATCGTGCTCATCTGTAAAATTTTGGAGGGTTTGCCAATTTTTCCTCAAAATCGTGGTAGTTGTTGTTCGGTGTGTCTCTGGCTACAGGGAGGGCCAGCTTTGTTACCCAACATCAGGTTGGACATTTTGTGATGATTTTTGGTTATTTCTAGAAGTTCTGCAATTTCTGGGAGGGTTGGTGGTAGACTCATCTCAAGTGGCAGATTCAGTGGCACACTCTTGTCTTTTGTTGCAGAAGCATTCTAAGAAAAGGGGGGCAGCATTCTTTGTTATTTCTTTGGGTAGACTTAGTTTTTGTCTATACGTTGACCATTAAGGGAGGGTATTAAAATATTTAATGTAATATTAATGGTCATCTTTGTTTTAATTAGTTGTCAGTTAGCTTTAGTTCGTTTTAGCAATTTCCTGTTGTTTAGCTTTAGTTTTCGTCAGTTTATGATTGTTTCTTTTAGAAACATCGTCTTGTAATTTCTTTGTTGAGCTACTTGGTTGTTTGTTTTAATTTCTAATTTATGTGGAGCTCATCACTTTGTTTACTTTATGCTTAAAAACCATGAAAATGTTGATGTTCTATGTCAAAATGCTTATGGGGTTCGGAGGCACTAACAAATTAACTTGTCTAAAACTGAAATATTATTAGTATCCAAATCCAATAATAAAGAGTTGTGACTATTAAATTGAAAAGGTGTGACTCCCTAAAATTTGTGATACAAAGGGAGCAATTCTCTTACAAATATCAGTGGTGATTTATTGAGAAAAAGCAATCTTAGGCGGGGTGGATTGTCACGTCCCCCGAATTGCAACACTAAAATGTAAAAATAACCGAACATTGAAAATACAAATAAACAAATAAAATAAATAAAACACACGTATATATATATATATATATAACTTAGGATAATAATAATAATAAATATAATATTTTGATGATTAGAATTATAATTTTATTTCAGGATAATTATAATTATAATAATATTAATCTCTTTATATATATATATAAATAATGAACGTTGATATAAATGTATAAAGGGCAACGAATATATTGGACCAGCCAAAGGTAATCAATAAGAAAAAAAGAGGTGCCTTAATCATTAGCGGACAAATTAAATATCATCATTCTCACTATTGCAGACTATACAACGGAAAATAATATTAAAAGAAGAGATTATGAAAACTAGCAATAAACCAAACACTTCATAAGAGTAGCAATTAAAAAATGCATCGATTAACATTTCAAGAACAACAATTCCTTTAGGGCAACAATCAAAATCAATAACATGATTTATATTATTAAATAAAGGCTACAAAGGATAGGAAAAGGTGTGATTAAGATTTTTTTTTTTTTTTTTAAAAAAGGTATACGTTTAAATTGAAGAGTTGTATCTATTGAAATCCACTCTGAAAGGATATGTCCTTTACCCTTACTAAAGACATATTAAAGGAACAGAAAAATACAGATATATGAGGGAAGATAATACGACAAGAATAAAAAAATATCAAGGAGGCTTACCCAAATATGTGTGGAATAAAAGGGATAAATCAGACATACATCAGCAAAAGTTTGATATATATAACAGATATATGTGTATATATATGTATGAAAGGAAGAAAGAAAAGGAAACTAAATAAAATCAAGAAAATATAAGCATGGTGGGAAAGAGGAACGAGACATTATGATCAGCCACGCAATAAAACTCAATCTGAAATGATTATCTAGGATCATCGATGGATGGGAAGTAAGACAAAGGAAAATAAACAAAGTAAAGCATATACAAGCAGATCGTGGAAGTTTGGAAGTTTACATTTTGACAAGGAAACCAGAGACAGTGAATTTATTGGGATATCTATCTTTCATTCTCAAATCAATTATTATTCAGATTACATATCCGAATTCATATCAACATATTATCCACCATCTTCAATATCTAAATCAAATATACCCATCAACATTAGACGTTGAAGTTATCCTTAATCAATTAAGGTAAATATAGTGATTCTCGTCCTTTGGGTCCTTGAGACTAAAGACGAATTTAAGTTAAGCTAGAAGGGGGACATTACAAGTGGTATCAGAGCATAATCCTGCCATCCTGTGTAAGAAAGTTAAAACAAGAAGGATCCATTGAAAATTATATATCTAAATTTCAAAGGCTATCAATAATGGGACACCGCCCAAGCAAAAAGGAAATGAGCACTTTAATGGAAGGAAGAACGGAAGGAAGCACACCACGACCAAGAGGAACTAAGGAGAAAGGACTTTGCCATGATTGAGGAAATGTACAGAAACCAAGGCACCAATGCAATCAAAAGACCTTACAAGGATGTCGCAAAGGGAGACAACAATGAGGTCCTCTTCTAGATATGCCACCCAGGAGGGGATAAGATGAGCCCACTTGGGCCAAGGGGGTACTTGCCTCTGGGTATTTGAGGGTACTGCCTTTGGGTTTAGAGGAGTTGAGCCACCAAGACAATGAGGTCCTCTTCTAGATACGCCACCTAGGAGGGGACAAGATGAGCCCACTTGGGCCAAAGGGGTGCTTGTCTCTGGGGTATCCGAGGGTATTGCCTTTGGGTCTAGAGGAGTTGAGTCACCAGAACAATGAAGTCCTCTTCTAGATACGCCACCTAGGAGTGGGCAAGTTGAGCCCACATGGGCCAATGGGCTACTTGCCTCTAGGGTATCTGAGGGTACTGCCTTTGTGTCTAGAGGAGTTGAGCCACCAGGACAATGAGGTCCTCTTCTAGATACGCCACCAAAGAGGGGACAAGTTGAGCCACATGGGCCAAGGATGTACTTGCCTCTAGGGTATCTGAGGGTACTGCCTTTGGGTCTAGAGAAGTTGAGCCACCATGTTTCCTATAATGGAGGCCATTGCATCCTATAATGGAGAACCTGTGTTCTATAATTGAGGGCATTGCATCCTATACTGGAGAACCTCCATGTTCTATAATGGGGATGAGTAAACCCAAAGGGGCCAAATAATAATAGAAAGGGCAAGGGTTGGCATGATGGATCCTAGGCTCCCCATCAGGTCGTGTGTCCCACGGTCTCTTATGGTTGAACTCTCCAAGGATGTTAGAGTACTTTGATCGAATTAATGTTTGACCAGGAGTTTACTAACATTTATATCTACTACTTATTATTGGGGTGAATGACTATGATCTACTAACTAGTATATTGAGGGTGAATGATTCTAAATTGTGTGCTTGAGTTGGTTGGTTGCTTGCTTGAGCTACTTGCCTATGTGCTTGAGTTGCTTGCTTGAGCTACTTGTTTGCCTACTTGAATTACTTGTCTATGTGCTTGAGCTACTTGTTTGCCTACTTGAGCTACTTGCCTGTGTGTTTGAGCTACTTGTTTGCCTACTTGAGCTACTTGCCTGTGTGTTTGAGTTGGTTGCTTGCTTGCTTGAGCTACTTGTTTGCCTGGTTGAGCTACTCTGTTGTCTGTTTGAATTTTCGGTTCATGTGGAGCTCATCATTGTGTTTACTTTATGCTTAAAAACCATGAAAATGTTACGTTGTCTGTCAAAATGCTTATGGGGTTGGGAGGCACTAAGAAATATTAACTTGTCTAAAATTGAATTATTATTACTACCCAAATATAATAATAAAGAGTTGTGACTATTAAAGTGAAATGGTGACTCCCTAAAATTTGTGATATAAAAGTGAAAGATACCCTCTCAATTTATTCTTTATTTTTCATTTCAAATACAATGCAACCATGCACCCGTTAAGGTTAGCTTCAAACCAAACAATGCAGAATAGTAACTCTAACCAAGAATGCGCCCTAAAACCCGATGTGGGAGGAGGGGCAAGCATATGGTCAGAGGATCCCTAGGATCTAGTTAACTCAAAAATTGACTTGATTACAATTGAGAGAGGAAAACTAAACTCAACACCAAGAATGTGCACACAAGATCCTTTAGAAGGCGAGGTGCTAACATATGGCGGAGTGCTAATTACAAAACTGAAAGAACTTAGGCAGATAACCAGCCAAGAGAGAATTTCCACTCTTTCACTAAAATAGTGGAGGGAAAGAAATTACAAATAAACAATTCATCCGCTACATCAGGCATCCACTCAACAGTGGGAATTCTCCACTTAATGGTGGGTGATAGATGTAGATACATGTCAATTCCCTCCACACTGACCGTAAACCATCCAAGGGTTATAGTATTTGCATTATAAATCACAAGTAATTGCAATAATAAAAATGGTTGGATTAATACTACTAATTCACAACCTTACAACTGAAAGAAGCTGCAAATTACGAGTGTTACAATGATAAAAAGGATGCAAATATATGAAGAATGAATATAGCAATGTTTAGAACTCTCATAGACTGAAAAAGAAGCCAAAATCTGCACTTAATGAGGTCTGATAACAAAAACCAGCAGACTGAAACTGTGAACCAGAAAACTGGAAAACGAAGAAATGTTCATAACTTCATAAATATACCTTTGAATTGACTGAAACGAAGTGCAACTATCCTCTAGGAGGTTGGCACCCAAATTGCCATGAAGAAACAACATCAAATATCACCAAATGATTTGACACGAATCCCAATGTGATCAAGGAAGGTACAGCCTGGCTGCAAGGGCGATTTTGCTTTTAAAAATCAAAATCTTGATAATAAATTCTCATCTTCTATGAGAAGAGTCGCCCAAGGTCAACAAACATGAAGCACAAATGCCCAAAACAAAATCAAATGTTATCCAAGAGCTGTAAACAAAAATCGGTTTCAGCTGTAGATGAACCAGCAACTCCAAAATTGATAAAAACTCCAAAAATCTTCAACAATTAAACTTCATCTGCTAGTCTGAAAGAGAAGCAACAATAAGACCAACTAGTTGTTATCTTTCGAACACGAAATTGAATTGAAACTAGGAGGTAAGCATCCCTCGAAGTAAAAACCAAGTTGTCATTCTGACACCATAACATTAGCATAAATTCATGGATGATAAATGTTGTAGCAAAGCTTCACTTTTATAGAAATAGAGATGACTCTTCAAATTCCAAGCAAGGGACGCCCAATAGACATTTGAAATATTTTCAAATTCCAAAATAATAAAACTCCCTCAAAATGGTGTCCAACTTAAAAGCACAAGAAACTTTCATTAAATGTTTCTTAATTAACTCCTTAAAGAAGGCGTCCCCCTTCATGGCCACTTTTTAACACAACTTAAAGTTATTTCACTAGGCCAAGGGGTCAACTGAAAAATATAACATTCATGCCTTTAATTTAACTTTTCACCAAATAAAGCTTTTAAGCTAGACTTGAAAATCACCTTATTGCTCCGACTTAAGAGAAAACTAACTGAAGTGCTGACAACTGAGATACTGCCAAAAAAGGAATTTACTATAAATAGTAAATTCCGAGAAATACCACAAAAACCTCCAAACAAGGAAACCCTGATTTCACCTCACGAGCCTATGGGCCTCCCGGATAGGCTGATGAGCAATTGAGTTGATCACTGATGAGAAGGGGACATTACAAAAAGGGAGCAATACTCTTACAAATCTCGGTGGTGATTGATTGAGGACAAGCAATCTTGGGCGAGGTGGACTGTCATGTCCCTCGAATTAAAACACTAAAATATAAAAATAACCACAAACATTGAAATACAAACAAACAAATAAAATACACAAACAAACACACACACACACACACACACACATGTCCCCTGAATTGCAACACTAAAATATAAAAAATAACCAAATATTGAAATACAAATAAACAAATAAAATAAATAAAACACACACACACACACACACATATATATATATAACATAGGATGTTAATAATAATAATATTTTGATGATTAGAATTATAATATTATTTCAGGATAATTATAATTATTGTTAATCTCTTTATATATATATATAAAAGACTGATATAAAAATAATAAACATTGGTATAAATGTATAAAGGGCAGCGATTATATTGGAGCAGCCAAAGATAATGAATAAGACAAAAATGGGTGCCTTAACCATTAGCAAACAAATTAAATATCATCATTCTCACTGTTGCAGACTATACAAGGGAAAATAATATTAAAAGAAGAGATTATGAAAACTAGCAATAAACCAAACACTTCATAAGAGTAGCAACTAAAGAATGCATTGATTAACATTTCAAGAACAACGATTCCTTTAGGGCAAAAATCAGAATCAATACCATGATTTATATTATTAAATAAAGGCTGCAAAGGATAGGAAAATGTGCGATTAAGATAATAAAAAAGTATACATTTAAATTTGAGAGTTGTATCTATTGAAATCCACTCTGAAAGGATATGTCCTTCTACCCTTACTAAAGACATATTAAAGGAACATAAAATACAGATATATGAGGGAAGATAATAGGACAGGAATAAAAAAATATCAAAGAGGCTTACCCAAATATGTGTGGAATAAAAGGGATAAATCAGACATACATCAGCAAAATTCTGAAGTATACAACAGATATATGTATATATATATATGAAAGGAAGTAAGAGAAAGAAACTAAATAAAATCAAGAATATATAAGCATTGTGGGAAAGAGGAACAGGACATTATGATCAGCCAAGCAATAAAACTCAGTCTGAAATGATTATCTAGGATCATCGATGGATGGGAAGTAGGACAAAGGAAAAAAATAAAATAAAGCATATACAAGCAGATCATGGAAGTTTGGAAGTTTACATTTTGATAAGGAAACCAGAGACAATGAATTTATTGGGATATCTATCTTTCATTCTCAAATCAATTATTATTCAAATTACATATCTGAATTCATATCAACATATTATCCACCATCTTCAATATCTAAATCAAATAAACCCATCAGCATTAGACGCTGAAGTTATCCTTAATCAATTAAAGAAAAAATAGTGCTTCTCATCCTTTGGGTCCTTGAGACTAAAGACAAATTTAAGTTAAGCCAGAAGTGGGACATTGCAAGTGGTATCAGAGCATAATCCTGCCATCCTATGGAAGAAAGTTAAAACAAGAAAGATCAATTGAAGATTATATATCTAAATTTCAAAGGCTATCAATAATGGGAGACCGCCCAAGCAAAAAGGAAAGGAGCACTTTCATGGAAGGAAGAACACAAGGAACCACACCACGACCAAGAGGAACTAAGGAGGAAGGACTTTGCCATGATTGAGGAAATGTATGGAAACCAAGGCACCAATGCAATCAAAATACCTTACAAGGATGTTGCAAAGGGAGACAACAATTGGGTCCTTTTCTAGATGAGCCCACTTGGGCCAAGGTGGTACTTGCCTCTCGGGTATCTGAGGGTACTGCATTTGGGTCTAGAGGAGTCGAGCCACTAGGACAATGAGGTCCTCTTCTAGATACGCCACCCAAGAGGGGACAAGTTGAGCCCACATGGGCCAAGGGGGTACTTGCCTCTAGGGTATCCGAGGGTACTACCTTTGCATCTAGAGGAGTTGAGCCACTAGGACAATGAGGTCCTCTTCTAGATATGCCACCTAGGAGGAGACAAGTTGAGCCACATGGGCCAAGGTGGTACTTGCCTCTGCGGTATCCGAGGGTACTGCCCTTGGGTCTAGAGGAGTTGAGCAACCATGTGTCCTATAATGGAGGACATTGCATCCTATAATGGAGAGCCTTTATGTTCTATAATGGAGGGCATTGCGTCCTATAATAGAGAACCTTTGTATTCTATAGTGGGGATAAGTAAACCCAAAGGGGCCAAATCATAAGCAAAAGGGCAAGGGTTGGCATGATGGATCCTAGGCTCCCCATTAAGTCATGTGCCTCACACTCTCTTATGGTTGAACTCTCCAAGGATGTTAGAGTCCTTTGATTGAATTAATGATTGACCAGGAGTTTTCTAACATTTAAATTTACTACTTATTATTGAGGTGAATGACTATGATCTAGTAGCTAGTATAATGACGGTGAAGGATTCTAAATTGTGTGCTTGAGTTGGTTGCTTGCTTGCTTGAGCTACTTGTTTGCCTGCTTAAGCTGGTTGTTTGCTTGCTTGAACTACTTGTTTGCCTGCTTGAGCTACTTGCCTATGTGCTTGAGTCGGTTGCTTGTTTGCTTGAGGTACTTGTTTGCCTACTTGAACTACTTTCCTGTGTGCTTGAGCTACTTGCCTATGTACTTGAGCTACTTGTTTGCCTACTTGAGCTACTTGCCTTTGTGCTTAAGCTACTTGCTTGTGTGCTTGGGCTATTTGTTTGCCTACTTGAGCTACTTGCCTATGTGCTTGAGCTGGTTGCTTGCTTGCTTGAGCTAATTATTTGCTTGGTTGAGCTACTTGCCTGCTTGGTTGAGCTACTCGATTGTTTGCTTTAATTTCTGATTCATGTGGAGCTCATCATTGTGTTTACTTTATGCTTAAAAACCATGAAAATGTTAATGTTGTCTATCAAAATGCTTATGGGGTTGGGAGGCACTAACAAATTAGCTGGTCTAAAACTAAATTATTATTAGTATCCAAATCCAATAATACAAAGTTATGACTATTCAAGTGAAAAGGTGTGACTCCCTAAAATTTGTGATACAAAAGGGAACAATACACTTACAAATCTCAGTGGTGATTGCTTGAGCTTGGGCGGGGTGGATTGTCATGTCCCTCGAATTGCAACACTAAAATATAAAAATAACCAAACATTGAAATACAAATAAACAAATAAAATAAATAAAACACACACACACACAAAAATACATACATATATATATAGGATGTTAATAATAATAATATTTTGATGCTTAGAATTACAATATTATTTCGGGATAATTATAATTATAATAATATTAATCTCTTTATATATATATATAAAGACTGATATTAAAATAATAAACATTGATATAAATGTATAAAGGGCAGCGATTATATTGGAGCAGCCAAAGATAATGAATAAGACAAAAAAGGGTGCCGACAAATTAAATATCATCATTCTGACTTTTGCAGACTATGCAAGGGAAAATAATATTAAAAGAAGAGATTATGAAAACTAGCAATAAACCAAACACTTCATATGAGTAGCAATTAAAGAATGCATCGATTAACATTTCAAGAACAGTGATTCCTTTAGGGCAACAATCAGAATTGATACCATGAATTATATTATTAAATAAATGCTAAAAAGGATAGGAAAAGGTGCAATTAAGATAATAAAAAGGTATACATTTAAATTGAAGAGTTGTTTCTATTGAAATCCACTCTAAAAGGATATGTCCTGTACCCTTACTAAAGACATATTAACAGAACATAAAATACAGATATATGAGGGAAAATAATAGGATAGGAATTAAAAAATATCAAGGAGGCTTACCCAAATACGTGTGGAATAAAAGGAATAAATCAGACATACATCAGCAAAAGTCTGAAGTATACAGGAGATACATATGTATATATATATGAAAGGAAGTAAGAGAAAGAAAGTAAATAAAATCAAGAATATATAAGCATCGTGGGAAAGAGGAACAGGACATTATAAGCAGCAAAGCAATAAAACTCAGTCTGAAATGATTATCTAGGTTCATCGATGGATGAGAAGTAAGACAAAGGAAAATAAATAAAATAAAGCATATACAAGCAGATCGTGGAAGTTTGGAAGTTCACATTTTGATCAGGAAGCCAGAGGCAGTGAATTTATTGGGATATCTATCTTTCATTCTCAAATCAATTATTATTCAGATTACATATCCGAATTCATATCAGAATATTTTCCACCATCTTCAATATCTAAATCGAATAAACCCATCAGCATTAGACATTGAAGTTATCCTTAATCAATTAAAGTAAATATAGTGATTCTCGTCCTTTGGGTCTTTGAGACTAAAGACAAATTTAAGTTAAGCCAGAAGGAGGACATTACAAATAGAGAAATTATGTATGGGTTTGTAGGAACAAGATGAGTGATGACAAGTAACAGTTATGACAAGGAGAAGGTTGAGGATTCAATGGAGATATACAACACAACAAATAGACAAAGGAAAAGAAACTCAAAAGAATTGAAAAAGAGTGAAGACACGCTTGAACATGAAATAATGAAATCAGATCTATCCAAGTAAAAGAGAGGCTTAAGAAGTCCTGAGAAGCCCAAGAAGAGTCAAATCAGGACCAAAATTTAAGGAGTCATTTTTATCAAACACTTGAGTTGTGACCTTGACAATAAGATATCAATGCAACTCCTGTAAAATAGGCCTTATGATGCAAGCTAAAGAAAAGTTAAGGGTTTAAGAGGATTGTGAGGCAATATTTATGAGACAATGAAGTCTGCTAACCAAATCCTTGGTTGCAAATGTAAGATTGTGATATGTGACTATACGTAAAGGTATGAATGCAACCTAAGGACTCAAATAGTCCTATGAATTCATTCTAGATGAGTATGGAAGGGTGGTGAAGATTTTAAGGTGGTTACAATATATGAACTATACCAAAACCTCTAAAATACTCAAATGTACGAATAAGCAAAGGCAAAGGAGCAGCTGTTATGTAAGCTGGACATGAACTGACAGTCAAAACTTTTTTTGAATCTAAAAGCAGTGCTAAAAAATCCTGGCCTACCAACTGTTATTATTGCAAGCCAAGGTAAAATGCGGTGGACCTGAACTTGAAGCACAGTATCCTCGGTAGAAAACCTTTGTGGAGGGTGATATTGTGTCTCCATTGCAAGGAGATCCAATAGTGAAAAACTATATTGCATCCTGTACTTATGTAAGAAATATGACTGGTAAATTCACTATGAAAGTACTAAAACAGATAAACAGGGTTTTGTGCTCCAGAAGTAGAGAACTCACTACAAACTAAGATAAGTGTATTAATGTCCTCAAGTGACCAAACGCAGGTCAGTAGACTGGAGAACACATCACTGGATCATAGAAAATTAAGAGAGCATCCTAGGAAAGCAAAATAAAGGAAGAATTGAAAGCACCGAAAACAAAATAAAGTAGTGCAACACCAACACAGATGGTTAATAACCCAATACAAATAGCCGTTCCTCATTGGCATCATTGACAGAATGACACAATTTGTGCAAAATCTTGAGCTAAGTCACTTCCCATGGCTTCAATGAGTTTTATTTTACCTCACTTGCCATAGTTTCAATCAATTTGATTTCCGGGAATCTGTAAACAGCCGGATCCTTTTTTTTGTGTTTTTATTGTTGAATTTCACAGATCATCACTCACGCCTGTAAAGTTTTTCACATGCCTGTAAAGTTTTTCGAGCAGTCAAATTTCTACCCAACACCTACATCAACCCCTCTTTATTGTAGGTATGGTTTAATCTTCGTGGCCTTATCTGTTGAGTGTACAGTCATGTCCACCCAACCTCATTTATTCATAATATTCAAGTTTCCACCCAAGACTTTTGCATATGGCATTGGCCATTTAGGTTTTAGTCAACTTCATCTGAATTCCACCCAATCCTTGCATCTGAGCTTTTCTATTTCAAGTACAGTCAAATTCACCATATTTACTTCAAGACTTCTTATTTTGATATTAATTTTGTTGAACTTTTTTGTCAAATTTACCCCAAGATTTCCATTTGGCCTCGTCTATTTAGGGTATAGTCAAATCCACTCAAATCCATCAGCTCTCATTCATTGAGGGTTTAATCAAATTGACACTTATATTTGAACTAGAGAAGCATGTATGACTGTAGCTCATGCCACATGGATACCCAGTTGCCCCTTTTGTCATAAAAACCATTATCATACCATCCAATAAAAATAACTATGATATTAATCCCTTCCTCTCGACCTTCAGCTTTTAAAGGCCTACAAATAGCATAGAACTCAGAATTTAAAGTTCATTACATCTTCTCTCTTCGTAGATTTACAAGAACGCTGATATAGTCTATTCAGTGCCCTGGGTCGAATCTCAAGAAAGAGGAAGAATCATCTCAAAGCCAAATGAAATCATTTTAAATAAGAAAATCACAAAACCATCATGCATGTATGTAATTGGGTATTCATTTCTGCTTCTAAATCACTTTTTTTTTATATCAATTGGTTCTTTTTTTTTCAAGTCTTAATAGGAATTGTAGAACCACTATCACTTAAAGCAATTCATCGTTCATCAATTTTATAATCAAAACCTACAATGTTGTTGTATTTGCCTAAATTGCTTTGGCCCTCAGAGAATTTAGCCTGTAGTTCGTTTATGTTAGTTCGATCCATGGTTTCTGTATTGAATTGGGTATAACTGGTTATTAATGAAAACAGTTGAGGAGGCTTTTAGAAGTAGAAGCTCCAAGGCCTACAAGATATTTGATTGGGGCATTCATCATGATGGTGGGTGTGGATTATATGAAGCAGGCGTAGGTGTACTCATACCCCATTGTGCCTTGTTTTTTGTTTAGATCTCATTATTGTGTGAAATCTTGAGTTACACCCAATTCTATTTTGTGGATGGTAGGGAAGAAAAGACTATAAAATGTAAAATTTTGTTTGAAATGAAAGATCCGCCTTGAAAGATCATTTGTTGAATATGAAAACCATCACAGATCATTAATTCATGGGGCCTCATCTATTCAGGATGCTCTCAAATCCACTTGGCCTCATTGGTTTAGGGTGCTTTCAAAACTAGCTGGCCCCACCTGTTAAGGGTGCTTTCAAATTTGGTTGGCATCATTTGGTGAGAGTACAAACAAACATGCTTCCGCATGAGTTTGTGACACGACCTTTGTGGAATTGGATGCATGACCTATGATATTTATTTTATGATACTCACCCCAAGAGATCCCCTGGCTCTTATCCATTGAGGTTGTGGTCAAATTTGTTTGGCCTCATCTCTTGAACGTACAACAGAAAATAAATCTTAAACTTACGTTGTCATAATATGTACAAAATGTTAAACAATAGCTATTTGGGTTGTAATGATGATTAATTCAGCTTTTTCTTACCTCTCTGGACATGAGCGTCTTGGGTATGACCCTGTGAACAAGAGAAAGATAAGGTGATCTGTGTTAGACTTTTCAAAGCAAAGAATCACAAAACTTGCATGATTTGCTAAAATTTTGCGTTTTATTTACCCTAAGACATGACCATCGCCATTATGGACTGCTTGTGATACGAAACCCATGAGCCCAATGCTTCCTCTGCCATAGACCAGGTCTATATTTCGTGAAACCTGAGACCAACCAGAGAAATTTGTTTCAGAACGCACACCCACATGAAAAAGTTAAAACATAAAAAAAATTGTGTGAATAGAAGCAATGAACTTGTTTTGGACAAGATGAAGAAGGCCATCAACAAGAAAAAGTATCAAAGGCAATGTATTTAATTTTAAAAGGACTGAATGCGAAACGAAACACCCACCTGAAATATGGAGACCCACATAAGAATTTATCTAAACACGGACATGGAAATTTAGTTAGCAGATAAACGCAATGACTGTGTTGCAAAACAGGGCAGTAGCAACATGAATGATTATTATCAGAATGAATAGATACAACCATGAAGTAAAATGGCAAGAGGAAGTTTAGGGCCAATTAGCCATTAGGCCTAAAGCAAGTTTAACACCATCAGAATTATGTCACAAGCAAGCAAGGCTATAAAAATTATGTCAAAAATCAATTGTAAATAAAAAAATTGGCCCATAAATACAACGGGAAACTAGCTGTTTTTTTTTCATGCTGTATTGCATGAAGAAGTATATTGCGCTACATTAGTCTGACATACTGTATTATATCGTCCTGCCATTTTCTCTTCTTTTTCTTTTTGGTTTCCTTACCAGTTCGTTTGCAGGTTCTACTGCTGTAGTTTGATAGCTATTTTTTGCCCTTTACGGCTGCCACATAACACACAGACTGGAGGTAGTCGTTGGTTCGAGCCCTCTCTCCATCGCTTTCAAAAACTAGTCGGCAGAAGAACAAAAGAACAAGTCACGTCACGTCACGTACATTCACATGGTTCAAGCCCCATACTGATTCCCGTCACGTACATCACATGGGAGGCTACAGAGTTGGTGACGTGTGATGATGTAGGGGAGAGGGGCCGATGGTGACAGCCCGGACTCCATTTGTTGATAAAATTAGAACTACTTAGTGGCTATCCAGCCCCCAAAATGGCATGGATGCCCGATGCATACTCTGACGGCCCGTGCGTCAGTCAGCAGACTGACAATTCACTGGAGTTGCCGTATTTCTCTTTTTTTTTTACGGTGTTCCATATTTCTTACTTTATTATCATATATATATTATGATATAAAATATAATATAATGTGTTTCCTAATATATAAAATAAAATTTATATAATATTAATTTACATATAATAATATAAATACATATATTATGTTTAATATTAATATATAAATAATATTTAATATCATATAATATATTATACAAAATATATTTATGATATATTATTATTGATAAAATATTAATATTTTTATTATTATATAAATATTAGAGAACATAAAAGAAATCGAGGAAAAAAGATGGCGTGAAGTGGAGCAGGCTCATAGAGTGGCGCAGGAGCGAAAGTTGGCGATGCATGGAAGGCTGGTGAGATTCTGAAGAATGAAGGTGAGCGCCAGAGGAGTGTTGACGGCACAAAGCGTCATGGGGTGATGAGGCGGCTGAGGAAAAATCGAGGGGTTCGCAACAGGATCATCTGCCTCAATGGGTTTTTACAAAAGGGCGATGGGTGGACAAGTGCCACCCATTTTATTGGAGGAAGGAAACAGATCTCAGGGATGGAAGCGCCCATGTTCGCAAAAGACATGATACCCCTGAGTCACTTGCATTCGTGGATGGATCGAGAGCAGATCGAAAAAGGCATGATTCCCCAGTTTCGTCACGAAAGCATAGCCAAAATTGGAATCGACCATATTCGACTCCTCGGCAAAAATCAGGAAGGAGGCGAAAGGGTTGGGAGGAGTGGCTGGCCAGTAGAAGATCAGGCAAAAATCGTAGGGCCAGGAAAGTGTGGAATGCTAAGTGGCCTGAAGGGAGTCGGACTTCGAGGGAGGAGAGCGTCCCTAATCAAAAAATTGTAGGTGTTGGAAATTGATGTCACAGAGGAAATCAAGTCGAACTCGGCTATTCTTAGGGATTTTGCATTCATTTGCTGCTTCATTGGAAATACGCCTGATAGAGCCTCGATCGAGTGTTGAATCAAGGAGCAGTGGGAAATGAAAGTCCTGATAAGGTTTTTGCCAAAAGGTTCTTTCTGGTAGTTTTTGCAAATGAGGAGGCAAAAAAGCAGGTTATGGAGGGCGACATGTGGTTCATGAATGATACTCCCCTATGCATGCAACCCTAGAATCAAAACTTTGATCCGATAAAAATGAGGCCATATGACCAGCCTGTTTGGATAAGGCTCTACAATCTTCCGATGGAGTATTGGACGAGAGATTGTCTGGAAAAAATTGGTCGCTCTTTGGGTTGCCTGATGGAGATTGACATGAGTATCTTGGATGACGACTTATACAAATACACCAAATTGAAAGTTGCAACAATTGATACCATTCCTAATAATTTTTTCCTTTTGGTGGATGGGGAGCATTGGTTCCAAGAGATTGAAGTAGAAGACACAAAAATGTTCTGCCTCATTTTCGGCGCTCGAGATCACAGAGAGGCGGAATGTACCAAAGGAATGAAGAGATCACAGGTGGATAGACCCCCTTTCGTACACAGGCTCTCTCTTTTTTCCCTTGAAGTAAAGAAAACTCAATTGGGTGATATAACAAATGGTTGGGTGGTTGGGGTGCATCCCGAAAAACCCCTTGAGGCATTGAATGATAGGAAGCAACTGGATGATTCACAGTCGATGTCCCCTCTTCAGGGGAAGAACCACGATTGGGAGCAAATAGAGGTTGTTGAGGTTGCCTCTCTGGAAAGTGATGATTTAGATTCAAATGTTGACCCAGAGGATGTGTTGGATATCATTGAGGATAGATGCATCTCCCAATCGGCTGCAAAGCATTTGGGTTTGGGAAAAATCGACACATCTGGTAACACCCATGGAAGGAAATCCTTCAAGCAATTGAGGGAAGAGGAGGCAGCTGCAAAGAAGTTCCCCAGCATTACCAAATTTCTAAGTACCAAGGGAGGAAGCCCCTCCCTTGGGAAACAATGAAGATAACATGGAATGTCAGGGGCCTAAAGGCCCCTGACAAGCAACACCTAGTTAGACGTCATTTGCAGAAATGCACAAACAACATTATATTGCTACAAGAAACTAAGCTCTCTGGTGAAGAAGGGATGAAGTTTTTGAAGTATTGCCAGCTTTGGAATGGTTATTTCCAGGACTCTTGGGGTAATGCGAGGGGTTTAGGACTAATGTGGAAAGAAGCTACTGCAATCTTTGTGGAAGTTATTGGCTCTTCTGTAAATTGGTTGGTAGCTAAGGTAATTGATCTTGGTCTTAACTAACAGTTTGTGATCATTAATGTTTATGGTTCGACGAAAATAGAGGAGAAGGTTGCTCTTTGGTGCTCGATGCTAGACTTTTCCCACCCTTTCATAAGGGGCAAATTGATCATTAGCGGAGATTTCAATGCTATTATGGAGTTGTCAAAGAAGAGTGGTGGGGTTCAAAGTGTCTCTCAAGCAACCACAGACTTCAAGTGTGTTGTGTTTTTTCTTGCTAGGCCCAAATATCTCTAAATGGATGCCACACCTTATGCTCAAGAACACTCAAGACTAGGAAGCCAACACAACAAGCAAAATCCTGAGGCCTTTTCTCCTACTCTTTTGGCTCTATGGAACCAAGGAGGGTGTTCCTTATTGTGTTCCTATAATTTTCATTTGTCTTAAGAACACTTCTATACACAGATTTTGTCCCTATTGAGTGCAATTAGATGTGATTTATCAAAGGCTCGGTTGACCTTTGACAAATGACCTCTAAATTGCTAGGAACATTTGGTAACTTTGAGATTTGCATCTCATCATGAATAAAATATGAAATAAGTATTGTTCTGACCTTGAATCCATGAGTGGGTATTCTTTGATGTCAATAAACTAGGAGAATCCTAAATGAACAAGCCAGTACCTCATCAAATTTGGGCAAGAGTCAAGCATGAAACATTCAGTCATATGCAACACTTCAACTTGATATGGGTGAATGTTTCCACAATGCATTACATCAGAGAACTTCATTGTATTTAAAGCATTATTACTTATCAAATCCTTAGCCTATTATGACAAACTTACAACTCTTCATTAAGAATTTAATTAACTCATTGAGGTGAAGGAAATAGAAGAATTATACATTTCAAATAAACCTTTGAAAAGATAAATGAAATTACACTTGTTAATTTCACTCATAATCCATCATAACAATACACAAGAGAACACATACTTTAAATTTTTAGGTTTCTTTCGATATTAGTAATTACATAAGACCATTTAAGAGTGCTTCATACGTATACCCTACCCAAGACAATTAATGGCAGATTCATGAAGAATTTTGCATTCTATGTGTTTGCCCTGCCCTACCAAAACCTTACTGGACTCCAAAATCCCCCCATTGCAATGAGCCTTGAGATCTCTTTTATAACACAAGAGAGTGACAAGCTTTAGGCTCATTGTAGTTACATTTCGTCCAAATTTTTATTTCAAAAAGAATTTCATCTGCATTTAGAAATTCACTGACGGTTGGATGCAATCATTTTACCACATAAGGGAATCAAAATTGTTACAACCCTTGTAACCAATCGGTGCCACTATCACTCGTAGCAAAAATTTCCATTAATTCCTTGTTGTTAACATCCACATTGAAACCTAAGAGAAACAACATCATCATCATAACAAAACTTAAAAGCAAAAAAAACCACACCATCACCCAGAACTCGAAGTAGCACCACAACCACGGTACAGACAGTCGCTCCTCATTTTTGCCTTAGTGGGAGGTGAAACCACAACCTTGTCTTCATCAATACACTTCTCAATGCCAGAACCAAAACCATCACACGGTGCCACCGCAGTAATTGGGGAAACTGCAAGGACTTCCTCGTTGACACCAACCATTTTAGTCAGAGTCGTGAGGAAATAGTTGTAATTAGAGTTAGTCTTTTAATCACCACCACCAGAACTGCCAGAGACATTAATGGGCGAATTTTTTCAACCCATAGAGCCTCGACCGTACCTTAGCCTAGCCCTTGAACTCTTTCCACACTCTATAGACTTCCCATCTTTCCCTGATGCCACCACCTCTGCTCTTGCAACTTGACCCTTGAGCCAAGAGCTACACCTGATGACCCCGGGGGTGGGCTTCATACTCCCCATCTTCAGGCTGAGAGATCCTTGAATACTATCTTGATCATCTGACGGGGAATTACCACTAGATTTTTGAGTGCTGCCCCTCGTTGACCTACGCATAGCTGGTGGAGAAGCAATAGACTTGCTCATCTTGCACCAATACTCAGACCTCGGTAAAAGCAACCATGCAAAAACATAGCACTCTAGAAATTTAACTGCTATGGTGACAATGAAAGAGCTATCATCTATATTTATTGAGAAAATTGATGAAGCAGTCATCAATGCTCCAATTGAAGCACGAGCAAACGAGTGATCATTCACTAGCGTCTGCATCACCACTGTTAATTCCCAAGTACATGGAAATTGGTATACTATTCATCATGATTTCCAGGAAATAGCCCTTTGCATGCATGGAGATCAAGCTCATATCCTTTGAAGAGCTTGCGCCATTAATGCATGTCACTCACAGAGCTCAAACAACCATCACATGGTTGATTTTGAATTTTGAATATAGGTCGTCGATGCGCCAACGTGTTAGCTTGTTGAACGACTCAGATTAAGTCAAAAAGTTTTGAAAAATCCACATTGTCGCATGGTAGGCCCTTGGCCAATGATATTTCTCCCCGTCAAAAAACATGTGTACCACCCGCAGGCCCCATCAAGCCTCCTTGTGCCACCAATTGAGTCCACGTGGCGCTATCACGTAGACCGCACAAGGCATTATGTGAAACCATTAAATATTTTGCGTGGTGTGAGCACTACGGCTCAAATCAAGTCCCTTCGGTGCATCACAGTCGTCGATCCTCTGCCATAAGAGATCAAGTTGATAGTGGGAAATGGGTCCCACACGAAATGAAGGATGTGTGGTGCAATTGTGCACACCATGGGGACCAGCCAAAATGTAATATTTTAATACTATGTGGCGTGCGTGCAAGGGCCTGGATTTCATTGATCAAATCCAACGGATTAGATTTTAGCATATGTAGATTGTTGTTATAAGAAAAGGGGCCAAGGGCTAGGTGGCAGGCAACAACCCTTTAAGACATTAAAGACTTAAGACATAAGTCTTTAAAACACAATATTTTGGGCTAACCAATTTAAAATATTAAAATCATTACACACTCGATGACCGACGGGCCTAGGCAACAGGGCCGGTAAAGCAATGGGAGTCATGCCATAAGTCGTAACTAAGACGACCGGTGATTAGATACAAAGGGTCAACATGAAAACATAACGCAAAGGGTTTGATAATCTTGAAAAAAATTAAACAAGGGTGGCAAAACCCCCAAACCCTAACATACAACCATTAAGCACAAGGGTAGCAATTTGACAAAATTTTAATGGAACCAGTCAAAAATTGTAAAATTCTGAAAGCTCTATCAAGGTGCTTTGTGGCGGAGGAAAGACTAGTTGACTATCCTATAGAGAATGGTGTCTTTACTTGGACTAATAAGCGCAAGGATTTCACTGCTATTGCCGAGAGACTGGACATATTTTTGGTTTCTCTGTACTGGAGCGATGTTGGTATGCAAGTCCAAGCTAGCATTTTGCCTATGTCAATTTTGGACCACTTCCCAGTGGAATTAACAATCATTGATCGATCAAAATCATTAAAGACGAGTTTCAAATTCTAGAATATGTGGTGGCGAGATAGTAGCTATTGTGCAATTTTTGCACACACGCCCCACTGAAGGTGGGGACCCTCTTTTTTCTCATTTTGGTGTTTTGGCCTTTCTTTCTGGAGGTTTTTGCTTGCAAGGGTTTGTGCTTTAATGTCCAAATTTGCCAAGTGAAGTGGCATTCTTTTGAACCATGTTGAAAATCTAAAGTTTTAGCTTTATCTCGGGTTTTTCACTGTTTTCAGGAAAATCCGCCTAGGCCGGATTCTCCCAATTTCCCCTTAATGTCCGAAATTGCTACCTTTTGCACTACTTTCAGGAAAGTCTGCACGTCCCGGATTTCCCCGAATCCGTGGTGGTGTTGAATCCCCGAATCCGTGGCAGCGTCGAATCCCTGAAAATCTTTTGTGGTCGTGGCTGTCTTGTCAAGTGTATTAATGGCGCTTGTGCGAATGTCTTTGGGCTTTGATATATTGATTGTTTGAGAAGTTAATGACCATTTGAGCTAGTGCGTTTATTATCATTTGAGCTTGTGTGTTGAAGTTCTTGGTGTTTGTGGGATACTTGGTTTTTTTAGGCCATTTGAATTGTGCGTTGGCATTTCTTGTGTGTGGACTGTTTTTGATTTGCATTCAACGATTTTATCTCGACTTCACCAATTTTAGCCTTTGCATTTCCATGGTATGTTGACGCCCCCTTTTTCTTTGTTGATTTCAATGGATTTTCTTTGTTTGCTTGGGGAGTCCTTCGTGGCTTTTCTGGTCTATGGGTGCATGTCTTCGTTGGGTGTTTTGAGGTTTTATTTGGCACACCAGTCCGCTTTTATTGATCATGTGTGTGCATTTCAGTCTGGTGTTGTTTCCTTTTGAATGTTGGCTTGCTATGGTTTCATACTCTCCATTTTGGGATGAGCAAGTCATCTACGCTTTCATGGCGGACATTTAGGGTTTTCGACCTAGGGCATGGCCAATCCTCTTGAAAATTCTGTGAAGAGTGTCTTTAGTTCACGTTTATCCATCAGGGTCTTAGGTTGAGTTGGCTTCAGAATTCTGGCTTAGATCCAGAGTGATTTGAATTAGTTTGGTAAAAGTACTGAGGATGTAGACAGGTTCAGGTTTTCGAGGTCTTCGCGAAATTCCGCTTCCCTAGGATTTCCTCGAATTTTCTATCTCCTCTTCGTTTACTACTTTCTGCCGGATTTCAGTTGGCTTCGCCAAAATCCGCTTCATCCGGATTCTTCTAAGGTCCGCAGTCGCGTTGTTTTACCGATTTAAAGCTTTGATATTGTTATATCTAGATTTCGCCAAAATCCGTGCCATTCGTATTTTTTGAATATTTCGTGCCTCTTCATTTTCCCCGAGTTAGTCATAATTATTGTTAATCTCACTCGTCTCCGGCAAATTCTTCCGAGTGTTTTGAGGAAATGCTGAATTTGATGATTATGGATGGTGGGTTTCTTGATAATACATTTGACTGATTTAAGGAGCTTATGCTAAGTGTTCTCAATTATTTTTATAGATTAAGTTGATGATTTAAATGGTATTATGGGATTTTGTATGTTTGGTTCACTGGAATCCGCCTGGTCCAGATTTTCCCGAAAATCCTTCCCAGTGCAGAATCTGCGAGGGGAGCTAAATCCCGAATTTTGAGATAATGATCTTTTACACTTATTGCTTCTTGTGGATCTAATTATGATTGCTTTTTTGTGTTTGCAGGCAGGATCAAGACAAAATGTTTCTGGTCGAGGCAAGGGAAAGGCAACTGATCTTGGTGCAGAGGCTTCTGCTATTTCAGATGCAGAAAGGGTTAAGTTGGATATCAAGAGTAGAATTCTTGATAGCAAGTTGACCTCAATTTGGTCTGGGATCACATAGACGAATGTAGGTATGTGGGATTATGAAGAATTCAAGGCTGAGATGTCAGCATTAAACCCTCCTCTGTTGGCATTAGGGATGGTACGATTTGGATTAGCTCATGTGGCAGGTTTCCCTCCTGCAGTACAGTGTTATGAATTGGTATTGGAGTGTGCCAAGAATTATGATAGAGGAACACAGAGGATAGTGGGTCCCCAAGGAAGAATTCTTGCTGGTTTCAGTCCAGTGTCAATTGCCGCAACCTTTGACATGCCTGACAGGTCCCATGTGGTAGGTTTTGACATGAATGATGCTAGAATATATTATGAATAAAACATGGTCAAGTCACAGCAGGTGATTAACTCCTGGCTAGAGAAGCCTAAGTCTCATTTCTCTAAATTGCCCAAGCAACTATCCAGGCTCAAGTTCAAAAAGGAGTACTATAATGCTATCACTCTTCTCAGTAGGTTGGTGGGATTGAAGAGTGCAGGTGTGTTTGAGACTTGGATGTTTAATGTGATTGCCAGGATGGAGCAGGGAATTGATTATCATTGGGCAGGTGTTATCAATGTTGAAATCCATCATCAGTTGTGTAATGGCCTGCAGACCAAGACCTTCACCATGACCTCTTACCTAGTGTACTCATTGGCCAGACTTCATCCATACAAGGGATTGAGCACTAGAGGTGTCTTTGGGCAGGATGCTATTTATGAGGTGTATCCACAGTTGCACTTGATTGGTGGAAGCTATCGGAGGTCAAATGATGCCTTTACAATGTATGTTACTAGACTGCTCCAGGGTGCAAAGCATGTGAGAATCTCAGATAAGGTAAAAGAGTTGATAAGAAGGTATCGAGCATGGTTTATCCAGTTCCCAACCTTTTCATATATTAGAATTGACGGTTTTCAGAGGGCACCCTACAGACTCCCTAGGTATCCTACGGATCATCTTATGTTGTTGAAGGTAGTTAGGAAAATCTGTGATTTTGACAATGTTGTGAAAGGAGAAATGCACAAGACAGGGTTTGGGAATGATTTCCCTCTAAAGATTGGAATGGGTGAAGTTTCTGCCTCCATTCAGTCTGCTCATGCTGCTGAGGAGGAGATGGGTACTTTTGGACTCCCTTTCCACACTAAGAGAGCAAGGTTTGATATCACTGGCGAGGAACAGAAGAAGGCCAATAGAGATTATAGCCATAAGGCTCACGTTGAGGACTATTGGGTTAACCTCGCCGATGAGTTTGAGGTAAGAAAGAAGAGATTTTCTAGGTTGCCAATGGATTTGGTGAGATTGTACAATGTAAGAGCCATCCTAGATTAGGTAAAGGAAGATGGGAATGTGATCCAAGGTCATGGATATGAGGCAGTAAAAGATAAACCAGTAGGAGAAGTCGACTAGTTAGAGGAGGAAAAGACTGACTTGGATCAAGTTATGGCCCCAGTGATCAAATTTACCAAGATGTGGTTGAAGCACAAGATGCTGGAGCTGGAGAGTGAGGGTGTTCCATGCACTTATGACCTGATGGGAGACTTAGAGTCTCATTCTGCTTCTGAGGCTTCGCTTGAACCAGACCTAAAGGGCAAGGAGAAGGTGGACTCTCCTTTCAGAATTCAAGTGAGAAATGTTCAAGCTGAGAAGGCTGCGGAGCTGGGCAAATAGAGGAAGCCTGTTGCTAAGAAGAGAAAGCATGCCTCTAGGAAAGAAGTTGAAAAGAATCAGGAAGAAGAGGAGGAAGTAGAGAGTGTCCATGCACTAATGAAGAAGAGAAGAATCACAAGGACATCACAGAAGGTGGAGGAAGCTCCTAAGGCTGACAAGAAGGTTGAACCACCAATGGTAGAGGTGGAGAGTTCAGGGGAAAAGACACAAGTCTATATGAGGAGATCAAGGACTCTTTCCCCAAGGGATACTGTGGCCAAGGAGAATGTTTCGATAAGTGTCCCTATTGTTGAACAGGTTGACCCCTCCATTCCCCAAGATGTTGGTAGTGTAAGGAGGGAATCTAAACAAAGCAGTAGTCCTAGGAATTTGGGTGAGGAAGAGTTCCAAGAAGGGGATCTCTTTAATGCAAAGGTAGAAATGGATAAGGTGGTTCGATCTCCCTTAGTGGCACATGCAGATTATCCTGCAAGAGAAAAGGTAGACAAGTCTCCTCAGAAGGAAGAGGAAATAATAGCTAGGGCTCCCTCACCAGTGGAGGTTGTTGTGGAGGAACAAGTATGATAGGAAGAGAATCCAACAGTGGATGTTCCTAAGAGTCCGAGTGTTGAGAAAGATGTAACTACTGATCAGCAGGAGAAGGAATAGGATAAACAAGACACAGTGCCTGCTGGGTCTACTGTTCCAGATTGGCTTGAGAGGGAGTTGAAGAGTAAAATGGTAATAGTGGAGGATGCTCCTCCTAATTAGGATGCCCTCATGGTTAATGTAGAGAAGCAAAAGATTAAAAAGAAAGCGAGGGTTGTATCCCAGATTGAGAGGGATGGATCAGCTAACCGGGTGGCCCATATTGCTACCCCTGCTCCATACAAAGAAAGGGATAATGTGACTACTCAGGACTATAATGTGCAAACTGTTGACTTGGGACATGCTACTGTTGAGCAGGACATTGAGGAGTATGAGGGTTCTAGTGCAGTTATTGTGGGGAGATTGAAAAAGGCAGTACAAACTAGGCATGAGCTAGAGAAGGAGAATGAAAAACTAAAGAAATACTTGCAGGATTTAATGAAACCTTTGCAAGCTATTGGCTCCTCCTCTTTTGCTGCAGGATTCCTACCTCGGGAGACAATTTTTGAGTTAGAGAAGATGAAAGGTACTTCACATTCTGCGGTTACCTGGTTGCAAGGTGTCCAAGCTAAGGGAGATAAGGCCATTAAGGGTAGATTATCCACTGGAGGGGATGCAATAAGATCGATTGATTGGTTAAAGACTGCATTGGAAAAAGATAATGTGGATACTAACCTCTTGCTGCAAAAGATTACAACCATCATGGGGTTCACCGAGGACAGATTAGTGCAGTGCAAGATTCTTCCTTTTCCAAGAGTTTTTGAACCTTGGGAGTGGTTTGAAATCTTGCAAATTAGGCAGAGGGCCTTGAAAAAGATTCAAAAACAGGCGAGGCAAATTGAGGATGCTCTGACTAGTGTTCATGAGAGGTGCATTTCATTCTTTGAGGTCATGACTAGGAGGAAGAAGTTTGCTCCAAAGCATCTCAGTTTGGAGCAACTTAGAGAATGGTGGAGAGATGTGTATTCTCCAGTCAATGAGGGGCCAGTCACTGAGCATCAGTTAGATGATGTTGCAACTTACATTGCAGTTATTGACAGGTGTCGACTAACAAAGCCGATTGGGATAATACAGCTAGACAGGCAAGAGAAGATATTAAAACTCTTGAGAGAAAGATTAGGGGTTTGCCTGTGCCACCTATTGCTGAGCTGGATAGGGTCCTGTTGGCCATACATGGTGAAGAAGACAAAGCTAAAGACAAGGATGGGGAGTGATTATATAGAGTTACTTTGATATTTGTGCTTCCCATTTAATTCCCATGTATTGGGCCGACCCTTTTGATATCTTGGTGGTTTTGGATGAAATTGGTGCCAATGGCACATTTCATGTGTTCGAATTTAATCTTTGAGGCCGACCTCTTGTAGGTCATATTTTATTGTAAATTATCATTTGGGCCAACCTATCTTGTGTATTCTCTATAAAGGCGGGCATGTTGCCTCATTTCAATGTATAGGAGATTGAGAAATATAGATATAAGGATAAATAGATCATGTGGTATTAGAGCAAGTTAGGGTTTATCTTCAAGCAAATGTTGTAACAGAAAACTGGAATTGCTACTATTTTGGATGATTTAATATAAGAAGGATATTGTGTTTGGTATCTATCTTTTGGAATCTCATATGGCATGGTTCTTGTTATTCTATCTTTCAAATTGCTTAAATGTTTATGGTTAAATGATTTGATAATGCTTAGGGTTTCATGTTTGGAATGTTTGCGGCGATCTCTAGTCCATACTTTTTGCAGTTAGCTGATTGTTAGCTACTTTGCAAAGTTAGCCTGGACTTATATTAGTGCTTAGTTCAATTGTGAAGGTTTATTCATCTCAATTGCTGAATGAATGTTTATGATTTGAAAATCTTTTCATACCTTAGAAGATTGCACTATTTATGTGGAATTGCAGATTCATCTGGGTCAAGCAGAGAATAGTTTATGAGAGATCGGTCCATTTTAAGCATTTTATCCTTTTGCATTTTCAATCTTAGGGTTAGAAGTAGTTTTATGATTATCTCTGAAACCTTTATCTTTTGTTGTTTCTTTATTATTCGGGTTCCAATCAAGTTTCAAAGTATCATTTTAGCATCTATATTTGATAATATTCGAAGTCCAGTATTGCTTGTAGTAAGGTCCCATTGTGATTACCAGCATTTTCACATTTATCACTGAGTTGTTTACTGCATTGTCAAGACCTGACATTAGAGACCTTGGGGTTATCTCTTTTCCCACAGAGATTTACCTTTCAAGAGAGATAGGATATTATATTCTGTTTGAGTTGTTGTTGTGCAGAAAACACCATCAACAGTAGCCTTGTTGGCCTACTGGAAAGATGGTAGAAGGAAGCTCGGGTGGGGGGTTCGATCTGTTTCAAAATAGAGAAAAAATTATAGATTCTTAAGCAAAAGTTGAAGTTTTGGAACAAGGAGAAGTTCCAAAATATATTTGTGGAGAAAGCTAAGGTGGAAAATGAGTTGGAAGCCCTCAATGAGAAAGTAATAAAAGACGACATGAGGAACGATGAATTCTTCAAAGGGAGAGTTGAATGCAGAGTTGGCCAAACTCCTCAAGAGGGAGGAAATTTATTGGAGGGACAAATCAAGGGAGGTGTGGCTCAGCGAGGGTGACTCAAACTCCAAATTTTTCCACACTTTGGTGTTGTCTAGGAGGGCAGCGAACAAGATAGAAGAAATCCAAACTATGGAGGCTCTCACTACTCGCAGACTATCTGAGGTAGGCATGGTAGCGGTTGAATTTTTTAAGCACCTTCTTGGAGACCAAAGGTTGCAGGCGGATGGCGGTAGTATCCTAGATTCGATAAGCAAGCGGGTAAGTCAAGCTAATAACAATATGCTATGTGAAGTAGTGACTAAAGAAGAAGTTAAGGCTGCATTATTTCAGCTACACCCAGATAAGGCACCAGGGCCTGACGGGTTCACTGCAAGATTCTTCAAGTCATGTTGGAGCTTTGTTGGGGATGACCTTTGGAAACTTGTGGAATATTTTTGTAGAACGAAGAGGTTTGTGAAGGATTTGAATAATTCAGTGATAGCTCTGGTCCCTAAAAAACCTGAATGCCAATCATTTAGCGACTATAGGTTCATTTCGCTATGCAATACCGTATATAAGGTGATAGCCAAAGTGTTTCCCAACAGACTCAAATTGGTGTTGGGGAAAATAATATCCACAGAGCATAATGGTTTTGTTCCTGGTCGGGAAATCACATATTGTATCCTACTACTCTTTGAGGTTGTGCATAAACTGAAGACAAGTAGGGAGGTGAGGATGATAATCAAATTAGATGTTTGCAAGGCATATGATAAAGTTCCATGGGGCTTCCTTATAAAGATAATGGAGAAGTTGGGATTTGACATTCAATGGCGCGAACTCATATTCTTTTGCATCTCCTTTGTTCGTTTTTCGATCTAGGTGAATGGGTCACTGTACGGTTTCTTTCAGGCCACCAATGGACTCAAACAGGGTGACCCCATATCACCATTCTTATTTGTGATAATGGTAGAATCTTTAAGTTGCGCTATCAAAAATAGATTCCAACAACTAGAATGGAAGGGTGTGCGGTCGGCTCCAAATGTGGATCTGATTACTCACTCGCAATTTGTTGACGACACCACTCTGCTAGGAGAGACAAGCATAAGGGAAGCCAGAGTCATCAAAGGGGTGCTTGATGATTATGAAGAATAATCGGGCCAAAAAATGAACAAGGAGAAATCATGCATTGATTTCTTCAATACAAGGCTACTGCTGCAACAAGCCATCACTGCAATATTGGGATTTCAAGTGGGGAAATTGCTAGCAAAATTCTTAGGGGTGATCTTTTTTTATGGTGCGTGTAAAGAAAATTACTGGGATGAAGTGGTTGGCAAGTGTAGAAATAAGGCTATGGCATGGAAGAATAACTGGCTCACACTAGCTGGAAGAATAATAATGGCTAAGGCGGTATTGTCAGCAATCTCGATATATACTATGTCTTGTTATGAAGCGCTTGCGAAGGTATAGGAAGACATGGAAAGGGTCTTGAAGAAGTTCCTATGGGAAGGCTCCAAGACTGAAAAAATAATACCACTCATAGGTTGGGATACGACATGTAAAGAAAAAGAGGATCGCGGGGCTAGAGTGCGAAAGATTAGGCTTCAGAATACTGCCTTTGGCGCCAAATTGGTTTGGAAGATGTACAAGTATCCTGAAAAGTTGTGGTGTCGGATCCTCCAAAACAAATATTTGGATAACGGGGAGTCCTCTAGAGTCTTAACAATAGAAAATGTTGAAGGTGGATCAGTGGTGGGTATGTGCAGGATCATGATGGGCCAAAAAGTGGCGATATGTAAGTGATATGATGGTCCATGTGGATGACGACTATTTTTTACCCAAAATTGATTAAACAAAAAGGGTTTTTAAAGGAGATTCTTAGCTTTCCACCAATATAAATTATGTTTTACTTCGAATTTAATAAATAATTATTATTCATTTTCTATTTGAATTACGACCAAAGTCTTGATTGATAGGCTGATTGAAAAACATCTATAGCTTTCAAAGGGTATCACATTTTTTGAATCTGAAACATGCTTCACATAATATAGGATTTAAAAAAAAAAAATTGAATTTCATGAAGTTTTGACCAAGTTAAGTTGGTGAGACGTACGAGTTTTTATATTTTTAAAAATTTGTAATAAAAAAATCATAATTAATTATTTACTTGAAAAAAAAATATAGAAAAATATGCATCACATCAAGACATGAGTCTTAAACTTATATATAAAATCTTATAAAAAAATATTATCATTTTTTTGTGGTTAGGGTGGTCAGACAGACACCTACTTCTTATTTTTTCCTTGAGATTTAAGTAATACTCCATTGAAATTTCAAATTTTCACCAAATAGATTTTTAAAAAATAAAAATAAACCTATTAGTTTAGAAACTACATTCAATTTCTAACGTATTCTATTCTTACATATTTTGAAATAATATAGTTAACTTATTCAAATTTTTACGTCAAGTTTCCTAACTCTAATTTTTCTAAATTTTATTGCCACTTAAGGGCCTATTTTTTCCATGATGATTCTGCACATGCCCTGGTGTGGAAGTACATAATAAAATGCAGGCCCTTAGTCACATGTCACCTTTCATGGAGATTTGGGGATGGTAGGCTGGCTTCGTTCTGGATAGATTCTTGGGATGGCCACAAAAGCTTGGCAAAAATATTCGATTTGGGTCAATATGTGGATAGGCTAGAGGAGGAGTATGGAATCAAGGTGTCAGACTATGTGTGTCAAGATGACAGTATGGTTGGCGGTCATTACAAGTGGAAAGATGTGGATTCTATGTCGTTACCATAAGAAGTGAAAGTGGCAGTGGCTTGGGAAATAAACAACAGGTCAGTTAATTTGAGCAATAGGGAGGATTCAATTATTTGGTGCAGGGATGCGTCTGGGGAATACTCAGCCAAATTGGGATATCGTATCCAATTGGCGCATAATGAGGAGAAGATATGGATGACCACCCTCTGCTGGAAATGAAAAGTGTTGCCCAAGGCTGGTGCCTTCCTCTAGGTGGCCCTTCATCAATGTTGTCTTATAGGCGAAATATTAAAAAGAATTGGGATTGTGGGAACGTCTAGATGTGCATTATGCGAGCTTGAGGAGGAAAGTGTGGATCACCTATTTCTCAATTATCCTATGGCTGCCTCTTGTTGGGATTGGTTGCAAGGGGCCTTTCATCTCCAGGGACCAAGACAGGTGAAGCTTCGAGATTTTTTGAATAGCTGGCCGATTGGAAATAAGAATGGATATTGGCATGGAATCTAGATAATGGTGCCAGCTTTGGTAGTCTAGCATTTGTGGAAGGAGAGGAACATACACATCTTCAAGGAGGAATCCCTGAGTAGTAATCTTCTTATTGCAAAAATTCAGGGAGCCATCATTGAGACAACAAATAATAGAAATAACATAGGTGCTAAGGCAAGGTTTACAAGGTAGGATGAGGAGATCTAGAAGGTTTGGTCTGACCTCAAAATTCCCAAGCCCTCAGCACCCGAGATAGGCAAGGTGAATAGGAAGGAAGTGCACTGGTTGCAATTGGTGAGATTAAAATGGAAACTAAACTTCGATGGGGCTGCCAAAGGCAATCCCAGGTGGGTTGGTATTGGGTGCATAATTAGAGACAATTGTGGCCAGTGCGTGTGGGTAGCATCAAAATGTTTAGGTATTCGTTCTAACAACATTGTTGAGATGGAGGCCTTGGCGTTAGGATTGGAGTTATGTATCCAAAAAGACATAGATGTTGTGGAAATAGAAGGTGATTCGCAAATCTGTATCTAGGCAATTTCCTTAGGAAAATCGCTAAACTAGAAAATCAACAATTGGATTGGAAAGATAAAAACACTTCTTGGTAAGCTGAACGACTTCTCCCTCGCACACGTGTACAGGGAAGCAAATAAAGCGACAGATCTGCTAGCCAATTATGAAGTATCTCAAGACAATCTAGTGCAAGTTGATTCCTCCACGGATCGGTGGCAGGGGCTACAGGCCATCTTAGACCAAGACAATTCGAGGCTTTGAGGTAACTGGCTTGGCACAACTTTGGGCCCGTGACTAGGCCCTGAGATAAGCATATCACATAGTGGCGGTAGCTGGATATAGAACGTAGATTTGATCAGGGATTTGGGATGGATTCGCAGTCCAAAAAGAGGTCAGACGCTGCAGAAGGGACTCTTCCCAAGTTATATTAACATGTGATTGGCGGGGATGAATACACATTTAACCCATAAGCATAATTGGAGAGCCGAACAGAAAGCAAGGATGGTGAATTTTTTTGGGCTTAGCGACATGGGCTTAGAAGAGACTCCCATGGAGCAATGTAGGAGGCTCTTCCCGATGTAATGCCAAGTGATGTTGGATGAAATAGTGAATGTGGTTAAGGGAGTGCTCCAAGAGGAAAGGCACTGGTGCGATGGGAGGATATATGAAGTAGTAATCGGGTCATTGGTCGACATACTCGGCTCTCGAGAAAGGATGTTGGAGCTCTCTGTGGGCTTTGTGGTGGAGGCTAATGTCGAAGCTATTTCAAATGCTACTTTGGAATTGGTGGTAGACAGTTTGGTGAGCCATCTCAGGATTTTCTTTGACGCTTCTGGCATTGAAGCCAAGGAAGATGAGGGAGAGATGTATGAAGCGAAGGCAATAAGGTGGCAGTTGGAAGCAAGGGAGAAATTCCTGGAAAATGTGTGGGAAGTTTACAAAGCAGGGGTCATAAATTCCAATATGGAGGCATTCGCTAGGTACATGGACTCTGGTTTATCATGGCTCAGTGAGGGCAACCTGGCTCAGGTGTTGGGATTGGGTCGGAGACTGGCTATGATTTACCATCATCTGATAATGTAAAAAGGGATGGGCTAGGTTTTTGAAAGTGTTTTTGAATATTTTTTGGCATGCTTCGCCACTTGAAGTCAATGTAAACGAGCGTTATCCCCTTTGATAACACTTACCTATAAATATATATATATATATATTAGAGAACATAGTATATATATTTAATATATTAATGTATATTTTATAAAATATGTTAAACATTATTATATACACATAATAATATTTATATTATATATATTATAAATATATAACTATATTTTTAATATATATATATTTTGTTTTCTTATATTTTAATATATATGGGGTTGGGGCCCTAGTTCGGTTGGCTAAATCTTTCTTGTTGCAGGAGGTTGGTCACAAGGTCTAGTCTCTCCCACCCCTGTGGTACCGGAGGGCGTGTCGTGTCAGCACCGCCGGTCACGTTAAAATTTTTACCAGGTGCATTACAGTTTATAAGGGGTCGTGCTACCCGATTCCTGCAGTCTAAATATATTAATATATATATATATATATTAATATATATAATATGTTTTTTAATATGGTAAATGTTCTCTAAATTTATATAATGTAAATATTTAATATGTTTTCTAATATATAATGGTGGCACATGAGGTCTTTCACTCTCTGAAGCATTCCAATACTCAAGGTATGGCAGTTAAAATAGACATGAGCAAAGCCTACGATAGAGTTAGTTGGCATTTTTTGATGGGAGTATTGAGGAAATTCGGTTTTTGCGAAGAGTGGTTAGGGTGGATCTTCAGCTGTATCTCAACCCCGAGATATTCAATCTTAATAAATGGTGCTCCATGCGGCTTTTTTCCAGCTGCAAAAGGTTTGCGTCAAGGTGACCCAATTTCTCCATTCTTATATATCTTAATCGCAGAGGCGTTGAGCTGCCAAATCTCTAAGGAAAAAGCTCAAGGAAGGTGGCAGGGTATTAGTGTGACAAATTCACTATCGACAATCACACACCAGCTCTTCGTAGATGATATCTTTTTGTTCAAGGGGGCAACTTTGGATGAAGGCCTCGTCATGAAAGAAGTCCTACAAAGGTTTTGTCAACAAGCGGGCCAACAAATAAATGGTGATAAAACAAATATTTTCTTTTTCAATACTCCAAGAAGAGTGGCTCTTAAAATTTCAGATATATTGGGCTTCAAAATTAGAAATTTGCCATCAAAATATTTGGGCATACTGCTTTTGGCTGGGCAATCGAAGTTCAACCATTGGGAAGAAACAATTAACAGATGTAGTGTGTGGATTGAAAGTTGGAAGGGGAGATGGCTTACCCTAGCGGGGAGATTAACAATGATCAAAGTAGTTTTGGCTTCCATTTTGATATACATGTTGTCTTTCCTTGAAGCTTCAAATAAATCTATAAGATGACTAACAGGTGTACAAAGGAATTTGCTTTGGGATGGCATGCAGAAGAAAAAGTGCACCCCACTGCTTGCTTGGGAGATCGTGACAAAATCTAAGGAGAATGTGGGGCAGCTATCAAGGATATGAGAATCCACAATAGGGCCCTTGGAGCCAAACTTGTTTAGCGGATATTCAAATGCTCGGATGCTCTATGGAGTAGGTTAATCAAAGCAAAGTATTTGGACTCTCAGGAGCCTGAAAGAATTCTCACCATAGAAAATCCTTTGAGAGGCACAACTATCTGGAACTTCATGATAAACTAAAGGGATCTGGTATGTGATCATCTCTCCTAGCGCATAGGTGATGGGAGGAAAGCATCTTTCTGGGACGAGTCTTGGAACACATATCATGCACTATGTGACTTCCCAGATTTAGTTGTTGCAATCAATCCTTCCAAGAGCTTGTATGGTGAGGCGCTTAGAGACTATCTAAATATCTAGCAAGTCGAAAGGAAGGTGGAGGTGGTCTTGGAAATCCTTTGATTTTCTGCAGGCCCATCTGAGGGAGGCATTGTTGAATGAGCTTTCACAAAGGAGTTTCTTTATCTCTGATTTGCCAGACACGATTCTTTGGAGTGCTGCAAAAACTAGAGAATATTAGGTCAGGATTGGGTACAAGTTGCTAAAATAGGAAATGGAGCAATATGTTTGGCCTAAGTGGTTGTGTTGGGGGCGGCAAGTTCTACCCAAGGCTAGAGCTTTTGCTTGGGTTGCTCTTCATGGGTGTATTCTCACTGGAGATAGGTTGTGCAAAATAGGTATTCAAGGGCCTCACTAGTGTGTGCTTTGTAAACAACACACTAAGGATGCTCAACACCTATTGCTTCAATGCAAGATAACTCAAGAGGTATGGCGTCATTTCTACGGTATGGTAGATTTGGTGGGTCCCCTTCCAAAAAATCTTAGATCTCTTTTTGATTCTTGGCCAAATCTATATGAAGGCTCAACTTTGGGTGGCCTATGGAATGAGATTCTGATGATGGTTATCTGGCAGCTCTAGAAAGAGCAAAATGCCAGAATTTTCAAGGAAAAGTCTTCTTCTCTAGAGCGCTTACTATACAAAATTGAAGTAGGGATAAGTGAGCACCTTAATGGCCAACTAAAAAAATGTGGCTACAAATTTTTTTCTGCCTGGGACAAAAGGATGGTTCAGAGATGGAGGTTAGTCATTCCACCAAGTGGTCTGCTTTGCGTTTGTAGAAATAAAGGGGCTAGCTTGCAGGCAAAATGGGTCTTGCCCCCGAAAGGCTGGCTAAAATTGTGTTTTGATAGGGCCTCACAAGGAAACCCGAGCCCTTCAGGTGCAAGCTTCACTGTTTGAAACGAGCAAGGGAAGGTGTTGGTTGTAGCCTCAATCAAATTACCTTGGGGTACAAATAATGTTGCAGAGTGTGCAACCTTATTGGAAGGTGTAAAATTTTGCCTACTAAAAGGCTGGCACTGCATTGATGTGGAGGGCGATTCAAAAATTGTCATAAGGGAAGTAGGCTCAAACCATGCACCTAGTTGACACCTAAAAATGTGGGTGGAAGAAATGCATGTGGTGTTGGGTAAGTTACAAGTTTATAGTCTAGCACACATATATAGAGAAGCTAATAATGTCACGGATCTCCTTTCAAAGCACGACATCAATCAATCAGAGGAAAGGATCCTCTCGATAAATACGAGTAGATGGGACGGGCTGGAGGATATCTTAAAAGCGAACCTCTCTGCCTCAAAATGAGTAGCTTCGTCGTTGCTGGTCAGTTATGGAAGTATGTATTAATTATAATTTTAATATTTGTGGTGTATCACAGAAACTGGGGCATCTCCCTCTTGCTCGTTGTTCTCAAAGAATCTCAAAGCAGCGATCAAGCAAATATCTATGATGTTATTGGTCCTCGTTTGCTCCTCAGTGGGCATTGTCAAGAACTGGGTGCTGGGTCCATCTCGATGTTGGAGGCTTGGTCCTTTGCACTACAATCTTGTTTTTCTATTGATTTATAGGTTGCTTCTTGGGGTTGGTTGGGGAAAATTTTCTAATGGTGGGTTGTATCAACATGGTTCTTGTAACTGGTAGTTTACATTTATGTAGCTTTGCTTATCAATTAATCAAAGAGTGCCATCCTCACTGGTGGCAATTTGCCCAACTATATATAAATATTTAATATTTTTGATATACATATATTATTATTTATATATAATAATATTTAACATATTTTATAATATATACATTAATATATTAAATATATTATATAATATTAAATTATATAATATATTTAATATTTAGTTATATGTTATATACAATATATAATTAATATATGGGAACTATATGTATAACATGTTTTCTAAATTTATTAATTTATTTATGATGAAAAGATATAGTAAATTTATAAATAAATTTAGAGAACATATAATATTTTTTAATCAATATTTATATTATATATTATAATAAAAATGTTTATATTAGGTGTTCTGTTGTCATCCTTGGCCCCTCTTGCGTCATACTGCACCTACTGCGCAGGAAAAATCCTCCCTCATTGAGTATGACAACATTTACTACAGTTTTAGGGGTTTTTATGCCTTCAATCGACTCTAACCCAACAGTTCATGCTAGTGTTAACGGTTCGTCGACACAGTTCAATGGCTCCTCCTCTGAACAAATGTCCTCAAAAATTTGTTCTGAAAGTCTTTCATGAGGTAAGAATTTTGATGCTCTAGCTGATGTGATTTTTCCTTTACCAGATTTTGATTATGTTTGCCAATGGCTTGAACAACACACCCTTGTGGGTTATTTTGTTGGGAGGACTCCCCCTGAAAGTGTGCTGAAAGAATGGGTCAGCAAGGCTTGGGTCCCTCATGGGGTCCGCCTTGATATGGTCCAAAACTTGACCAAAGGTTTTTTTTGTTCCGCTTTGCGGAAGTTAATCATGTCCAGGTTATTTTAGGTCATGGGCCCTGGTATGTTAGGTCATCCTTGTTGGTTTTTCAAGCATGACCCAGGATTTTGTTGTCTCGGATGACACCAAAATGCAGGTTTTGATTTGGATTGAGTTCCCCGGTCTGCCTTTGCCTTGTGCGCCCTTCCTAAATCACATTGCTTCCTCTCTGGGGAGGGTTGTTTGTATTGAACCCGATAGGTTTTTCCAAGCCCGGCCTTAGAAATGGGTCTGTGTGGAGGTGGACCTATTCAAGGATTTGAAAGAATCTATGGACATTCAAATAGGAGTTGTTAGGCACACCCAGAAAGTCACGTATTTCAATCTGCCTAACACGTGCTATCGGTGCCAGTCAGCTGACCACAAGATCAAGGATTGCCCTTTGGCAGTTCCTCATACACCATCCCCGTCACGAGACGTCAAAAAGCCTCATTAGACGAAGCCTTTTGCTAAGGTTGAAACAAAGTGAACCATGGTTACAAACCAAAAAAATAAGCCAACTGGTTCTCGGTCGACCCCCAAGGCTTCTAAACCACCCAAAGTTATTTCAAACCCTTCAGAGAAGGGGACAACCGCTCCTTCTGGAGGTACTATTGTTTCAGTGCAACCCAGGTCAAACGCGATGCCTCAACTTGTAGCTATTATGTATGCTCAACCAAACATCCCTCCTGCTACGGGGGCTCAACGACGATCTCACAGTCCGTCTCCACCGCCTAAAGAAGGAGAATATGTGCCAAAAGAGTGGAGGTTTTCACCCCCTATTCAGATTGGTTCAGTTCCACAAGATTTCTTGAAGAATAGTTTCTCTTCCCTGGTTGAGTAGGAATTGGGTTCCGAAAGCATGGAAGAGTTTCATCCATGGAATGTTCGAGGTCTCACTGACCTCTTCAAAAAGTATTCTGTTAGAGATACCTTACAAAAATACTCAGGTATTGAAGTGATTGGTCTCCAAGAAGTTAAAATTTTAGGTTTTTACTTGCCTCTGCTTGTCTTTCTATTTGGCCAACCAGTGTTATGTTTTGCACTTTGCATGAAGCTGGGCGTGGCAGAGTTGTCACTCTTTTTTCCTCGCATTTGCATTCTTGTGTTGTAGATCATGGGACCGATCCTTCTCAGTGAATAGTCTGGGTTGTCCTTAACATTGATATTCATTCCTTTGGAATTATTAATGTCTATGCTTCTAATGATGTTGTGGAGCGCTCTTTGCTTTGGCGTTAGATTGATGATTCTTTATCAATTGCCACCTGGTTACTCTACGGGGATTTTAATATGGTCGAGGTTGCATATGACAAGGATGGAACCTTGCCTTTCCATTGGGCAGCTGGTGAATGGGAGGCGTGGTTTTACATGCATAATAAATTGGGGCTTTTTGATCCCAATATTGGATGTCGCCATTCTCATTCCCTTTGGCACACTTGGTGTAATTACAGGGCTGGTTCTGACAGATTTTTTAAATGCCTTGATTGTGCCATGATCTCGGCTCAATCTTCTTCTTTTTTGTCAGCTATGCCTTGCTTGTGAAGCTGTTAGTGGATGTGACTCTGTCTGATCACTTCCTAATTTATTTTCGTATTGAATGGACATCTTGTCAGCCTCGCATGTGTAAAACTCAATTCTTTTTTAACACGTGTTTGCTCTGCCACAAGCCCACTCTGGCTCACATTCGTCGAGTGTGGAATTTGGAGTGTAGACCAACCGAACAAACAAGCTGGATGATAGGGTAGGGTTGGATGGAACAATCACTGTTCCATGCTCTAGATCTTGCTTGGGAAGACCCCTATGGTGTCACACTCCACCACCTTAACCTATAGGACCTATTGCTTGTTTAGGTTCCCCTGGTTCACCTTTCCAACCCAACTATCAACACAAATCCTACTAACCAAGCCAACCTTGGTGCAATGTTTCAACTCTTCCTTAGCCCTTAATCTACCCTAAAGGCTAACATACTACAAGAACTAAAACTCAGCTTTGTAGGGGTGTGGAGATGTTCCAAACAGGTTCACACCATCACATTATATTTCTTGAGGGTCCACCTTACTTCGTTTGCCCATCGCTTCCACCAAACCTTCATTTAGGGTTAAAAAGGCTACTAGCCTAGGAGCCCCCAATTAGGTCTCCATCTCCGAGAAAACAAGGTTGTCCTCCCAAGTCTTCCAAGAAACTCTGAATCTTTCTTTGGGGTTCGTGGTCCTCTTTCCTACCATTTCAAGATTTCAAAGCTCTTAACCCTCAATTGTCTGTACACAGGTTGGACCTTCAATTGAGCAAATTAGGCCTTTTCAAGCCATTTCCTGACCACACAACAAACTGTCAATTTGTTCTTCCTCCAAATGGACTAGTGGAGCCTCCTCCTTCATGCCAAGTCTTTGCAAGGCATCTACCTACCCTCTCCACACCATAACTTGACAAGGAATGGTCACCCCTGCAAATCAAGTGCCATGCACTCCATGTCTTTCCTAGCCAGACACTGTTAGGCTCACCTAGGAGAAGACTTCCATGGTGCTTGCAATACTGTCAAGACCTCCTAACCCTACCATATATACAAGCATGGGGTTTAGTCACAATTACCAAGGGGCCATACATTAAGTACAGTGGGAATGTGGACTAAACTTCCATTCTTCACAGTCGGTCTGTCAGAACAGCAACTCAAAGAAATACACTAACTACAAAAGAACACTTGAAACGAACAAACTAGCTACCTCCTATTCCACACAATGCTTGAAAGACAAATGCACTACATCCTACACTACTCATAGTGCCATGATCAATCCATTAACACACTAATTCAAAACAAAACCAAGAAATTCACACTAAAAATCACTGTTTTCTTGATTTCAAAACTTTTACCCAAACCCGAGTGCTTCCAACCTTGCTCTCAGGTCGAGGCACACCCTTTATAAGTCAACCAAAGTAGATATGCCTTCCCTTGGTCGGAAATTGTAGTTACCTTGTGGAAAATTTGCAAAAACGTACCATTTTGCAATTTTTGCCAATTTCCTAGTAAAATGAGTTTCTATTCTCATCAGTAAAGTGAGTTTCTAAACTCATCCACGATTTCCACTCCTTAACCTACTGATCACTACTGATCACTCCTGATCACTCCTGATCAAGATATATTCTTAAGCCTCTAACTCTATCTCAATGGTCAACATGACCTTCATGGTAACATATCAAAACAAAAATGCATCCTAGACTTCCTAATTGCTTAGTGTTTCCTAGGTGCTCCTGCACCATTCTCCCCCCTCTGCACAAAATCTAAGGAATGTGAGGAGAGAGTAGTGATACATCTATGCCCTGCTTCTTGAACTGAGCTTCATCCACCTATGTAGCCTCAGATTCATGTTTGTTCTTCCATTTTATAAGATGCTCCATGTACACCCTATGCCTTGTAGACTTCTTCACTCTTGACTCCAAGATCCTCTCTGCTTGTAGCTTGTCTTTAGTAGGTAGGGATATGTTACTCACATCCTTGAAGATATCCCTGTTGTTCTGATCCATGGCAGTGACTATTCCCTTATATTTGATCAGATCAGCTACATTGAACACTTGTGAAATGCCCAAATCTCCAGGTAACTCAACCTTGTAGGCATTCTTCCCATATTTGGCTAACACCTTGCATGGTCCCACCCTCTTCATCTGCAATTTGGTTGATGTTCCCTTCTGTAATCTGGATTTGTTGAGGTGGACCATAACATAGTCTCCTACTACAAATTGTAGATCCTTTCTAGATAAATCCACCTTCTCTTTCAACTTTTGAGTAGCCTCGGTGATTGTCTTCTTCACCTGCTCCTAAATCTCCTTCATGGTTTGAGAGAAATCCTCTGCATGTCCACTCCTATGCTCCATAGCTCCTAGATCCCTGAGCTCACACACACCTCTTAGGTGCATTCCATACACAATTTCAAAAGGACTCTTCCCTGTGGTCCGGTTCACACTGTCATTACATGCATACTCAGCCTGTGAAATAACCATGTCCCATGTCTGTCCATACTCTTTGGTTAGGCATCTTAGAAGGTTACCTAACACTCTATTAACCACCTCTATTTTTCCATCGGTCTAAGGATGGTAATCTGATCCAAAAGACAAGTTGGTACCTAATCTGCTCCATAGAGTCTTCCAAAAGTGACTCATGAACTTCACATCCCTGTCTGGAACAATGCTGAAAGGAAATCCATGGATCCTTATAATTTCCTTGAAGAAAAGGTGAGCAATATAGCTAGCATCATGAGTGGTCTTGCAAGGGATAAAGTGACTCATCTTACTGAATCTATCTACCACCACATAGACACTATCAAACCCTGTCTTAGTCTTAGGGAGTCCTACAAAAAAATCCATACTAACACACTCCCATGGTCTACTGGGAATGGGTAGAGGTTGATACAAACCTGCATTGCTAGCTCCTCCCTTGGATTTCATACATACTACACATTGCTCCACATACCTCCTGACATCCCTTGACAACTTAGGCCAATAGTAGAACCTTTGCACTAGTTCCAATGTCTTGTTGATGCCAAAATGTCCACTAAGACTACCATTATGCTTCTCCTAGATGAGATTCTCTCTCATTGATCCTCTTGGAACACATAACTTATTCCTCTTGAATTAAATTCCACTTTGCAATGTATACTTCGAGTATTGACTATGAAAATGATTCTCAAAGTCAGAACATACCTTGTAGGCCTCTGAGAAGTCTTCATCTTCCCCATAGAGGTCCTTGAAACTCTCTATTCTAATGCTCTTGATCTGTATCTCTTGTGCTATCAGCAATCTCCTACTTAGTGCATCTGCTACCTTGTTCAACTATCCCTTCTTGTGCTTGATGGTGAAAGTAAAAGCTTGGATGTATTCCATCCATTTCAAATGTCTATTACTCAACTTCTCTTGAGTTCTGATATAGCTAAGTGCATGATTGTCAGTAAAGACTACAAACTCTTTGGGTAGAAGGTAATGCCTCCACTTCCTAAGTGACTGAACTAAAGCATAAAGTTCTAGGTCATAGGTACAATACTTCTTCTTAGCTTCATTGAGATTTTCACTGAAGAAAGCTATAGGCCTACCTTCTTGACTTAGCACTCCTCCTACTGCAATTCCACTAGCATCACATTCCACAGTAAACAACTTATCAAAGCTAGGTAATAAAAGAATAGGTTGAGTTGCCACTTCTTGTTTTAGTTTCTCAAACCCTTTCTCAGCTTCTTGAGTCCACTTAAACTTAGTCTTTAAACCACCTTTGATTGTATCTAGGACTGGTGCACATATGCCACTAAAGTTCCTTATGAATTTTCTATAAAATTGAGCCAATCCATGAAAACTTCTTACCTCTGTCCCTGTGGTTGGTGTAGGCCAATTTAGGATAGCTTCCACCTTGCTTGGATCCATCTTCAATGATCCTTGGGATACTACAAACCCCAAATACACAAGCTCTTGCTTGAAGAACTCACACTTCTCTAGGTTGATGGCCAACTTCTCCTCTTGCAATCTTCTAAGAACCATCTCCACATGTTTTAGATGTTCTTCTGGTGTCTTGCTAAAGATGAGTATATCATCAAGATATACCACCACAAATATCCCTGTAAAGTCTTTGAATACTTCATTCATGAGCCTCATGAATGTGCTAGGGGCATTAGAGAGGCCAAATGGCATAACTCTCCACTCATACAACCCATTTGTTGTCTTAAAGGTTGTCTTCCACTCATCTCCATCCTTGATTCTGATATGATGGTATCCACTCTTGAGATCCAACTTGGTGTAGTACTAAGCTCCTCCAAGATAATCCATCAAGTCCTCAATCCTAGGAATAGGGAACCTATACCTGATTGTGATTCTATTTATAGCTCTAGAATCAGTACATAATCTCCACTTACCTCCTTTTTTGGTTGCTAAGACCACTGGTACTGCACATGGGTTGATACTCTTCCTAATCAATCCTTGATCCAACAACTCTTGCACTTGTCTAGCTACCTCTAGGTTTTGATCCGGTGTAAGCTTGTAGGCTGCTTTGTTTGGTAATGAAGCCCCTGGTATGAAGTCAATCTGATGACTAATGGCTCTCTTTGGAGGTAAAGTTGCTGGTGCACCATCACTCACTATGTCCTTATACTTCTCAAGCAACTTCTGGACTGCTCCGGGTATGACTGTTTTCTCAGTCTTTTCCTCTTCCTTGGGTTGCACCATGACCTCATATCCTTCACCTCCTTGATGTAGGTTGTTAATGAACTCTTTAACACTGCTCAATAAGACATTAGGTGTCTTTGACTGTCCTTCTTCATTTGTCAGTGACTGTAATTTAAATGTCTTCCCATCCTTCTTGAAAGAAATGATGTTCTCTTTCCCATCATATATGGCACTTCTGTCATACTGCCATGGTCTGCCCAATAGTAGATGGCATGTGCCCATGGGTAACACATCACATAACAACTTATCTTTGTAACTTCCAATGGAGAACTCCACCGTTGTTTGTTCATTGACAAGAACACTCTGCCCTTTGTTCAACCATGTTACTTTGTAAGGGTTGGTGTGGGGTACCTTCTCCAATTTCAATTTCCTTACTGCCTCTTCTGAGATTATATTATCAGTAGACCCTGAGTCCACTATAACCTTACACACCTTTCCAAGGATTTTACACCTTACCCTGAATAAGGCTCTCCTTTGCTTTGGCTCTTCCTTGACCGGTTGTCTGATCAAAACTCTCCTAAACATCACATTCTCCTCCATTTCTGATTCAATGTGACTGACCTCTGGTGATTTGGTGCTCATGGTGTCCTCTTGAGCATATGCCACTCTCTTCTCAGTATTTGATGAAGATGCTTTCTCCGGGCACCTATAAGTTGGATGTCCTACTTGTCCATAATGATAACACTTCATATTAGCAAAGTATGAGTTGCTTCTGCCTGCTCCTCTTCCTCTATTTGATCCTCCTTGAGATCCTCTACCTCTTCCATAACCTCCTCTAGAAGGTGCTTCACTTCCATGCTCTGTGAGTTTGGACTCTCCTTGGTTTCTTTGTTCAGTCCCTCTACCTTGGTATCCACCTCTATGTCCTCTTTGATCTCTGCCTTTACCTCTACTCTTAGAATTAGAATCTTGTTTCTTTTTTAGTTTCTCCTCCACTTTAAAATCCATTTGATAACAACTATGGAGATTGGTGAGTGTGAAGAGACTCAACTCTTCTTGTATGTTCCATTTGAGGCCATTTAGATACCTCGCCACCTTGATGCTTTCAACTTCTTGCACTGTAGACCTAAGGCTTAGTTTTTGGAACTCTTCTATGTAGGTAGCTACATCTAGGTCTCTTTGCCTAAGGTTTTGCCTCTTCTTGTGCAATTGGACCTCATAGTCCTCAGGTAGATAATACTCCTTCACTTTAGCCACCATAGCTTTCCAACTCCCAATGTGTTTCTTGCCTTCATTCTCTCTTTCTTCTTGTAGGAACTTCCACCAAGTTAGTGCTTGTCCCCTTAACCTTGATTTGGATATCTTCACCTTTTGTGCCTCAGTAACTCCATCACACTCAAAGTGATTATCCATTCCTTCTATCCACTCCATAACCAACATTGCATCCATTCTTCTTGTGAAGATGGGAATGCCTTCTAGTGCTTTGCCACTCAAGGCCTTCAATGCTTTGAGGAAGGGTTCCTCTTTTAGTGGAGGGTCAAGGTCTGGTTTTATGTCTTCCTCAACCTAATCCTCACCCTTGTCTCTAACCACTGCCAGCTATACCTTCATCTTGCCTGCAGCCTCTACCACCTCTTCTAGCCTTTGCTTCATCTCTTCAACAGCCTCTTCAAGTTTTTTGTTTTTCTCTTGTTGTTATGTCAGGTCTCTTGCTAATTCTGCATTGGTCACCATGATTGTGGAACCACTAGATTCAAGGTCTGACATACAAGATTCTATCCCAAATCTTTAACTTGCTCTGATACCAATCTGATAGCGTAGGGTTGGATGGAACAATCATTGTTCCATGCTCTGGATCTTACTTGGGAAGACCCCTATGGTGTCACACTCCACCACCTTAACCTATAGGACCTATTGCTTGTTTGGGTTCCCCTGGTTCACCTTGCCAACCCAACTATCAACACAAATCCTACCAACCAAGCTAACCTTGGTGCAATGTTTCAACTCTTCCTTAGCCCTTAATCTACCCTAAAGGCTAACATACTACAAGAACTAAAGCTCAACTTTGCAGGGGTGTGGAGATTTTCCAAATAGGTTCACACCATCACATTATATTTATTGAGGGTCCACCTTACTTCATTTTCCCATCGCTTCCACCAAACCTTCATTTAGGGTTAAAAAGGCTACTAGCCTAGGAGCCCCCAATTAGGTCTCCATCTCCGAGAAAACAGGGTTGTCCTCCCAAGTCTTCCAAGAAACTCTGAATCTTTCTTTGGGGTTCGTGGTCCTCTTGCCTACCACTTCAAGATTTCAAAGCTCTTAACCCTCAACTGTCCGTACACAGGTTGGACCTTCAATTGAGCAAATTAGGCCTTTTCAAGCCATTTCTTGACCACACAACAAACTGTCAATTTGTTCTTCCTCCAAATGGACTGGTGGAGCCTCCTCCTTCATGCCAAGTCTTTTCAAGGAATCTACCTGCCCTCTCCACATCGTAACTTGATAGGGAATGGTCACCCTTGCAAATCAAGTGCCATGCACTCCATGTCTTTCCTAGCCGGACACTGTCAGGCTCGCCTAGGAGAAGACTTCCATGGTGCTTGCAATACTGTCAAGACCTCCTAACCCTACCATATGTACAAGCATGGGGTTTAGGCACAATTCCCAAGGGGCCGTACGTTAAGTACAATGGGAATGTGGACTAAACCTCCACTCTTCATAGTCGGTCTGTCAGAACAACAACTCAAAGAAACACACTAACTACAAAAGAGCACTTGAAATGAACAAACTAGCTACCTACTGTTCCACACAATTCTTGAAAGACAAATGCACTACATCCTACACTACTCATAGTGCCATGATCAATCCATTAACACACTAATTCAAAACAAAACCAGGAAATTCACACAAAATCACCGTTTTCTTGATTTCAAAACTTTTACCCAAACTCGAGTGCTTCCAACCTTGCTCTCAGGTCAAGGCACACCCTTTATAAGTCAACCAAAGTAGTTATGCCTTCCCTTGGTCAGACATTACAGTTACCTTGTGGCAAATTTGCAAAAATGTACCATTTTGCACTTTTTGCCAATTTCCTAGTAAAATGAGTTTCTATTCTCATCAGTAAAGTGAGTTTCTAAACTCATCCACCCTTTCCACTCCTTAACCTACTGATCACTACTGATCACTCCTGATTACTCTTGATCAGGAGTGATCAAGACATATTCTTAAGCCTCTAACTCTATCTCAATGGTCAACATGACCTTCATGGTAACATATCAAAACAAAAATGCATCCTAGACTTCCTAATTGCTTAGTGTTTCCTAGGTGCTCCTGCATCACTAGATTACCCGGTGGAATGATGCCATCACTTGTACTACTCGATTCTTGTGTATTTATGGGCGCCAACTGGCCATTTTTCACCAACGATCCTATGAGGCTACCACTGCTGACTTGTGTGCAGCTATGGAGGGCTTGGCAGCCAACCCTTTTTCCCCGTCGCATCAAGTCAGGGTGGTAGAATTAAGGCATAAAAAGTAGGTGGTTGATAATTACGCTACTAAAGGAGTGCAAATCAAAGCTCGGCTGCATTGGCTTAAGATTAGTGATCGTGCCTCCAAAGAATTTTTTTTGGCACTTCGTGCCAGACACTCATCCCCGGGCATAAAAAAAATTAAGGATGGCACTCAGGTGCTCTCTGAGCTCCCTGACATTCTCCAGGATTTTGTGCGTCATAATGAGCAGGTTTTCACTGCACATGACACCATGCCTGTGCAACAACAAGCCCTTCAGGACTGCCTTACTGTTGTGCCACATAGGCTTTCTTCAACCCAATTTTTTTTTTGTGATCAATTGTTGACAGTTGATGATCTCAAGGAAGCCATTTTTTTTTATGGTCGATGACAAGGCTCCTAAGAGTGATGGCTTCCCTTGTGAATTCTACAAAGCCCTTTGGGATTGTGTTGGGCGTGATCTACATCATGTCTATCTTGAGGCTTTTCAAACCAACTCTCTAGGCAATTTAATAAACAAGGGCAATATAAAGTTCATACCTAAGCCTGGGGATCCGGAAGATATCTGCAACTGGAGGCCCATCACGCTTCTCAATGTCTCCTACAAAATCATTGCCAAGGCTCTGGCTCTGAAAATCCGCCATCTCTTGCCTCAGATTGTGTGCCTAGAGCAGACTGGTTTCATCAATCCCAAGTTTATTCTGGATAATATTATTGTTGTTTGGGAAGGCATGGAGTGGACATGATGATCAAATCAAAAAGCTATGTTCATCAAAATTGACTTTTTCAAAGCCTATGACTGCTTTGAATGGCCTTTCATTCTTACGATGTTGCAAGCTTTGGGGTTTGGGCCCAATTTCATTCAGTTTGTTCGTATGTTTTTTGTTGATGCCTCAACTTGCATAACTATTAATGGCTGCTAATCTTCTGCTTTTGGTATTTTTCACTCAATCTGGCAAGGGTGTCCTCTCGCCCCCTCTTTGTATGTGCTTGCGGCTGAGGGCTTTGGATACCTTCTGGCCCATGTTTTCTCTTAGCAGCGTGTCAAAGGGATTCTTCTCTCGAACTCTCAAGAGCATCTTGTTAATGGCCACTTTGCGGATGATTCCTTTCTCACTCTCTTGGAGGAAGAAAAATCAATCACTGTTGCCCTTGATTGTCTCAACACTTTATGTCTTGCCTCTGGCTTTGCCATCCAATGGCACAAGACCTTATGTTACATGTAATTTGTGTTACCCACTCCTGCATGGCTTCAAAATTATAATTGGAAGTGGATTGGGCAGGGAGAGATATTTCGATTTTTGGGCATCCCTTTCGCCTTCCAAGCCTCTCCTAGGGAGCTTTGGCAAGCTATGCTCTCCAAGGTTGAGCAAAAGCTTGCTTACTAGATTACCAAGCCTCTTTCTCTGGCTAGGAAGTTCCAGGTGTGCTCAAAAGTTCTAGTTGCCACTCATGTTTACTACTCTTCTTGTTGGGCTCCCTCCAAAGTTGCCTATGGTAGGCTTGAAAATTTTCTCTGAGATTTTTTCTCCTCTGAAACTCACAAGGGTTTACATCGTGTTGATTGGGAGTATTGTTGCCTCCCAAGAGATTTTGGAGGGCTTGGGTTTCTCTCCACTCAACGACAAGGGACTACTCTTTGTGTCAAATAGATTATCCGAGCCCTCACCGGAGATGAAGCCTGAAAGATTCTCCTCAGGCATTGTATTCATTCCGATTTTCTTGTTCATAGACCCGCCTGGAAAGGCATAGGTTTCCAAACCCTCTTAGTTATGAAGGAGTATGTTCAAATTGTTGGAACTTTTGTGGCCAAAAGCATTTGGCGTGCCTGGGAGGCTGTTAAGCCTTGGCTTCGATGGGTCGGGGCTGGATTTCGTGATGGGCTTTCGCTCAATCAGCAAAATATTTGGTGGTCTTCTCTTCTTGCGCATAACAGGCAGCCTTTGGCTAAATCGCCTTGGCTTAAAGCACTTAAATTTCAGAAAAAGGGCATTCGTACCCTGCAATAGGTCTTTCATCGACCCATTATGTGCATTATGCAATAGGATGCCTTTAAGGCCCAGTATGAACTTTAGAATCAAGACCGCGCTACTTTCGATGGTCTGGTGAGTGCCATTCCAGTAGAAATGCTTCAAAAAATTGGCATTCATGGGAACAAACCTTGGTGGAAAGATTGGAAGTGGTTTCTAGATACTCCTCTCATGAGCTATAAGCCGCGACTTGGTTACAGGTGGCTTTCACCCCATTTTCCTATGATCAATAGTTTGAACCAAAGGTGGCTTCTTCACTCCTCTGCTCATGTTTGGCGAAAAAGATTTGCTGCCACTTGGTTTGCAAGTGTTAATCCGAAGCTGGCCTAGTTTGCTTGGTGTATTATTTTCCAAGGCTTGCCTATGGGTTCTCAGCTTTTACACTTGGGGGTCCAGGACCCTCGTTGCCCTTTTTGTGGGCAACCTGAAAGCTTTAAGCATCTTTTCTAGTTTTCTCCCAGAGCTTAGCAGCTTTGGACTTGGATTCATGACTTCTTTCGGCCCTTTTGACCGAAACCTTTCTCTTGGCATATGGTTCTGTTGGGAAATCCGCTTGGCATCCCTACTAAGTTCACCCAACTTTTACACACTTTTAGGGTGGAAATCCTCTTCAACATTTGGAAAGACAAAAATTCTTGCATATTTGCTCATTCTCAAATGGATATTAATGTTTCTCTCTATACTAGAGCTGTTATTTGCTCTAATGTTCTCTTACAGATATAGGTGCAAGCTAACAAAGTTGCATTGGAGGTGGCTCACCTTCAGGTTCTCCTGGACCCCTGGGGCAATGCCCCGTGCAATGTGGCTCGGATCCTCGACTCGCCCTCCTCCTCCTACGACTGGTTGCCCTCTCAGGGCTGGTAGCGGAGTGGCTTCGCGCGTCCTTGCTCTTAGCCTCCTGCTAGGCAGGACTCTCACCCTCCTCGATGTGCTAGCTCTCCTCCGCCACAAGCTAATCAGGGATGGCCTTCTGGTGGTGCTTCGGGGAGCGACGGTGGCAGCGGTGGTGGTTCTAGGTGGCCCTCTGATACTTCGCCTGCCTCTGGTTTTGGATGGCCTGCTAGTGGTAAAAGCTTTCCGTGGCTGGCACTTGCAATCTCACCCCGACACAAGGAAGATAAAGATAAGAAAGATGATGACGATGGCTGGGGTGCTCCTCCTGACGTCACTCCTGACCCCGCTAATGTATGGGGGAAAAATATGGACGACAGAGACTCTCCCGACTCTGCTGGCACTGCTCTGGCCACTTAATGGCATGTTCATTGTTTTAATTTCATATGTTCTTGGACTTCTGGGCTAGGCCCATGTAACTTGTTTTTTGGCTATTTCTGGGCGCTGCCCATGTGACTTTCGGGGTGTGCCTTTTTATCGCCTGCCCCTTTTTTTGTGAATATGTACTCTTGTCTTTAATTTAATATAGATAACTGCCTATTCATAAAAAAAAAATGTTTATATTGTATTATATATTATATATTTTTTTAATTATCAATATATATATTTTTGCTATACATTAATATATGTTGACTATAATATTATAAATATTTTCTAAATATTAAATATATTATATAATTAATGTTATTATAAAAAAAATATACAATATAATTAAATATAATATCATGTATCAAAAAATACTGAATACATTAATATATAATATAGATAACTCATATTATGATATTATTTAGAAAACATATATATGCAACATTAAAATATTTATATTAAATATATAATTATATATTTATAAAATATATAAATATATAATATAAATATTTAATATTTTTAATATATATATTATTATGTATATATAATAATATTTAACATATTTTAGCATATATACATTAATATATTAAATATATATTATAATATATTTAATATAAGTATACTATGTTATCTAATATTTATATAATAATAAAAATATTAATATTTTATCACTAATATTATATCATAAAAATATTTTTGTATAATATATTATATGATATTAAATATTATTTATATATTAATGTTAAACATAATATATGTATTTATATTATTATATGTAAATTAATATTATATAATATATAATATTATTATAATATATATAGTATATATAATTATTACAATATATTATAATATATAATATATATAATATACTATAATATTATATTATATAAATATTATTTTATATATTAGAAAACATATTATGTTGATATAATATTATTATATTAATATTATTTTATATATTAGAAAACATATTATATTATACATTATATCATAATATATATATCATAGTAAAGTAAGAAATATGGAGCACGGTAAAAAAAACTGAGAAATACGGTCATTGCAGTGAATTGTTAGTTTGTTGGCTAACGCACGGGCCGTCAAAGTATGCATGGGGCATCCCATGCCGTTTTGGGGGCTAGATAGCCATTTCCCAATTGCACCTTGGTGTGCAATAGGTATGCCGAAGAGGTGTGGATGGTCAAAGGGGGAATAAATTTTGTTTATTAGTTACTTTAAAAAATATAAACTTTGTAAACATTTGTTAACATAATAGAATTTATTTTTTATTAAAAGAAACATTTTGAATGAAGATTGAATACATGAAATATGTATATATAAGAAATAAATTTGTGTACAATTGCAAATGATACATCTGGAATGGAGATTGAAAACATGAAATATGTATATCAAAGAAAGAAAATGTTGTCCAACTGTATAATTGAATTGAAAATAAAAAAAATGAGAATGTATTTTTGGCCATTTTTTTTGCATAGGTCTAAGTTGCAAAACATGTAGATTTGCTTCTTTGTTTCCAAAGTAGAATCTATGAGGGAAAATTGACTAACATGAGAAAGTCATTGAAAGCGGAAATAAGAAAATTGTTTTAGAAAAGAGTTTCCATAAAATGGAACATTTTCTTAGCATATTTAAAAAGCAAAGAGAAAGTATGTGTTATTGATTGCACATGTTTAAAAATGTAGGACTAAAAATATATGGAACAAACCTTGAGCTATTGGAATGTTAGTTGAATATTTTAGATGACTACATGTGAGAGCGACTTCAATTGCAAAAAACAACATTGGCAACAAGAAATTGAAGCAACATGGAAGAAATTGAATTATGATAATTAGTTAATTATATAATTTGAATATTGGTTGAAAACAAAATAGACCAAATAATTAAACACAAAAGTATACAGAATGTTAGATTAGAAGGTTGGAATAACAAACAAAATGAAGCAATCTATAAAGTATCACAAGTAAATTGCAGGTGTGAGTGTAAAAATGTATAACACATCATTTTTCATAATTATTTATGGCACACTATATCGAAACAAGGGTACATGTCTGTAAACTATGTTTGATGGATGAGACCGATTTTGATAGAGTCAAGGAAGCGAACATTTCTGAAACTGCCCACATTTCTTTCGTAAATCTTATACAAAATCGAGTTGCAGATATTATTAAAGGTGCACTAGGAAATATGAAGAAACCTGTCAAATCACCGTACAATATTTAATTCTATAGTTGTTTCGTACTGAATAACAACTTGTTGCCAGAGCCTGCATAAGATGCAAGTTGCATTTCAATATCATAGACGTGTGATACAACCTAGAGTGTCGTAAGATCAACATCAATTATATTTTTGAAAAACGAGATAAAAGAGCGGTGGAAAATTAACATATAAGATCAATTTGTTTGTCTCACAAGGCCTATGGGAAGTATTCAACCATCGATTTAACATTTTAGGTTGATCCACTGCACATTGGATACTCCTTCAGCATAAATTAATCTTACATACAAAATAGTTCAATTTTTTTCAAACTTTTTAGTACTTGTCATCAAGTAATACTAGCAATCGCACCTTGGTGTGCAATGGGTACGCCGAAGAGGTGTGGAAGGTCAATTTGAAAAAGTATTTTTTTATATATATTTGTGCAATAAAGGTCTCATTAGAAAAGTGATGTGCATCTAATTACAAGGATCCAAATAGAATTGAAACACAACCTTTCAACCAGGAAAATAATCAAGCTCCTTTACCATAAATATCTACAAGCATTGGGTCAATTTTTTTTGGCATTGCTATTTTGTCATCATAGCTTTCCCTTTTTAGGTCAGTCATTATTCGAACGCAGTTGAAATGTTTGGCGATTTTGATTAATTTAACTATTAAATATTATGTTATCAACAACGTTATCTAATAGGAATTCAAATAAAGAGGCAAAAATTATTCCAAACACACAACACATAATCTCTCATGTGGTGAATTTCTAAAAGGAGGCTATTTGAGTTGATGCATACCTTGAAAAAAATAAGAATCAGGGACAAGGTAATGTCCAACCATAGAAAATGTGTTCACTTTTGTTTTCTCATATATGTCCATACCCTATTCCAAAGCTCCCATTTTTGCATATGAAGGTAGAATGCTGACAAAATTTATGAGATTTGGCTTCACACTTGTGAATTGCATTTTCTTGGAAGGTAGATTTTTTTAACACATTCATATTGTGCAATTATGGTAGGTCATGAGGCAAACATTTGTTTGAGGCATTCTATCAAACATTTTAACTCCCTAATTCTTTTCAAAATGGAGACATCATTGATCTGATAGAATTTGATGGGAAGAAGCCAGGGCAACCACTAAACCAATACGTAGAAGAAACTTTTAGATTTAAAAAGGATTTCATGGGTCTTGTTGCTATAGTGCTTGTGGTTTTTACTGTGTTCTTTGCATTTATGTTTGGCTTCTGTATCAAAGTGTTCTTGACAACAATTGTGCCCTTCGAATAATATTTTTACAAGCATCTTGATCTAAGTTGCAAAATTCAAGTGTCCAAAATAAATCCTCTAACCTCAACAAAAGATCTAGAAAAGAAAAATTATGATCTATAGCCTGATACAATATAAATAAAAACAATATTAATGTTTGGAGTTGAAGTATGATTCAAGAGATATGCAAAATTTTACCATTACATTTAATGGCCCGTTCATTCAATATTGTGGCAGAGTGGAGGTTGTTGCAACTTTCATCACTTATCTGCTTGAATATGGCAGTTTTGATTATGAAGTAATTAATTTACTTTATCATCTTTGTAATGCCCCGCCTTGTAATACTAGAGGAAGTTGCAACAACTACGAAAGCATACACATTTTTTTTTCTTTTAAAGTGCAATATTAACATGAAAAATGCACTACACTATCACAACATCCTCTAAGGAACACAACTAAGGTTACATCTGAATTGCATAACATAAACATTACTCATTCAAAACAAATAATTAATTATTAAACATGAATTAAAGTACATACATTCAAAGCATTAAAATTGCATCACATAGATTAGATATACATCAAGATCCAAATATTACATTAATTTTCAAATAAGGTTTACAATACTCATTCCCAGAATGAGGAAGATTATACACAAGAGTTACAAATTACATGAGACCTCCTCAAATACAATTGAGGAGTAAGTTAAATACAAATTTCAACTGAAATAATACATCAAAAGAAAGGAACATATCCACTGGTACTACCACGATCTCTCCAACTAGAAGATCTCGCCATCACGAACAAAAGCAAGGGGACCCAACGGAGTAAGGTGCATGTTCCACCCAAACAAGTGGTACCTGAAGGCCCACCCCCATGCTAGGAGACAATAAAAAGGTTCCCTAGGCAAGACCATCTACCACTAGACACAAGCTAACACATAACTGAACTTAACAAATTCCAGTACAACACTAAATCATAGGGTAACATTGCTTCTAGAGTTAAAAAATTAGATACATCAATGAACCAAACCTATTGTTGACATAGGATGAGTGTCACCACAAAGATACATGGGTTACCCTGACAAATCTTCCTAGATCCTGACCCCCACCAAGAATCACTCTCCTATTGTCAACACGTGGAACAAATCCACAACTCAAAGGTAACTAGAGCACACTACGAATATTCAATTCCCATCCAAAGATAAATGACTTCACATCCCCATTCATGGAAACCGGGTGACTCACTAAGTTCAACTAAACGCACTACCCAAGGGTAATTAAAGGGATGAAACCAAGAAACACAACCCCAAATGAAAATACTACAACTGGAAGACTTACTGACACGACTAACTAGTTCCCCACTGAAGTGAACAAAAGAAATCATAAACACACCAAAGAGACACAATAGTTTATTGTTCACAATAATCTAATTTTAATATCAATTTACTTACAAACAATAAAGTAATTAAATATAATTGTACATTCCAATTTTCCCAATTTAACTATTTAAAAAAAAACAATTTCTTCTTTTTCATCATTTCTATTTGAAGACATTCTAAATGTGAATTTGCATGCACTCAATATCAACAACTCATTTAAATATCTATATTTAAATATATATGATTATATATATAATTATACATAAATAAATATATTATTAAATATCTTAAACTCCGCAAATAAATCCCAAATAAAAATATTAAAAATAAATTTAAAAATATAAATATATATACACATATATATTAATATATATACACAAGTAAATATATATATTAATGCATTATATATATATTGTATATAACATAACCTCACAAAATAAATACAAGATCAAATATTAATAAATCCAAAATTAACCAAAGGCAGATGATAGCATTAATTAACCATTTGAAGTTTACAAGGATGGTGGAAATTTCATGGAAGCCATGCTAAGGGTTGTCAGTTGCATGCACTGTCATCTCCCCTTAAGGGAAGGCACAACCTCGGTGGGGTAGCGTCAGTTGCCTCACAACGCGGCTCCGCACTTGTGGGGAACGACCGTGAGCAACCATCGTTTCCCCACACCAATAAAGCTTCAAAACAATAACTCTAAAAACTACAAATTCACAAGAACTTCGGGTACGGATATTCCGTTCGGTATTAACAAAATTAATATTTTCAATCAGGTTTTCAATTAGGAAAACTACAGTGACTCTCTAAAATGAAATATGTATATATATATTTCGATATATATATAAATTTATTGAAACAAATAATTCAATCGGGAAAATGTTTGTAAAAAAAAGACCATCTACAAGTAAATATCCAAATTTTATAGAGAGGCAATTTCCAACACAGGGTTTTTTTCTAAATTTTATTCAAACCAATATTTCAATCGGAAGCAATCACTTCCTACAAAAAATAAATTTAATAATGAATTGGAGTTAAAATTTCTCTACAAATCTTCTACCCAAATTTTCTCGAGAAGATAATTTCTACATAATTTTTTTTTCTCGACAGAGAATTTTTTAGATCTCAAATTGTATTCTTCTGGGTTCTTCTATGTTTACAAAAGTCTCAACTTAAAATTTGCAATGGTTTCCACAAAAGATTTTGTTTCAACAAAGGATTTCATTTTCACAAAAAATTTCACACACGACATTTACAATTCTTAAACGAAACTCAAAGCTTTAAAACTTGCATAGACAATCTTTTCGAAGGAGTAATCTTAACTAAGAAGCTTTTCCAATATAAAACTAACAAAAATTAAAAAAGGAACCTGAAATCCAATGCCCGTGAAGATGTAAATTGAAGTAGTTCCTCCTCCATAGATCCAAGTATTTTCTCCTAGATAAACGAAAGATTCCTCTAGAACAATAAAAATTCTCGAACACAATTTTTTTTCCCGAGAGTAACTTTTCAAAAATTTCAACAACATGCCATTAAAAAAAATCCCCTTCTCAAAACCTCTTTCCCCCACAAAATATCCTCCATTCTTCTTTCGTGAAGAAGCTTCTCACTTCTTCCTGTTACAGCCACAAATTTCTCCCCGTGAATAAATTTCCCAACAAACCTCATAAAATTTTCAAACACATGTTGAATACCAAAATATCTTTTACAACCAAATTGCACAAAATCCTCTAGACATTTAAAAAAATTAAAACATTTAATAAATTCTAAAATATTTAACATTTCTAATTTAACTTAATTCAACTAATTTAATTAATTAATAAATAATATAATCCTAAATTTTGATTATTTACCAATTAAATTAAATTAATTAATTAATTAACATCTTCTAACATTAAAACCAGATTAATTTAATAATCATCTTAAATAATTAAATCCATTAAATTACCTTTTACACACCTTGCAACATAATAATTTCAAAGCAACATTAAACAACATTAACAAACAAAACCAACTAGAATCGACGACACACTATGACTAGGGTAATGGCTTGACACATGAATCTTAGCTACTATCTCCTAATCAAAATTACTATTGGACAATGGACATACTCAAACTTGTGAAACCAGGTGGAGTCGATGTCCTGTGCTTGCAAACTTGTAAATATGGCATATATTGAACATGCATATATACATCATAATATAACACACCGTGAAGAGAGAATCAAAAAATCACAGGGTGCTCACAAGCGAGTGGTGCAATTCCGTCCCCTTCACCAATACATTATCACAAAACTAATGAATTTATCATCAATAATCTACTCATGAGCATATAAAAATATAATTCAAATCACCACTATGATAATCCAAAGCATGCCATAATGATAACATCAAAATAAGGTACCATCACATCATAATATAAAATCCACATCGCTCTAAAGTTAGCGATCAAATAATAATCAAGTATCATAGCATAACAATGTCAAGGTACTAACAAAAAACAAAGCAAAATTGTCTGATACAAAGAGTAAAATGAAGGGGGTGTTACAATCTTCATATAACAATTTAGAAGAACTATGATGTTGTCACAGAGTTTACAAAACATAATATCCTCTGTATTTTTTCCTTTTGTTTTAGTTATCATATTATAAATTAACTAAAGGGCAAGGAATCATTAAAAGTGCGTAGTATTCCTTACTAAGAAATCCTAACAACCAAATGTTAAAAAATATAGAATTTACTTTTTTGAGTGGTAAATGAACAATTATAACATGCTCTCGTATGCTTCTTATGATAATAAATTTCAATAGCATGTAAATCAAAATTATGATTGTAAAGCATTAACTTATTTGAAAATCATAACCATAACTACTACTCTCAAAACAAATATTTGCAAGATCATAAACAATTGGGAATTATTTAATCATTTTTTCATTGTGATGGTAAGAAAATATACACAACTACTACATAATGATATAGTTTATTTTTTTTCATGATTCTATTACATAATGATATAGTTTGTATTCATTTACATTTTGAAGAGATTTAAGCCATGCTAGAAAATTAGTCTAAAGGGGCAATGGAAAACATGAAAGATTCTATAAATTTTTTCCCTTTTATCAATTCAAAATTAGTAATCAAATAATGGATATCCTATAGCTATACAATCCTTTACTACTCTTTAACAATATGACTATGACTCATAATCGTCTCTACAACATACATAGAAGAATTTGCTTGCAAAACATCATTTATAGAGAAGGGGCCACCCAAGGTATTGAGGTTGTCGTTTGGCTAGTACTGTTGTTGGAATTGTTTTGAAGGCTCTCCAAAGGTTTAGGAGCAAGGGATTTTTCCATGGCAGAACCCCCTCTAGCATTTGGAAAACTTTCCCCTTAGATATTCGTTGAGAAGGTTGTTCCCGAATACACCAAAAGCTAATTTTAGTTACTCTTTGAATATGATAAATATTTTAATTTGTACCAAGCTTTTCATCTATGACGTTCATAATATTTCCCATTTCATATTCCTTAAATGTAAATTATTATTTACTAGTTGAAATCAATAATTAACAATTTGAAATTTGACCACATCAACAACTAGTTTTTGGTTGAGGACCTGATTGGAAGGGTAAATTACCTTTGTTACAGAAGTTGCTTGATCTATTATGATTCTATGTCAATTACTACATGATTGGATGCATGCACAACTATTAATTTGTGTAAGTTAGGGAAAATTAGATATAAAACTAAAACAACAAGATATGAAAACCCTAACAAGCACAATAGAGCACACACTAGCATGAAAATCAAAACAAGAAAGCAAAGCAAACCGATCTCCAAGCTAGATTTGATTTATCTCCATTGCTCTTCTCCACTTGCATGAGAATGCAAGATTTTGAGGGTTTGATTGTTGATATGTTGATTGCTCATTTTCGTAGCATAACGATAAGATGAAGATAATAGAAGAAAAATAGATAGATAGATGAGAAGATTGAGAGAAATTTTGGCAGAGTGAGGATGCTAGAAGAAGATTCTCTAAATGACTTGTGAAAGGCTTGATTTATTGAGAAGGCTGATTTGATTCGATGGTCAAGATTAAAATTCAAATTTGTGATATGTATGGCTAGGATTAAAAGTTTATTTTAGTGCCTATGACGCATATTAAGTGGGTTATGACATGAGACCAAAATTAGGATGTGAGGAAATAAGTGGGATTCTATTCTTTATTTTGGAAGAAAAGATGCTTATGACGCACAATGAATGGGGGTAAAAATAGGATGTGAGTGGGAATCTCATAATTTAAATAATAAAATTATTTAAATTATTTATGCATGTGAAGAGTTGTAGTCATGTGACACATGTTGCAAAGTGGCAATAAGTGAGGGATTAATTCAAATATTTAATTTGAATTATTTTGAGACATGTGAAGGGGGAATTTATTTAATTAATTAGGAAGGTGATTAAGTGGAATAAATGGGATGAGTGGGATAATGTAATGACCTAGGATAAAATATTACAAAATGTCTTACAAGGTCATGCATCGACTAGGTAATATTATGACATGGACAATTTTGGGTGTCTACAATTTGACCACATCAACAACTAGTTTTTTGGGCTTGAGGCATCCACACTCTATGTAAATTATTTCATGACTGGATGCATGCACTACATTTCACCACATCAAAATAATGCTCATTTTCATGTGTGTGCTCATGTTCATGATCATTACTGTGATTATGGTTATGGTCACGACGATGTTCATGATAATGATCATGGTTGTGGTTATGGTTATGATTGTGCTCATGTCCATGGTTCTCTTTGCAAATACCATTTTTCCAAAAATATCTTATATAAACCATTTATATCAAATTGAAAATAACATGTTGCATATATAACTAAATATGTGAGTCATGTTTATATTCTTTGAGATGAATTTCTTGATATTTTCCATATTTCATGTGTAGTCTAGAATTCATAACAAATATAACTCTCCAAAAATTTCTTAGACATTAACTCTCAAAAGATTTAGCACAAATTTGTTACATCAAATTATACAAATTGAAAAGATTGTCTTAAAAAAAGATAAAATATTTCAATAATGATCATTTAACCCTTTGTAATTGATGTATGTCTCATTAAAAATCAGAATCAACATTTTAAAACAGAAAAACTCATATAAATATATAACTGAAAAGAAAAAAATACACAATATACAAATAAAAGAACATAAATTATTTTACAATCTGCTTTACTTTAATAATATCTATTGTATATTATAAAAATTTATTCTTAAAGAACTTTGAGAATATTATATAATTACTACAACAAAAAAAAATCCATAATAATAACAATAATATCAAATGTAACCCCAAATACCATTCACATCTAAGTCATTGCAACACCTATTGATGATGATGATGATTTGAGCATGACCACCTTTCTCTCTTTTCAAAAGAAACATGTTGTGGAATGTTACATCCAGTCAAGTGTCTGTGTCTACTACCACAACCATCCACAAGTAGATATAACCCATGAAAGTAAGCACCACCAAGGCTACCTTAGTCAATAGGGAGAATGCAATATTTATGTATGTTGTCCTTGTTGATCTCCTTTCTATTTTCACTACACCAACAATATTCCTTATGTCATTATACATGAGAGCTACGTCTGCAGATTCCATGGCTACCATAGAGCCTTCCACACCCATAGCGATCCCCACATATGTTGTTGCTAATGCTAGTGCATCATTAATTCCATCACCCACTGTGGCAGTCATGCCATCCTGCTTTAGCTCTCCAATAAATCCCAACTTATCTTCTGAGAGTAATTAGGCATAAATTTCTATTTCTCCTACTTGCACACCATTAGTAGGGCTCAATAGGATTGCTTACTCAAATGAGCCATTCAAGGCATGTAAGTAATTTTCAACTTATACAAGAGATGAGAAACTGCATTTTATAATACTTAGCCATAACCATAATCAACCTGCCAAAAACCTCATACAACCCTATCCATACTTGCGCCTTTGATAACCTATCTTGCCATAAGAGTGAAGGGTCACAAAGCTTGAAACAATAATCTTGATGGTAGAAACCATTTTATTTTTCATGAAGGGCAGGGGTCCTCCTCCTGAATCCCATCTGCAAGAATGTCAAGGCCATAAATCTTAGCAGTTCGAACACTTGCAACAATCCTTGTGTCTCGGAGATTATGAGTAGCTATGAACTATGGATTCATGTAAACTAAAACAAAATTAGAACATAAACTAATTGATAGATTCTTTAAGCAAACTATGCAGGGGTATTTTGTTTAATTCTTTATTTAGATTTCCAAAATTGATGAGCATATCACACTCTAGTTTTGAAGATCAAAAATAAAAATATGTTGGTCTGAGTATAAATAATCCTAGGAATACAAATTTTGTTGTATTATCTAATTTTAAAACCTAAATTTCTGAGCTACACTTCTATATAAATATTTTTGAACCCTGTTACACCTGTTACAACAATATTAACCACCTTATAACTCCCTCAACGATAGTAACTCTCTATTTACCAAAAAGCATCCACATAGGTAGCTAGCAAAATAGGGTCTAAAAACCCTAGTTTGAGGTAGCGCCTCACTGGCAATTACCCATGATTTCTCCCACGCCTCTCACAATATTCACAAACTTCCTTAGTAATATGAAGCACTCCCTTTTAGACTTATTAACACCCAAGAAGGGACACAACTAGGTTTGATCCCAAAATGAATAGACTTTCTAAACTTATTCAGGTAGAGATCCATTATATCATCTCTGTTAAACAACATTAGCTCGTACTTTTTTCTTGTACACTTTGTCTGGAATATTATTTTGGTTATACCAGATAAGATTCTCATTGTGTCAAAACTAACACTTCATTATAAGTATACCAAAGCAAAGGGTACCATATCAGCGGGGATATGAAATGGGAAACACCCATTGAAGAAACTCCAACAAATAATTAGTCATCATTTATAAGCCTCTCTACCTTAAAGTTGTTTTTCTTGGCATGAGACAACTTTCCCTACATTTAACAAATAACTAACATAATTGTTTGTCCTAGGGTTTAGATTTTGTTTATAGGCAAAATTTTGCAGAGGTGAAATCAATGAATGAAAATGTATGCCTTCCCATGCCAATCCTTGTGAATTTCACCATTTCCTTTTCACCAATCTCAACAAAGACATTGGAATTCATACACACCAAGAATGTTTCAAAACTATTTCTTCTAAGCAGACAAACAACTAATTTTACTAAATCTTACCATCTCTAGGGTTTGACTCCTACAACAATCTCAAAACAAAGAGAAACAATGATGAACAAAAAATTATAGTAGAAGCCACCCATCATTTAAACATGAACTACTACCCATGATTCAGAAAAGATGAAAGCATACACATTAATGTCGGTAATAATTTGACATACCTATCCATTGTCGGTGAGTCGACGGGAAAAAAAGAGGGTTTTGATGTAGGTAATGTGAAGAATGATGATATTAAAATGAAATTTTGCATGAAGTAAAATGCAAGAGTTGGCATAGAATGCAAGGAGGGAAGTGATGAGTTGATGCTAATGAGAAGATGTGACAAATGGAAAAATGATGGAAAAACAAACTGACAATGAAGAATGGCTAGATGTGTTTGCATCGTCTCCCATCCTTTATCTAACAAACTGCACTGTTGGTTGAATTTTTTAGCCTGACCTCTTTCAAATTGGATACGCCTTCGGCATAAATTATTGTAACCAGTTTTGTTATATTAATAAGTTGGTTTTTGAATCAATTAAAAATTTAAATTTTATGTTTTTGAAATATAATATAATTTTTTTAAAGTGAACATGTAAAATATTTAACTTTAAAAATTGCAAAAATTAGTGTTCTTGAACATAATTGACTAAGAAGTTTGGGGTGTTATGGGCGAATTTTTGGAGAAAAAAAAGTAAACTATTATTTTTACATTTTTTTAAGTATGATTTTTCATTTTTAGCTTTATAAAGTCATTTCATTAAATCTTTCTAAAATAAATAAATGTTATTTATTAGATATTACATATAAAAAGTTATAATGGCATGAATTTGCACCCTATCTCCACTTAATTTCCCCTACCTTAGAAAATGTAAATTCGATTATGCAAAATCCACCACCGCCACCTTGTACATTCTACCTAGCTGCATCTTTTCACATCGGTGGAGGAATTTTGTCAAGGACACACACGTTGTACAAATGTCTGTGCATCACGTTGTTGTCCTAATAAGATTCCTACCCCTAGAATCTACACAAACATTACACTTTCTATTGGGCATGAAATGTAACATCTCATTTTTCCTTGACCAATGAAAATCGGGTCTTTTACCTCCTTTTTGCCAATTCAAATGCTCTCTCTCGAACTCATTCATTCTCTCATGCATTCTAACTCATTATAGCTCTCTCTTTCTTGCTTCTACACCATTTTCTTCTTGACCGCAAGCTCCTCACTTGACTCCAACATCATGCTCTCGTTGCAACACTATTGCCATTGGAGAATTGTCAAGATCCACCTTCTCTACATGGTGGAAACACACTCTTCCCTCTGCTATTGGCCTTGAGAGCTCATAGTTGAGAAGGTGATATTGTATCTTACGATTCATTTTGTATCATCTTATTTATTAGATAGCACACTGTCATCTTTTCTCTACCTCCTTTATGCTTTCTATATCGATTTCTCTATCCTGTGACTATTTGGCTATCCATGGAGGTGGTAACACCAAAATAGGGGTTTGACTGAAGCAAACCTCAAACACAACCCGACATTTTTCTCATTCTTATGTGTGTAGGTACGTTTGAGTGGAGTTGATTGAAGAATCAAATCATGGGAAGATTGGTATCACTTTCTATCCTCTCTTTGTCATTTCTAGAATAGTCTATTTATTGGTTATTGTGTTCTTTCTATTCTATGTTAAAACATAAAACTCAAATAGTCAGACAGTTAGTAGGTTTTCAATGTTTTCTACCTTATTTTTGGACCTATGTCTGTATTGGACATGAGCACATCCCTGAGACATCAGTGCACCATGCTAGAGTCCGAGATTCACGTTGTCATCCTCAGGTAGTGAGTTGTTTGGACAACAGACCGAAACCTCTGTAGCCGGTTCTTCTGACTTTATAAGTGCCCAGTTTTAGCAAAAGGAAAGCCACATACAATTTTCCCTTCCTTTTAAGCCTCGATACTTTCTCCTTTTCAATTTGTCTTGTCAACCTGAGGTAGTTTAGGGTAGTCCATTCCTTAGGGCTCTCCCATGACTTGGAGTCCTAGGGGTGACAGATCCCCCTTCTCTACAAAGTTTAATCAATATTATTGTTTATGATATCAATATAATTAATAATATACTATTATATAATATAATGAAACATAGACAATGTATTTATTATTTAATTGTAATAATTATATATTGTCGATATATTGAAAATGTTTAAGTTTTAAGTGATATTATATTTTTAACTTAAATAATATTGTATTTTTAACTTGATAAAATTCTTATTAAATAAATTGAGTTTGGGTGCTGCCATAATAGTGGTTTACAATTTTTGAGAGGAACTGATTTTTGCTGAAATCACATATTTTTAGAAAATATAATGATTTAAGCCTTTAAAAGTTCCATGTTAAGGATTCCAATTGAAGAGGGTTTGATCAAACAACCTTAGATCAAACCCCCTTGGATAGAACCTCACTAGTTTTAAACCATACCTATAAATGAGTCTCCTTTACACCTATCAAAATGCTGATAAAAAATCACTTTTGATTTACCTTTTGGGGGATCAAATGAATTCATTTAAAATTTATTTCAAATTATTATGGTAGTCCTCAGAACGATCTATCCAACGAATATAATTTTAATATGTTTTGGTTTTATTATGTATTTGTTTTTTTAGTTTTATTAAACATAGGTTTTTCATCAAAAATGAATGTCTTTGTTCTACACATGTGGAAAAATAGCAGATTATCAAAACAAAATAAAAAAATATGAGTGCACCAAATATTGAAGTCCTTGATCCAACAAAAAAAAACAATTGAATTTCGATATATACAAAAAAAATTACGCATTATACAGTCATGCTATGTTTGAATTATAATTGGTTTGACTTCAAAACTTGATTAAAGAAAAAATATTCAATTAAAAAATATCTAACCAAGTGGAAGCACTAGATATCGGAGTTACAAATCTAAATTCAAAACAATTAGAATTTTATCCTTTATGGAAAAAAAGTTATGCGTTATACGGTGTGTGTCACTTTTTAAAAATGTTGTTTTCTAAAAAAACCAGTTTTCGTGGGAGATGGAAAATGAACTGCAATATGATTCCAAAATTTTTGAAAAAAATGTTTTTAGAATCTATGGAAAAAATGTGACGAGACTCTAGTTTTCAACATCTTCAAATTCCTCACGGTTTAGCTGCTATAGGTTTCTGAATGTGAAGATTTAGTTAAAAATAATAATTTCAGTGTCCAGTTTGGCCAAAAATTGTAAACCACTATTGTGGGATCACCCCTCTCTAAACAATAAAATTAGATTATTGTGATATGTTACTATATAAATAAAGATATAATACATAATATATCAACATATATATATATATATATATATATATATATATATATATATATAATTTATGACTATATTAATTTAATCATATCACATTTATTGTGTGGTACTTTTTTAATGCTTGAGGGTATTAATTTAGGTTAAATATATTTTCTAATTTAGTGGTTTGCAAATTGTGTAGGACTTAATTTTTAAGTATTGTACTGGTTTATGCATTTTTAATAAATATGCTTGGAGAAAGGATATAATGATGCCTATGGTAAGGCATTAACTGGACTTTTGTTTGCAAATGGAGGAAAATTACGGTTTGATATCGGGTTTCTTGGCATTTCGATAATTCTTGCACCGTCGTTCTTTAGTGGCATTGAAGGTTTCACATTTGGCTAGGTAAACACAAAGGGAATCTATTTTTCAATATGGATTTTTGTAATGCATTTATTCTAGTTTGCATTTTTTGAATATGCGGTTATCAATTGGTAGGTTCAACATAGGATCAGGGACAATAGCTGGTAAACTTGGGTGACCTCATTGAACCTGGGTGAGGTTCTAACCTCACTAAGGCCTTAACAGTTTCCTTTTAGTTTATGTAACTGGTTTACAATGTTTGCAATGTTTTCTTAGGTGGTGTAGCAAACTTATTTTGTTTCTTCAACAAAAGCTAAGAATCTAGGCTGTGGAAAATCAAGGTGGGTTTTCCTATAATATGATTAGATAATATAGCAATTTCTTAGTAACAATTCCTTCAAGATAACATATTCTTCATGCGAGCCTTTTAGAAGGTGGAGTAATATCCATTTAACAATGCAAGTATTAGTGTAGATTTTAGCCTAATCAAGCAAGCATCATAAACAAAGTTTCACTATAATTAAGGAGTTTCATTTATAAGCAATTGCACTACATTGATAGCAACATGTATATCATATAGCTAAATACACTCAAAATAGCATTCAAGGAAACCAATAAACATATCCATTTTTAAACAAATACATCAAATAGAAATGTGCAAAATGATGAAAACAACATTTACATAATATAGGATAGAAATTGTAGTATCATTTGAGATTTTAGCATTGAAGAGGCATGCTTTTGGTAGAAGCATTTTTATCTTAAAATTTGTTTCATTATACTTTTCAAATTGACAGTATATGCAACGTGGTTTAAGACTATTTTTTTTTGGTGAAATGAATCCTCTCCAATACATTACTCAATTAGCATTAACACAATTTCTAATGAGTAAATTGAAGGCAAGATTACTCTGCTTCTTGAGAAAAATATAGCAATCGAAGCATCCATATCATTAACATGACATGATAATGATAGATAATCCTTGATTATTTTGATTCAAAAGATAATGCATACATGTTCAATGGAGAGCATGATAGGTTGGTATTGAAACTTAATGAAATACATGAAGTATTGGAGTGATTTGTTGTTATTGTTGATATTTTTGGTAGCTTTAGGAGGTAAGCCAAAAGTCAGGTCGGCTCAAGAGAAAGACAAGTCATAATTAATTATATATTTTGTTGGGTCGGCCAAATCACAAAGTAGAAACTATATTGGTTGGATTTGTATAAATAGAAGGAATATTCTTCTCATTCAATTATCAATTAAATTCATTCATTTTCTTTGTGACTAAGAAGAAAATTTGTTGCTCAAGAAGGAGGTCTATTTTTGCTCAAAAATTCAAACTACTCCAGTGCTGGTTTATATTATTGTATTATGCCTTCTTGGCATGATTCTCAAGTGCGATTTTTTTTGCACTATTGTATCTGGTATTTTATTAGTAAATTGTTGTTGGGTTTTTTCTCCCTCAAGTAGAAGGGTTTTCCTATGGTAAAATCTCCATGTTCACTATTTTGTGTGTATTTCTCTGCTTATTGTGCATATATGATCTAAAAATAGCATGGTATTAGAGCAAGGTTCAAGAAAATAGATCAGATAGTGAAGCATAAATAAGAAAGGTAGTCCTTTGAATGCACATGAAATTAGTGCAACAACCCTAATTTTGCAATATTTGGCTGATGCTAAGGTTCATGACAAACAAATAGCATGCTACATTCCTATGTCTCATCTATTCTTATGCATGTGACATAAATTTCCTTCAATGATGGTCCTTGGTTATCTAACTCTAATGAATGGAGTAACTCAGGGAGCATATAACCTATGGCTTTGACAACAAACAAAAAGGTTCCCAAATTTGTGCATGGAAATACATCAAATGATGTTGCAGAGAGACTTGGTGTCTACTCGATATGTAGATTATTGCTTGTAGAGAGTGTCGATTCCATGAACCTGGGCCTGTATGGGGTAGAAAAGGCCTTTGGTCGGCATGGGGCCTTAACAACTAGGCTAAAGCATATAGTTGAAATGTATGCAAATGGTCCTGGAATTTTATTTGAACTTGTACAAAATGCAGATGATGCGGGAGCTTCTGAAGTTTTCTTTATATTGGATAAAACTCAGTATGGGACTTCATCTATTCTTTCTCCACAAATGGCAGATTGGTAGGGGCTTGCCTTATATTGTTTCAATAATTTTGTCTTTACAACTCAAGATCTTTATGCCATTTAACGCATTGGGAAAGACAGTAACTTGAAGATCCATTTTCTATTGGAAGGTTGGCTTGAATTTATTGTGATGTTTGATTCTCATGCCTCATATCTTCCAGGGATTACTCCATCCCATCCTGGCCTGAGGATTAGATTAGTTGGCCAAGGCATATTAGAACAATTTCCTGACCAATTTTCCCCATATATGCATTATGGATGTGACTTACAAAATCCTATTTTTTTTTTTAATCTGGCACTCTCTTTCACTTTCCTTTAAGTACTTCCAGTGTATCTGCTTATAGCCAAATCGAGAAAGAAAGTTATAGACTAGAGGATGTCTTATCACTTTTCTCATCGGTCTAGACAAATGCAAGCTTCCTATTGATGTATTGGAGAACCAACCTAGTCCAACAAATGTGACGGTTGATTTTTATTTATGGTGATTGCAAGGTGGGAATGGACAAAGAGAAATTCATTAAAAAATTATAGAAGACACTAGAATCAAAGTTACCTTGGAGTTGTGGAAAAATTATAATGACTTCAAGTGATACTACTGTAAAGTTAGATCTATGGATGGTGAGTGAATGTTTGGGACTAGGTGTACATGCTAAAGCTAAGTCTCTCTCTTTGGAAAAAAAAGAATGTAGTTTCATTCCATGGGCAGGTGTAGCTGCCAAGTTGTAGACAGGATTGGAGAAAGAGATAGAAGGTCTTCTGGTTTATATCAATGGCTACTTTGAACTATCCTCAAATCATAGGGATATTTGGTTTGGTGATGATATGGCAGGAGGGGGGAAGCTCTGGTTTGATTGGAATCACTGTCTGATTGAAGTATCAAGTATTCAGGAGGATGACGTGAGGAGCAGAATAAGAGCCAGCATGGACTAAGGAAAATTATTAAGAATTGAATATGTTCATTTGATTCATAATTGATTGAAAATTATATGAAAAGGTGTCATGGTTTATTAATGCTTGGGCCTTGATGTAATAAAGTAATTCATGGTGGAAGATGGAAAAATTGAATTGACGGGAGCTGTGTGCTTTCTTGGTGGCACCAGTTTATAATCTTTAGTGACTAAGCAACTTAGTGATTCACTAAATTCTTACGTAGCCACTTATTGTAATTATGTGCCAATGTGCAGTTTCAAGCATAGTATTCTGTTGAAGAATGAGAGTTTTGAAAAGATAGCAATCCGTGTATATTATTTGGAGACATATTAAGAAGAAATCGGGAGCAACTTCTCAATTTTAATACTAATGCTAGATCATGCATGATGTATCGACTCATGGTTTAGGGAGGACAAAAATAATTTACTAAGAATGAAAGTAATGGGGGACTAAGCCAATGAAATCCTAGAAACTCTCAATTTGGGGATCTAAACCCTAGGGATGAGAAATAAAGTAATGGGAGCAAGGCTGGCGAAGGAGTAACTTCTCTGGAAAACCTTATGAGGGTGCAGGAGCATGTAAAGGATAAAATTGAACAAGAAATATTATTGGCTCTCTGAAGAAATTGTAGTGAAGGTCACGAGCAAAGGTTTGGCTGAGAAAGGATATTATAAGCAAAAGATAATTGAGAAATACGTTGGGGAGATTAAGATGACTGAGACTGGCCATGTTCTAAGGGTTGATCAAGAAGAACTTGAGTCGGTCATCCCACAGATTGGGGGACTCGTTAGGATTGTTAATAGCACATACCGAGGATGCAATGCTAGGTTGCTTGGCATTGATACTGATGATTTTTGTACAAAGGTTCAGATTGAGAAAAGTATCTATGATGGGAGATTGCTAACGACAATTGAGTATGAGGATATATGTAAAATTGTATGAATTCATAATACTATGAAAGAACTGATTGGTTACCACTTTTTCAAATCTAAGGAGTTTGAGGAAGTCCTTGATAGATTCTGAGAATTCAAGGCACAAGTTGAGAACATGTTCGGGAAGAGGATTAAGGTTATGAGATCAAGAGGGAGTTTTGTGTTTTGTACAATCCTTAGAAAAATGGAGCTTTTTGGTGCTGTGTTGCAAGCAAAATTGGGTGTGAGGCATGCCAAGAGGCAGTGTAATAGGCATGCAGAAGAAATGAAACAGAGTTTGAGGTTGCTTAGTATGAGTGAAGTAATGCAAAAAGGGGTGTCTTTGGAAGGCACCAAGGCAAACTCAAGTGGGTGGTTTGCAGTAGAACCATCTTGGAGGTGGAAATGAAGAGGCAAAGTATCTGGGGATACACGAATCAAAGTAAGTGGATCAATAGGCGTAAGTTAAGTTGCACTCATGTTTTGGACATGAATGGATGTAGGGCGATCCCATGGAGTCTTATGACACAAGGAACTGGAGTGGCTCAATGAGAAGAAGTTGTGACACTAAAAAGTAGAAGTAGAGTCTAGAGAAAGTATGCCAGAATTTTTGGGGTTCTGCTAGGAGTAGTGTCAGAAGTGTGGGATGGAGGTCATTCCACTGAGGCAAGCATTACAGACAACCTTGGATGAGGAGGTCAGGAGGTTAATGTGGGTACTTGGAGATGAGTTTAGTTAGTGAGAAAATGTGTAGCTTGAACCTGAACAAGTAGTATGGAAGGATTTGTATTGAAAGGACGGATCAACTCAATGAAGGAAGCCGAGGCAGGGTTCTCGCAGTTGTGGGAGAGAGTAGTTTTGAAGAATCTACTCAAATCGGGTTAAGTATGGCAGGATCATAAATGGTGTTGAGGAAAGAAATCCAACTTCAGAGGGAGTCACAACATCATCAAGATATTCTCCCTATGTCAGGAGAATGGACAAAATGACGAACTGATCTGTCATAACATTTATTTCTCTGAGACAGAGAAATATGAGGTGAAAGCCCTTGTAGCGTATATTTCTTTGAGACAGAGAAATATGAGGTGAAATCCCTTGTAGCACATATTTCTATGAGATGGAGAAATATGAGGTGAAATCCTTTGTAGCGTATATTTCTTTGAGATGGAGAAATATGAGGTGAAAGCCCTTGTAGTGTATATTTCTCTAAGACAAAGAAATATGAGGTGAAAGCCCTTGTAGCGTATATTTCTTTGAGACGAAGAAATATGAGGTGAAAGCCCTTGTAGTGTATATTTCTCTGAGATGGAGAAATATGAGGTTAAAGCCCTTGTACAAATCACATCTTTGAGACTGAGTTGTGCTTCTCACAATTGGATATCTCCATTGTGGACATCATGTTGAGAGAGTCCATGACAAGACATGATATCCTTGAGTGGGACTCAAGGAAGACTTTGCTATACCTCCCTAGCTAAGAGGGAGTGTTGATGTTTTTGGTAGCTTCAAGAGGTAAGCCAAAAGTTAGGTCGGCTCAAGTGAAAGCACAAACATAAATTGTATTTGCTAGGTTGGCTCAAGAGAAAGACAAGTAAGAGTTAATTATATATTTTACCGGGTCGGCCAAATCACAAAGCAAAAATTATATTGGCTGGATTTGTATAAATAGAAGGAAGATTCTTCTCATTCAATTATCAATTAAATTCATTCATTTTCTTTGTGATTAAGAAGAAAATTAGTTGCTCAAGAAGGAGGTCTATTTCTGCTTAGAAATTCAAACTACTCCAGTGTTGGTTTATATTAGTGTATTCTATCTTCTTGGCATGATTCTCAAGTGTGATTTTTTTGCACTATTGTATCTTATATTTTATTAGTAAATTGTTGATGGGTTTTTCTCTCCCTTGAGTAGAAGGGTTTTCCCAGGGTAAAATCTTTGTGTTCACTATTTTGTGTGTATTTCTCTGTTTACTATTCATATCTGATCTAGAAAAATAATAGTTATTATAGAGAAAAATTAGAATTTTTCTTATCTGTGCTATCAAATGAATTAATTGTACTTGGCCTTAGTAAGTGCAACCCGTTTTACTCTTTTTTTAATTACCTTGTGATCATATTGACAATTCCTTATGAAATTTTCACTATCATGAGTTTGGTGGATAAAAGCTAACCTGTTGATTCTTGTTCTAACTAGGTGTATGAATCCTTTAGGATCAAAATTCCCAACCCTTTCTTGATGTAATCTATAGTCCTTAAGCATTTTCTTCATTATATATTATATTTATTCACTAGAAGCTAAGAATTTAAGCTATGCAAAGTCAAGGTGGGTTTCTCTATAACATCATTCAACAATATAGCAATTTCCTAGTAACGATGTCTTTGATAACAGATTCTTCATGCTATTACTTTAGAAGGTGGTGTGATATTCATTTAACAATGAAAATATTGTTTTAGATTTCAACCCAATCAAGCAATCATCATAAACAAAGTTTGACTATAATTAAGTAGACCTATAGATCTACATTTATATAATCAATTGAACTAGATTGCTAGCAACATGTATATCATATAGCTAAGTAGGCCCAAGAAAACATTCGAGGAAACCAATGAACATATCCATTTAACAATAACTACATCATATAGGAATGTGAAAAATGATGTCAAGAACAATTACATAATATATGACAAAAAATTGTAGTATCATTTGAGGTTCTAGCATTGAAGAGATTTATTTTTGGCATAATCATTTTTGTGTTAAACTTTGTTTCATTATACTTTTCAAATTGATAGTATATGAAACATGGCTTAACACTAAAAATGATTTTGGTGAAATGAAGCCACTCCAATGCATTACTCAATTGACATTGAGACAATCTATGATGAGTAAACTGAAAGCAATCTTGATTACTTAGTTTCTTGAACACTAGTTAAGAATTGAAGCATCCATATCATAAACATGACATTATAACCATAGATAATCCTTGTGATTTAAAATATAATGCATACAAGACTCGAGAGCATACTAGGTTGATATTCAAACATAATGAAATATATAAGAGTCATTTGTTGTTATTACAGAGAAAAATTAGAATATTTCTTATGTGTACTATCAAATAACTTAATTGTATTGGAGTTACCATAATATTTATCTTAGATGTAGGTCCAACATTTTATCAAGGGAATATCTTCCTCCTTATCTCTCATATTAAGTTGCAACCTTAGCCTTACTCCAATGATCTTGGCTCTTATATAAAAACATGTGACATAAGAGAGAATGCAATCTAAAGTTTGCCTCATTGCAATCCCTTTTGAATTCCACAAGTTGTTTGTGGGTGGTGTTGGCTATGTAACTAGCATACTCAAAATCATTGTGGACCAAAGGGTGTGAAATATGTATTAGTTAAATAGTCTTTGAAAGACTTGACATGAAAAGGCTTGATTTCACTACCAGGAATGCTTATTGATTTTTCATTATAACCCTTTTTTTTTAACCTAGGGAGCCATTGAACCCTGAAGTTGTTCCTATCTTGTTAGTGTTGGTTTTTCCAACTAATTGTCTACGTTTTCCTAAAGGTTAGTTGTAGCCGATAATTGGAGACGTCGGGTCAGTGGCCAAGGAACAGGAGATTAATCTTGTAATTTTCTCTTCTACACTTTAGGATCTACAAAACCAAGGTGGGTTCTCCTATAACATCATTCAATAATATAGTAGTCTCATAGCAATGATGCCTTTGATAAAAAATATCCACACTAATATTTTAGGAGGTGGTGTGATTGGCTAAATCACATTTAGGGCCTCCTATATGCTAGATATTGCTTTGCTAGCATGGATTTGAGCATAAAACATAAAAAAAAATGAACAAAATAACAACACTATGATATTGCTTACAAATCCTTATTGCATGCAAAAAATCTTTGATGAATAAATGGAAGCAAGATTAATCCATTCCTTGAACAAAAGCTGAGTTGAAATGTAATGCCCCGACCCACCACACACACCCCAAAGGACAACATAACATCTAACAAATTACCGCATAATTTTTTCATTTTATTTAAAAAAGAGAGGAAGAACTAACATGATATGTAAACCATCATTCAACTTTAATACTGAAGCCATGCATATACAACATCTAACTAGTCCTCTGGGGTGACATGACTGCATTGCATTGCAAACGTTTCTAACTTAACACGAATCACATAACGATGATAACTATTTGCATGCATTCATTTAAGAACCTTTATATAGAAGAAATGAACAATGTACATATATCCATAACCATACATGAACATACATGCGCGATCACAAGATAATATCAAAAGATACATCCATTACATTTGTTATAGTACACATTAAATCCAAAGGTTACATGATTATATATTTCCATAGATACAACACCACAAAGTGTGTTAAATAAAAATCAAGATTACAACATCATACCCATATATGGGATACACAATACATGTTACAAAAAACTCCCCTTATAACAACAGGAAGGATTCCATAATTACATAATAAGATAATTTAGAAGAGAATATAGATCATAACACCAATATTGTCACCAACACTGGAAAGCTCAGAAACCACTACAATCGATACAACACAGTGCATCACGATTGTCAGCAGGGAACCTAATGGATTGCATAGCATGTTGTGTACCTGACCATGTGGACCCTAAGGTCCACCCCCTATCCTAGGAAATGACAAGAAGACCCACAACAAAAAAATAGACAAGAGAACAAGGTCGACAAGACTCCACACCCAAAATTCAACAAGAACAAACATAAGATTAACCACTTCCAGAGGTACAAGAACAACAAGGGGGAAAACTACAAACATACAGGGTTGCTAAAGGGAAGTGTGTCATCGCATGGCTCGATATGAGATACCCAATGCAGATCTTCCTAGGTCCCGACCCCCATCCTGGGTTACCCTAATGACCTCAACCGATTCCCGACCCCCATTCTTACACATGCAAAATCAACTTACCTTTCTTGAAGACAAGATAGTTGATTTTCCATTCCAGGCCTTCTCGTCTCATCTCAAGCCTAACCGAGCGCTTGAACCATGAGCGAGGCATCCATTATCTTTTGTTAATATGATTACTACCCACCCCCTAACTATTTATTAGGTTTTCACTTAATTAGCTCAACTTCCACACGAGTTACCCTAGATACCACTTAGGGTTTTGACCCCCGTGGAAAGCCACACTCCCTACTAGCAATAAACACCTCATAATCACAAATGGGAAAGCCAACTTGTACAACCATCAAATAAGAAAATACACCAAGTGAGGCATACACCATATCACGCTAGATCACCATATCAAGGCAACTCCCAAGTGAAAGGCCAAACCCACATACTAGTCAAGTGTAAGATCACAGTTCACAAGAACCAACATGAGGAACCAATTATAAAGAAACATTTTCCCCCACCTCTAGAAACCTAAAACCGACTACCCGTGAACTCACAAACGAGGGTAAATCAAGCAAAACGGGTTCCAACACCAAGTTTCAACATATAAACAAAACTCCTCAAATCAACATTAACTCAAGAAGGAGACACATCAATCTGACACCATTTAAATTATCTTTTAATTCCACTAACACATCAAAGGTTCCAAATCCCAAAGGACATTTAAAACATCATTAAATTTTATTTATATATCTACTGTGAAATCTTTTAAATAATTAAAGCCACGATAAAACATATTCAATATCTAATTATGTTTTAATACAAACGAACCTTCTTTTAACAATAATCATATATATACATATTTATACATATATATATATCGTTGTTATAGATACTTATATATATACATACAAATTATTGTTAATAACAATACTAAACAAATATATCTCAGAGGGATTTGTTGTTTTAATAGCATAAATAAACATAATAATTACAGCAAATAATACCAACATAAATAAATATAAATTGTGATTATATAAATCGGTTACTTATTTATTTGGCATCAACAAATTAAAATTTTGGTCTGAATAAAATCGACGCCTCAGCCTTCATAAAAGAATACACTCATAAACACAAATCTAATCTAACAGGTGATGACTACCATTAGCAGATACTCTAAGTCAAATATTAGATAGCGATCTTGACACCAAAAAAACACTCCTAAAGGAATAATCGCATAGCCCCAAGAGGATCGAATGTGATACAATGATATTAGCAAATACAAAGAGGCTCCCCGAATGAAAGAAGCTGGAAACTACACCATACCCTGGACATCGAACGAACTACCAAAACAACGAAGCAAGAAAAGGAGAAGGCGCTAATCAAGAGTATCGAGTGCCAAGGGAACATACCAGAAGATTACAAAAAGATAACAATGCAGTCCTCAACAAATGAAGTAGGTCGATTAATTTCAATGCATTCAAATCGGATTCTTAATGCAATACGAGTCCATCGAATACCCAAGGATGCCGAATATAATGAATGTCCCATTTAAGTTTTATTAACATTAACATGCCTGCCGATTCCAATCTTAAGACAAAAGCTAGAACTATGAAATCAAAATTTTGAATATCAAAAAGGAAAGCAAGAAATAAACGCCCTGAGCTGGACATAATCCAACATCATAGTACTCCAAGTGAGCTCAGGATACGATAAGGCTAAGAGAAGACAAGAAAATCATGGCTTACAAGAATTCGACTAATTCACTGACAATACAAAAATGAATTCTGCAGGGTTAAGAGAATTGACGCCTCTAGTAGCAAATCAATTTTTTCAAGAAGTATCGAACCTAACAATAGGATCAGCTGGCAATACATAGAAAAATATGCAAGGTTGACCACATTGGATGCAATGGATAATTCGAAAACTTTGAAACAAATTCACAGAGCGAATAGCTGAGTCGTTGGATTGAAGTGAAGACACAAATAATGTGCAGCTACAGTCATAGCCACCGAATTAAATAATTCTTTTTTGAAGGCGAAACTAAATGAAACCATCCGAAATACAAACTTGCATAGAACAAACAACAATCTCCTCAAAAGGATAACTTGATTCACTAAACAAAATTCAAGTTCAATTCACACTGAACATTGGATTCGAATGGGAAATAAAAGAAATGAAATGATATCAAGATCGAATATCAAAAACACTGCAATCGAGCCAGAATAAAATTCAATTTCCTACCTGAATTCGTACGCTCGAGAACGGTAGGAATGAACTGAAGGCCTCTGTTTCGTAACCACAACCTCCTCCTTCGAACTTGATCCCTATCCGAAATAAATTCGCCACAAACAAATATCCCAACCAAAATTCTAATTTTTCTTGCAGAGCCAAGTTTTCTTTCTTTTCGCAAATGAAATATTCCCCCCCAAGGAATCCAAAACCAACACTATAAAATCAAAGAGGAGTTTTCAAAAACAAAAATAAAAAATAAGGGCAAGTTTTCCATTTAAAAATCAGATTGGAGTCGTGCATGTGCACACACCCTGTCGTTTACTATTTAAACTTGTTTTTACATCAGTTCAAAATCTTATCTCCTTGATTTATTTAAAATCACATTATTTTTCCATATTTAAATAATTAACTTTGACAATAATAGACTTATCCATCATTAATAAATATAATTTAAACATTACTTCCAACAACACAATTTAGTTTAATTATTTAATCATAAATCATCTACTTACTATTTAACCAATTTAATTTATTTAATTATTATTTTAAATTCCCACTTTAAATTTAAATTGCCTTGTAAATCAAATTTTAATTTAATTAACTGATTAAACAAGGACATATAATATATTAAGTTCACTACAAATTCAATAACACAATAAACAACGAATCACTTGACATCATGAATAAACGACTTACTCGAATATCAAGGAAGAACAATACAGAGGGGCACTACATGAAACATCCACAACCCAACATGTGATACATGAGAACCATAAATGATCCTTGATTACTTTGATTCAAAAGATAGTGAGTACAATACATGATATTGGAGTCATGTGTTGGTATTAGAAATAAAAATTACAAAATTTATTATTCATGTTATCAAATAACTTAAATTGTACAAAATACTTACAAAGATGGAGTATCAAAAAGAAAAGAACCATTTGAACGAGGCTTGGAATTCCATTTTATAACACAAGGGGGTGCAACAAGCAAAAAACCTCTTCCACCACCTGGGTTCACAAAAGATAAAATTGTAAAAAGTTGCATTAAACCACTGGCCAAAGAACCTGAAGGAAGATTTGCAAAAAGTTGATGAAAATCACTTAAAATATCCATATAATCGTTGTTGTCATTTTTTCTAAGGAAATCTTTGTAACCTGGCAGGATGCTTCTAACATTTCTCTTTTAACAAGCCCATACTGCAATTATATCCAGTTGGTGAGATTCGATTGAAACGAAATTCAAATCTCCTAGTTTATTCTTGGTCAACCGTCTCCTCTGATGTTGTGCAGACCTGTCATGGTGAGTAGTAACTGATCCTAAAATGAATTTATTTTGACAAAATCTCCAATAATTACTAGGTACCATGCCTAATCAAGACCTTTATGATAACCAAAATCTAGAATAGAAGACATAAGAATAGATACATAGATAAGTTCATAGGATAGGAAATCTATTGTACTTTTGATCCCATACCTTATATATACTATTTGAAGGCCAATCATGAGCTAAAATTACATCTAAATTTTGAAAAAACTATTGATATTTGGCATCAAGTATTGCATTGGCTTCTCTACAAAAAAAAATCTATGTTGTAATCTACATTGATTAACTTGTCTTAGTAGGAGTTAAGCTCATTCATATCAATTTTAATGTCCTTGCAAATTATGAGTAGAGGTGTTGGGATTACTATATTAAAGCTATCTTTCCATTCTTTTAAGGTTTTCATTTCCCCATTATCCTCTAACAAACATAGCACAACCCTATTGTCAATATTCAATAAATAATTGATCTTTACCCACATAGTTTCAATTACACTTTCCATGTATCCCTGCATGTTTCGTGCCATCTTGACAACATTATAGGTAGAAAGGATACTAAGTGGGGTATTAGATGCATTAGAAAATCCCTTGTACATACCTTTTAAAGCTATAAATATGGGGCCCCATTCAGTAAATATCTTCTTGAGCCTATCTTCATCCCCATTTATTCTGACAATGGCACCACTCAAATTTATGTATGACACACGGGTGGTCTCTAACCTTCTCAAGATCTTAGACAACCTATGTTCCATGATACAAGCTTCTATGTACACATTCTCCTTATGTTTGGTCTATTGAGCATTTTTAATGTGCTCTTCCATCATTTAAACCTTTTGCTTAAACTCTTCATTTTCAACTATCAAATTATCAGGGTGACTACAAAGGAAGATCCTAGTTCCTGTGTACTTATGGGGTGGGTGCAAAAATATGGGAGGCCAAAAAGTGGCCAACTTTTTTTTTTTTTTTAAAAAATCCATAACGTTCTCACGTTATAGCTTCGGTGTATCAATCCTAAGGCTCGCTCACACCGAGCCTATAAGGTGATCACATTATAATGCAAGCACATTATAACTATTTATAACAAAAAAAAAAACATTCATCATTTTCATTTTTGCATTTTTCTCTAAGTCCGCGGCCTTCAAACCCTCAAAAGTGTGCTCACGTTATTGGAGACCAAATTCTTCATCAAATCATTGCCGAGTCTTCACCAAAATTCTGCCATGATGTCGGGGAAGTGTTAGGAGTAAGTTTTGTTTGTTTTTTTTGTGATTTTATTTCTAAATAGGTAGATTTAGAAGGTTTTTTTATGTAAATTTATTTAATTTACATTTTTATGTAAATTTATTTAATTTACAAGAAATGATAATCAACCTCCCAATATTCAAAATCCTCCTTCATCTCAACATAAAATACTTGGTAAAGAACAACCGAAATTAAAAATAACAAAAAATAAATTGAGGAGTTAATTGCAAGGTTGAAAGATCCTACAAGTTCAACCTCGCAAAGAGCCACTCTTGCATAATTACTTGAAGCTATATTAAAACATGTAGATTCAATTAGCAAGCAATTAAGTGATTGGGTGGAGAAGAGATGAGGGTATATAGAATATTATGTAGATAAACTATCCTCCACACAAGTCAAAAATAAAAAATCAATTTCCAAGGAAAATCATGCTATGGGTTGTAGGTACTTGGGGTCATTATGAATCCTTGTTATTTCAAAATGACAAGTAGTTCACTTCGCACAAACCAAAAGGTTGGCAATACATGCCAAATTTAATGCAGAAAAAGCAACCGCCATCTACCACTCAAAGGAGGACATAAAAGCTAAGTATTGCATGCGATTGTTTTAAAGAAAAGAAGGCTTTTTTAATACAAGAATTGTGCAGAGAATTTTCAAAGTGCAAAGTTGCTAAGAGACACATAGAAAATTTCAGAAGTTTAGAGGAAAAATGGAATCCATTGCCCCTAAAGTAGCCCAGAACCCACAAATGAATGAGCCAAGCGAAATGTCTCAAAGCTTGGCCGATGTGATACTCACAACACCTATGGTCAATATTTTTGAGGAGGAGAAATCCTATGCTACGCTTGAGATCCCAGATAAGCCAGAGTGGTTTTACACGTGGATAGCCAAGAAAGGTCTGCTCAAAGATGCAAATATGGTAAAGGAAGAGTGGGATAACATCTATGACCCCATCCTCAAGACTAACCCTAAGGGCCTGAGGGAAGTTGTTTTGGCCAGGATGAAGAATGCCTTTGAAAATCAACTACCATACAAGCAATGGCTCTATGAACTCCCACAATATAATGTCCCTTATGTGCACCACTGCCCATAAATAATTCACAAAAATATCCGATTCTTCAATTTGGCAACCGATGCCATTAGGGGAAGAAGGTTGAGAGTTGTGCTGGCTACAAAGGCTCTTAGGAACATGTTGTGCTTTCTCGAGAAGAGCACCAAAGAGTGGCCAATAGAACTATTCAACCAAAAAAAGGGTTTAGAATTCTGGAAGGGTAGGAGGAATGCCCTTGACTTTTATAATGTGGAGATCAGAAGGCCCAAAGATTTCTAGTAGTCGTTAAAAATTTTGAACCATTGTGTTGAATTCACCTAGGCGGATATGCATGATGCCTTCACCATGATGGATTTTGTGTTCAGCTTGTACGATGACATGATCATGTTTGAATCTCAGTTGGGCCTAGGTTTCCAACTAAGGGGGCAGAAAGACCCTTTCTAGTATGATTTCATAGAAATGATTCTCAAAGATATGCAGAAGCAGATTGGTGAGTTCAAGACTGTTGGTAAGTTCAGATATCCTTCTCTTCTTACCTATATGTTTCTTCATCAGAATCTTGATTTCTTCAGGGAAAAATGGAGTTGTCAATATTTAATGAGAAAAAGCATTAGAAGCTAGTTTCGGTATGGACTCCTATCCTTTGTTCCACCTATGATTATTATGCATTTTCAAAGAAATTCTTGATTTTGATTTTGTGTGATTTGGGTGAGGATGATGACTACTATCATCTGTCAGGTGATCAAACCAGCTGGATGCAATCCCTATTCCCCAAGTGCGACTGGTTCCTCAGGGAGGAATTCACATGCGTCCGAGTGCATGGATTTTGTGAAGAGCCAATTCAACTCCCCACATCCATCACCGATCAAGTATTGGCCCTTGAAGTTTTTCGACAAATGGCTATTATGGAGTGGACCTTTTGCTCCAACCCGAAGAAGAAGAAGAGGGGATTTTTTGAATGCCCTATGAGCTAAAAAATAGTGGTCATGGTAAAGAAGAAGTCATCGAAGCTACTAGAGGCTAAGCTGGAACATCTCAGGCTAGTTTTCATTTACGATAAGTGGGACTATAACCTTGAGGATGATTTGGGTGACACATTTGTTAAGTTAAAGCATATCCCTTGACCCTACTGTGAAGTGTCACAAAATCCACTTGAAGATGTCAACAGGCATTGGGTGGACTTGGCACTCACGCTGACGGATAATCGAAGACCGTCATGGCTTGGTTTCTATCTCCTTACAAGGAAGGTAGATGAAAATTGTTGCATAAGTACTACCCTCCAAAATAGCTTGTTGAGGCAACAAGGCTGGAAGCCGAAAAAGATTAATGATTTACCGCCAGGAGATCAAGAACACCATCACCACTTTCCAACATCCATCGATTTTTGACACCGATGATCAATTTGATACCCTCTAGAACGAGGAACATCCAGATTTCGACACAAGTGATGTAGAGGAGTTCGACCTTGAGGATGCCCTACCAAATTCCGACAAGGAGAACCAAAAAAAAAAATGGCGATGCAGCCTAACACAGCTGTTAAGAGTGTGTAGATGAATATTTCACGATCAGGGTCCTCGCAATCTTGACCCGTGGCTGTGGGGAAGCTTGGAGCAATGCAGTAATCAACAAAAGTAGTGGATGTGGAGAACCCTCCACTGAGAAAAAGACAACGCACTGATACCGCTTCAAGAGATGGTTCGCAAGAGGTTGCAGTCAGCCAAGCGTCAGAGGTGGAATCGATTGCTTAGGTATCTTTCTCTCCCTCTCTTCTCAGCTCACAGTCTCTTGTTTCTCCCATAATCCCTATGGCACCCATCACCCCAAATGTGAGCCTATCTTTCTTTGTCTTCTCTACAATGGCTACGAGAGGGTTTTCCCAATTTTCTCATATCACACAAATTACTTTCACTTCCCCTTGAGCTACCTCGTTGCTGGTTAGGGCCCCATCGACCGCCCTATCTACCTCCACATTCGAGTCCATGCCTACCACCCCCTTTGTGTCTGAAGCTGCCATCCCTATTGGATCCTCTGGGTCATTTCTGAGTCAACCTTTATAGTCATCGGAGCCTCGTGCATCTCCATTGCCACCACCATTCCCCATGAGTCCCTCCATGCCTTCGTCACCTGGGATTTGGAACATTCGTCCCTTCTCTTTGCTCACGGTTTCCCTTTTGAAGAAGAAAATATTTGAGTTCACCTGCGTCTCATTCACTTTTTCTATCCCTCCCGATGCACCCTTTACAAGAAAACATATTAGATCACCAACTCAATTCTTGTCATAGAGCGATACAATGAAGCAAGCTCGAGCTCTCCGAATCCAAAAGAAAAAAGAAAAAGATGCTAGGAGGCCAGCAGAGCCCAGAGTCCAGAAAATTTATAACGAGGCTCAACAATCATTGCATTTCACAACCATGCATCCCAATGTTTCCGAACTATAGGGATAAATGTAACTCGATGACTATGACATCCATGCCATCGGACTAGACTTTTGCGTTTCCCGACCACAGGATAAAGTCAAGCTAATGGAGGAGACACAATGGGTGGTGACCATTGACTTTCTTAAGTCTAGTCGCAAATTGAAGAAGGTGGAGGATGAGCTCAAGGCCATTAAGGGAAGGATGGAATTCTTGTTGGCCAAAGACAAAGTAAATGAAGAAAAAAGGGTGTGCCTTGTACAAAATGTGCAGGCAGAGCAGGCTAGCTTACAAAGGGAGCTCGAGAGGTTCCAATCCTAAGTGTTTGATTGGATAGCTAAGCTGTGACAAAAGGAACTAGGAATTATTAGACAGGTTGTCCCAGTCAAAAGGAGAGGTTCAACAAAAGAACGAAGAATTGCAGCAATTGCGTGCTCAAATGGAGCAAGTATTATAAGAAAATGAGGCAAACCAAGTGAGTGCATAGGCTCAATTTCAAGAAGACCTCCAAAAGATTAGGATTTCCCTAGAGGAATATTCTACAACTTGAAACTGGTTGGCCACATAGAGAGACCTAAAGGAGAAAATCTTCTTTGTCGTAGAACAAATCGTAGGGTTAACGTAAGAGATTGGGACAAGGGATGCAGAGATTAACCTCTTGAAGAATATCATTCAAAATCCTACTCCACAGCCAGACCTTTGCCTAATATCCCAACAACTGTATGCTTCCTACTAGGAGAGAGTTAAGGCTTTATGTCCGACTCTCCATCCCACACTTCAATTTCATGGTGAAGGTGACAGATTTATGCAGGGAGGTTCATGGCACAATGGAACAATTCCCACAATTCATAAGGGAAAAGGTTCCTGAAGTGGAGAAGATACTAGGCAAGCTATACACCATGCCAAGCAAGGATCTAGAACGAGTAGGGGTTGAGAATCGAAGGTAAGCCGCTAGGATCACAAAGGAGTTTATCCGCTGCCATGAGGCCACCCTTCATGCTCAATGATGCTCGATCAGATTAGGGAGGACTATGGACAACATACATGCAAGGTTTTCCCAACTGACCTAGATGGGCTTGCCCTCTCCTTTTCTTTTTGATGAATTGGTGGCTACCATGGAGCAAATTGCAACCAAAATTGAGGAGAGGATGTAGGATTTATTAGTTTTTCAGAGCTTCAGCCAATCTCCTACCGCCGAGGACATTGGGGGTGTAACTCATCAGATCACACGACTACTTTTTCAGCTCAAGGTCGGGTCTAAAATATCTGCGACACTGCCCTTTAAATAAGTGATCGATCTACATGAGGCACATGAGATCCTTCACACCATATCAATACTTTCCGAGGCTGACTGGCTGCCCTTGTAGATCACCCTTTCTAAGCTCTAAATCTTATGCCCAATGAATAAAGCCTTGGTCACAAAACTAGAGATTTTTTGATTCTTCGTTCCATAAGCGAGATGCCCCTGATAGTCACCAAAAACTATGGATATTTAATATACCCCAATGCTCCCTTTGGGTTTTTTTTAATGTTTTTCCCAACTTCTGACTGTGCTCAATGATTTTTAAAAGCCTCCCTGATATTCTTTCGATGCTCTCGACTCACTGCCACCATGTGTCAGCCAATCACTCACTGAAGGGGAGCTTCCCTTCCCTTCTCTCCAAGCCCCGTTCTGCCCCCATGTGTCAATAAATCGGGTAAGTTTGGCATGCTTTCATATAACTCTCTTTCGAGCCCTGACTACCTTCCACGTAGCCTTTTCCCATGCAAACTTTTGGCCGGTCCCTCAAGCGGTGTCGATAATAAGGATGTTGCCACATGTATTCTCATCGCAAGATCTCATCAAAGGATGGGGAGGATGAACCATGGGCTGCGAAATATTGCCATGTGTCCGTTCGATGCAGCTACAAGAAAGGGAGGAGTGGTGTGAACGCCAAGCTACCATAGTCTACCGCGTGTTCTAACTGCCTTCTCTGGGAGGCAACACTTGTTTGCACAGGGTAAGCTAGAACCACTGCCATCATTTGTAGAGAATGCATTTGGCTCGCGAATGACTGGGTTCATGCTCGAGAATCTTTCTATTACAATAACTGCGATGAATCATTGCTGCAAACATCATGATTCATGATGGGGAATCTTTTCTATTATAGTCCTTCAAGCGGTGGATGCCCCTGGCTATATATACTACTTCTTCTTTCGAAGAGGGTGTGGTAAGTTCGAAATATCTACAAAAGAATTAGGAAGACACCAAACCTTTATTTTGCTAGATAATTGTAAAGACTCACAGACTGTTCCCTTGTAATTTGGCCTTTCTGTTTCTTAACTATTGGGTAACATTATACTGTGTTGTTTTTGAATAGTTTGTTTGCAACTTCAATGATTTGAATAGAATGCTGATTCAGAACCATGTCTTTGACTCTTTCTGTTCTGTAGATCTCCGTACAAATTATTTTATGTCATGAAATGAATTATCCAGGTCTTTCTCTTTGATGTTTGTTATTTTGGGACATAGTAGATTGCTTAACGGGCCCTTGGACCGCATGTACAAGATAGGTCTATCATGCCTTACATCTAAATCTCGGCGCATCGCCCTAGCTAGATCTTTTATTTTTATATCTACTTCATTTTCCCATTCAAAACCCTAGTTATAGAAGAGTCGACTTCTTTAAAATCCAGAGGTTACTCAGTTTAGTGCAATAGGTCCCCCCTTTAATTGAATTTCCCACAAAGGGCTATTACCTTGCCAATTTTTAGCATCAACAAATAACACACAAGGTGGATAATTTCTACACTACTTTCTATACATGCAGAACTTTTCTAACCCTAATCTCTTTCTCTCATGGTCAGAGATAATAAAACTGTTATGAAATAATTTGCACAAGAGAGAAGATATTATAAAATATTTTTTATATACTTATGTCAAGGATATCACTCAAACTAACCTTGATAACAACTTGTAGGCCCTAGGCTAACCTAAATATAATACTTCTACCTTATATATATACCATACTCATGTCAAGGATATCTCTCAAACTAACCTTGATAACAACATGTAGGCCCTAGGCTAACCTAAATAGCTAAATAACAATGTAATAATGACAATATGACTTAATCAAGAGTTAAGTTAGCCACAAGTTGATAACTCATAACCCAATACACACTATAGGGTTAGGATCATAACACTCACCCCCTCTTTAAAAAAACATTGTCCTCAATGTTAACTTTTTCTTTTTCTTCTTCTTCATCTCCTTTTTCTACTTATGCTTCTTCTTTTACTACTCCTTGTTCTTCTTGTTCTTGGTCTTCTTGTTATTTCTTTTTTTATTATTGTTATACTTTTTCTTTCTCTTGTTCTTGTTCTTTTTATTTTATTTTTTTGGTTACTTTTTTTTGTGAAAAAGTTTTAGAAAATTAATTTTTTATTTAAATCACCCAAATAAATTTTAAAAATATTCTAAAATTGTCAAATAAATTTGATTGCTCAATTTATTTTTCTGTAAATGTTAAAATTTTGAAGATGAATGGCAACAATCGACTGAGAACTTTGGCAGAAGGAAGGGTTTCCTTTGTGACCCTAGGGAAGCTTTCTCAAGGTAATCTCGACAGTGTGCGACTCAAAGGAGAGAGATTCAAATAGATATTGGCCCAAGGAAATGAACCAGAGATAGCCAGGATCTCCATTGGTGATGGTTGTAGGTCACAGGGAGGTAAACAAATGACACAAAATGGCTTGGTGAATGGTGATGCCATCGCACCTATGGCAGGGCATGTGGGAGCAGTCAAGGGACCGAAGGTGCCTAGAGAGGGGGGAGAAATAAGCTTCCAAATAGAGCATTGACAAGCAGGGGAGGAGGGGATGTTCATCCCTCATATAAAACAATCACACTGGAACTAGATGGCAAGCTGGATCAAGAAGTGACATTTAATGAAAACATTTTTGTTGGTTTGGGTTTGATTGGGAGATTTAGGGATTTTTGGCCAAGCTTGCCTGATCTTCACCAGTGGATTTCCAATCACTGGAAGCATGTTCTGGAAGGATATGTTCAAATCTATCCCATGGCAAGAGGCTTATTTATTGCTGTTTTTGAAAAGGAACAAGATAGAAATAAGATTCTATGTGAATATCATTGGGACTAGGAAGAAAAACATGCATTGATGTTAAAGCCACGGTACCCAACTTTTAACCCAACTACTAAAATGTTTGAGAGGGTTCCTCTTTGGGTGAGACTTCCTAACCTTCCTCTATAATTTTGGTTTGATTCTTGCTTGGAGGCTATAGGGAATTCGTTAGGAAGCTTTTTAATGGTGGATGGGGGTATTCAAATCTTATGCACTTGAATTATGCCTGTATCTTGGTAGAGATGGATATATCCAAGGCACCTTTGGAGGAGATTGAGATAAAAAATTTGAAGGGATGTTGGGTGCAGCCCTTGGAATTTGAAGGGATTCCCTTTAGATGCAAATTTTGTTATTAAACTAGGAATTTGACTGCTCAATGTGCCAAACACAGAACAAACAAATTTGCTTCTTGGTGGAAAGATGTGGCTTCCTAGCACTATACAATGGAGAAACAAGAGGAGGAGCAAGTGAGCTCTCAGCTAATAGGCAGGGAAGAGGAGGGACAAATTTTTGAGGCCCTGAATCAAGAAGGGAAACCATCGATGAATCATGCCAAAAGGGTGGAACAACTACAACCTATTGTTGTCTCAGCACAGGAAGGGAGCCTTTTTGGGATCAGTGAAAATGCTGATTTGAATGGAAGCAAAAAGGAGTTGAGCGTAAAAAATGGAACTACAACACCATAGTGTCGAGAGAAAAAAAGAGTGGTGAGACCACAAGAGAAATATGCTGGGAAATGGAAGGCAGACAGTCAGATTGCTGGAATACCACTATCTCCTTCATAATGGATACCTTTCTAATTGTGCAAGATTTCTTAAAGAGCTCATATATGCTAAGCCGGATCTCCTTCAACAAGTTGACGATTTAGGTAGAAAAACCCTACAAAATGCTTCCTATCTTGACGAAATATCACATATTGCCAAAATTCTCATAGAGAAAAATAAGATTTTTTTTGAAGATACCTTTGTGTTTGTTGCACACAACAGAGTACAAAAGTGTTTGGCAATTTGATGTTCTCTTATGTTTGAAGAGGAGAGGTTTTCCAGTCAAACACAATTTTGCAGAAGGTACACTTTTAGCCATAAAATTGGTACACATGGATGATGATGATGATATCTATCATGAAAATGTTTCCTAGTGATCTGCACAACAAAAAATAAATCATAAACTTATGTTGTCATAATATGTACAAAATGTTAAACAATAACTATTTGGGTTGTAATGATGATTAATTCAACTTTTTCTTACCTCTCTGGACATGAGCGTTTTGGGTATGACCCTATGAACAAGATAAAGATAAGGTTCATGTGAACAAGAGAAAGATAAGGTGATCTGTCTTAGACTTTTCAAAGCAAAGAATCACAAAGCTTGCATGATTTGCTAAAATTTTGTGTTTTATTTACCCTAAGACATGACTATCACCATTATGGACTACTTGTGATATGAAACTCATGAGCCCAATGCTTCCTCTACCATAGACCAGGTCTATATTTCATGAAACCTAAGACTAACCAGAGAAATTTGTTTCAGAATGCACACCCACATGAAAAAGTAAAAAGATAAAAAAAATGTGTGAATAGAAGCAATGAACTTGTTTTCGACAAGAAGGCCATCAACAAGAAAAAGTATCAAAGGAAATGGATTTAATTTTAAAAGGACTGAATGCCAAATGAGACCCCCACCTGAAATATGGAGACCGACATAAGAATTTATCTAACCATGAACATGGAAATTTAGCTAGTAGATAAACACAATGACTGTGTTGCAGAACATGGCAGTAGCAACATGAATGATTATTATTAGAATGAATAGATACGACCATGAAGTAAAATGGAAAGAGGAAGTTTAGGGCCAATCATCCATTAGGCCTAAAGAAAATTTAACACCATTAGAATTATGTCACAAGCAAGTAAGGCTATAAAAATTATGTCAAAAATCAATTGTAAATAAAAAATTTGGCCCATAAAAACAATGGGAAACTAGCTATTTTTTTCATGAAAAAAAAATAGATTCTATCATGTGATTAGAGAATGTAAATGGGAATTCATTCTATGGATAGAAATGAACATGAGCAATCATTACATCAATAGAAGCTAAGATGGGTATTGATTTTATGAAAGAAAATATACATGGGCATTCAATAGAGTGGTAGTTTGAACTTTGTAAGAATTACATGGCCACTAAACATAACATTTATTGCAATCGAGACAAGCGTTTAAAAAAAATGGTATGTGATGAAAAGGCAAGCAAGTTAGAGCAACTCCCTCGACATACATACAAAAACCAAAAAATGAAAAAAAAAAACATGGTGTATTGCATGAGGAAGTATATTGCGCTACATTAGTCTGACATACTGTATTATATCGTGTTGCCATTTTCTTTTCTTTTTCTTTTTGGTTTCCTTACCAGTTCGTTTGCAAGTTCTACTATTGCAGTTTGATAGCTATTTTTTCCCCTTTACATCAGCCACATAACACAGAGACTGGAGGTAGTAGAAGGTTCAAGCCCCATCTCCATTGCTTTCAAAAACTTTCACTTACTTTGCTAAGGAGTGAAAAAAAAAGTCACGTCACGTACATTCACTTGGGAGGCTATAGAGTTGGTGGCGTGTGACAGCCCAAACTCCATAGGTACGCAATTGCACCTTGGTGTGCAATGGGTACGCCAAAGAGGTGTGGATGGTCAAAGGGGAAATACATTTTGTTTATTATTTACATTATAAACTTTGTAAACATTTTTTAACATAATAGAATTTTTTTTTCTTTTGCAAATGAAACATTTTGAATGAAGATTGAATACATGAAATATGTATATATAAGAAAGAAAGTTGTGTATAATTGCAAATGATACATCTTGAATGGAGATTGAAAACATGAAATATGTATATCAAAGAAAGAAAATGTTGTCTAATTGTATAATTGAATTGAAAATTAAAAAAGAGAATGTCTTTTTGTCCATTTTTTCAGGATAGGTCTAAGTTGCAAAACATGTAAATTTGCTTCTTTGGTTCCAAAGTAGAATCTATGAGAGAAAATTGACTAACATGAGAAATTCATTAAGAGCGGAAATAAAAAAAATGTTTTAGAAAAGAGTTTCCATAAAATGGAACATTTTTTTAGCATATTTAAAAATCAAAGAGAAAGTATGTTATTGATTGCACATGTTTAAAAATGTAGGACTAAAAAAAAAAATGGAACAAACCTTGAGCTATTGGAATGCTAGTTGAATATTTTAGATGACTACATGTGAAAGTGACTTCAATTGCAAAAAACAAAATTGGCAACAAGAAATTGAAGCGACGTGGAAGAAATTGAATTACGATAATTAGTTAGTTATATAATTTGAAGATTGGTTGAAAACAAAATAGACCAAATAATTAAACACAAAAGTATATAGAAGGTTAGACTAGAAGGTTGGAATAAACAACAAAATGAAGCAATCTATAAATTATCATAAGTAAACTGCAGGTGTGAGTGTAAAAATGTACAACACTCACATCGCCCATATTTCTTTCATAAATCTTACACAAAACCCAGTTGCATATATTATTAAAGGTGCACTAGGAAATATGAAGAAACCTGTCAAATCACCGTACAATATTCAATGCTATAGTTGTTTCGTACTGAACAACAACTTGTTGCCAGAGCTTGCGTAAGATGCAAGTTGCATTTCAATATGATAGACGTGCGATACAACCAAGAGTGTCATAAGATCAACATCAGTTGTATTTTTGAAAAATGAGATAAAAGAGCGGCAAAAAATTAATGCGTAAGATCAATTTGTTCGTCTCACAAGGCCTATGGGAAGTATTCAACCATCAATTTAACATTTTAGGTTGATCCACTGCACATTGGATATGCCTTCGGCGTAAATTAATCTTACATACACTAGAAGTCATACACACCAAGAATGAATGGGTGCCACTCAACCTCCACTCCCTGTTGAAACATTCAGACGGTGTCATCTGGCCAGGGAATCCCAACTCCTGGGAGAGCAATAGCCACTGTGTCAATATCATCGACCAAAATTGAAGCATTCAATACCGCCCTCAGAAGTACCAAGAACCTTTCCTTTGGCAAATTTAAATCCAAGAGGGAGGCGAGAAAACAGGATGAAATGTCTAAATTCGCCCTGGTTCTATTGTGCGAGAAGCAATAGCTCCTTCATACCACCATCCTTACTACCTCCAAGCAAAGAATGTCCTTGTCGAGGCATATGTTCTTCAACCACTGGTCTAAGATGTAGCCTAAGAAGGCCGCTTCCTTCTTGGAGCTCTTCAACTTGATCGACGTATCCATGTTTTTAGCACCATTCCGCTTCCTTGGCTTCAAATAAATAGAGATCCAACCATCGATATCTATTAATGCTTCAACCGACTGTATTAAACTTCTTCATCCTCTGAGTTAGTCTTAGTTAATTCCCTTCGATCGACCCCCAATCTTCGGGAATTGGCTATGCAACCCTAAAAGAGACTTGATTTGACCATTTGAAGGCGCATTTATTAATTAATAAAAAAATAAAGAATTTAGTGTATCTTTATTTTTAATTAATTAATAAATGCAATCAAATGGTCAAATCAAGTCCCTTTTGGGGGCTGCATAGACATTGCCCAATCTTCGCATGAATTTCAATACCAACTCCTATGGATGTTCTTGAGAATCATTATCGTCGATTACTCTACCTATCATCATTTTTCCTGTTGTGTGTACATCCCAAAAAAAGGTTGTACCACACCCTTATTTTCCTTCTATGCCAATCTGGCCAAGCCCTTCCAGCTTACATCTCTGTCATATCACATTTAATTGCTCTGATCGTGAGAGCTCGTTGGTGGTGGAGGCCAACAGATTTGCCTCCTCTGACTTATTTGAAAAGCCCATATGCCCAATTTAGCCAACTCCGACCTAGACTATGAGCAACTAATTGGCATATGGGCCAATATTATTATATATATATTTTATAGAAAAATTGTATTATTATTATATTTTATGTTTTTTAATAAAAATATTTAATACAAATATAAAATTATTAATTTATAAATCATTTTATTGTACAAATTAAACTAATTTATAAATATAATACAATATATAATATAAATTACATTATATATAATTATATTATTATTAGAAATTACAATCTATAATAAAATATAAATATAATAGTAAAAATTAAATTGACATATAAAAAATATAATTGTTAAAATATTATTATAATTGTGTATTATTTGTGGGTCATGGAAGATGCAATGAAACATTAGGTGGGGAGGGTGGAGGTATGAAATTCCAACCTCCCCTTCACTACTCCTTAGCAAACATGACTAGAATAAAACCTATGAATCAAGAAGATAATTGAGCTTGATTACTGATAGGCTCACATGTTATGTTTGCAATAGGGATCGAGGGAGAGAGAGGAAAAGATAAGGATAAAAAGAGTGAGAGATAGAGGGGGAAGAGTGAGAAAGGCGTGGGAGTTAAGGATATAAAGATAGAGATAGATAGTTTTAAAATCTTTTGTATTGGAAATGGCTATGATTTTTGAGATTTATGGATATAAATATATAAATTACAATTAATATGTTAAATTTTATTTAGTATTGAATATAAATAATTAAACAGTCACTAATTAATTCTCTATGTTATTATATTAACTTTTATTATGTTATGTTATTTCTTATTATGTTTTTTTTGAATTTTTTTGAATTATGTGCAATGAATTTTTTCAATATATTTTATATAAATAATAGTTAATGAATTTTTATATTGTACAATTTAAATTAATATAATAGAAATTTGATAGAACTTTGTGAACTTACAAATCCACATTAAAAATAATAAAATAATTATAATATAAAATTTAACAAAATAATAACTATATGATAAAATAATTTATAAGTTAAATGGTTTATGAACAATCTATCAAAAATTTAATAAAATAAAACAATTCACAAAAAAGTCCGTACATAAAGGGTATCCAGCATAGAGAAATTACATGCAACAGGCATGAGTCAAAACTTGTGCAGACACATCCCAAGGGTTGCGCTTAAGAACCACTATACAGGAGACACACAACAACAGGTTACATGCAAAGGTGAATAGGCTATGCTAGGTTGTGCGGGAACCAAAAACACAAAGGCACACAAGTATAAAACTAAACAATATGGATGCAAAGAATAAAAAGCATGCACAAACAATAACACAAAAAATTGGGGTAGGCAAATTTGCTCAACTCATCCCAGAATCCTTGACTACTACTTTGACATGGCCTGAAGCCGCAAGCTCTTTGCAGATGAAAATGGAACATAAATGCTTGTTTAAACCCAACAATAAGGGTCTCTTCGCTTAAAAGCCTTCTTTCTACATGTCATGGTGCAGAACAATAGACCGAATGCATCCACCATTGCATCCAGCCTCCACGCAGTAGAGAGAAAAAACACCATTGCATCCACAAGAACCATTGACTATAAATGGCTGAGATCAGGGAGTTGCTGCTGCAAGATTCATGACTATATCGTGACTATATCTACATTAGGTAGTTTTGTATTGTGTGCGATGGGTACACCAAAGAGTTTGTGGATGGTGAATTGGGGAGAGATTTTGGTATTATTTTTTATAACCAAAAGGTCGTTGGGCATTGTTTTGTTCGTACAAGACAAGAGGAATGATGATTAAAATTCATAGAATGTATAGTTTAGTTTTACATTCAGTATTTTGTTTTGTCCATGATGAGCTAAAATAATTGTTGCAAACATCAGATCTATCTAATAAATGATATATATGGAATAAATATAGAAAATGCTACAATATAATATAAAGTGTTAAAATAAATATAATAAATGATCTTGTGACTGATTTAAAAACCTCCATTAAAAAATAGTTCATAGAAAATAGTTCTAATTAACATGTCAAATCTAAAATAATTGATTCCCACAATTTTTGAGAAGTTCAACTGCAATTTATGGGGATTCAAAGAGGCTCTTAATTTTCTATGAATGCGAAAGAGGTTGTTTTTTGGGGAGAAAAATGTGACTTTCAATGGAGTTCATTTTGTTCTCCTTCTTTGTCAAGAAAAAAGACAAGGAAATTTACTCCTGGAACAACAAAAGCTTATTCCATGGCTGCATGATGTTGGCAGAAGTTAAAAAAAGCTTGAAATGTTGTATTTTGTTATTGTAATGAGTTGGAAAGACTCTCTAATTATTGCTCCATCTGTCATGTTCTGTTCTCTGTGTGCGTGCATAAAGGTTAGAGTCGTTATGTTTTAATTTAAATGCTCTTGTCTATTCTTGTTATGAAATACTTAAAAAGAGTAAGAGCGTGAGTTGCTTGCTACCTGGATTGGATACCTGTTCAATTGGGCACCCATCTAGGACTGCATCAACTTGTACAGTTTAACCAAAACAAACACACAAATCATCATTTTACACTCCTATCTCAGCTTATCAAAAATTATACAGAAAGATTTATTATCAAGCGGGAACTACATTGACTAATTTATTCTACACTATTTTTTTGATGAATAGGCAGATATCTATATTAATAATAAAGATGAAGATACATATTCACAAAAAAAGGGGTGGGTGGTGAGAAGGCACACCCCGAAAGTCACATGGGCAAAGCCCAGAAAAGCCAAAATATCACATGGGTCGAGCCCAAAAGTTTAACAACAGGAAATAAAAATAGACAGTCCATTAAGCGGCCAATGCAGTGCCAACAGAGCCAGGGGGATCCCTGTCATCCAAATTCTTCCCCCATACATTAGCGGGGTCTGGAGTGACGTCAGAAGGAGCACCCCAACCATCATCATCTTTATCCTTGTCTTTATCTTCATCCTCGCACCAAAGTGAGATTGCAAGAGCCAGCCGCGGGAAACTTTTACCACTGGCAGGCCAGCCAAAACCAGACACAGGCGGAGCATCAAAGGGCCACCCAGAAATACCACCACCGCTCCCAGCCACACCACCAGAAGGACATCCTTGACCAGGCTGCGGTGGAGGAGAACAGGTACGCCTGGGCGGGCGGGAATCCCACCAAATAGGAGGCAGGGAGCGGGGACACGTGAAGCCACTTCGCTTCGGGCCCCGAGGAGGCGACCGACCGCAGGAGGAGGAGGGCGAATCGGGGACCCAAGCCACAGTACAAGGGGCATTACCCTAGTGGTCTAGGAGGACTTGGAGGTGAACCACCTCAAGCGCAACCTTGTTGGCTTGCACTTGTATCTGTAAAAGAACATTAGAACAAATAACTGCTTTAGCATAAAGAGAAACATTAATATCCAAATGAGAATGAGCAAATATACAAACATTTCTGTCTTTCCAGATATTGAAGAGGATTTCCACCCTGAAAGTGTGCCAAAGTTGGGTAAGCTTAGCCAGGATCCCAGGCGAATCCCCCAATAGAACCATATGCCAAGAAAATGGTTCCGGCCGAAAAGGCCGAAAGAAATCATGAATCCAAGTCCAAAGTTGCTGAACTCTGGGACAAAACTAGAAAAGATACTTAAAGCTTTCAAACTGCCCACAAAAAGGGCAGCGAGGGTCAGGAACCCCCAAATGAACAAGTCGAGAACCCACAGGCAAGCCTTGGAAAAGAATACACCAAGCAAAGTGGGCCAGCTTCAGATTAACAATTGCAGACCAAGTGGCATCAAACCTCTTACGTTAGATATGGGCAGAGGAATTAAGAAGCCACCTCTGGTTCAAATTCCTGATCATAGGAAAGTGAGGTGAGAGCCACTTGTACCCAAGCAGCGGCTTATAGCTCCTGAGAAGAGTATCTGGAAACCATTTCCAGTCTTTCCACCATGTTTTATGCCCTCGAATGCCAACCTTGTGAATCATATCCGTCAGAATGGCATTCACCAGCCCGTCGAATGTAGCACGGTCCTGGTTTTGGAGTTTGAACTGGGCTTTAAAAGCATCCCACTGCAAAATACGCATGGTGGGACGGTGAAAAAGATGTTGCAAGGTTTGAATGCCTTTCTTGTGAAATCTGAGGGCTTTGAAGCAAGGTGACTTGGCCAGGGGTTGACCATTCTGATCCAGAAGGGGAGACCACCATAAGTTTTGCTGGTTGAGGGAAAGCCCATCGTGAAACCCATCCCCGACCCATCTGAGCTAGGGCTTAACTACCTTCCAAGAGCGCCAAATGCTCTTGGCCACAAAGGTGCCAATAATTTGAATCGACTCGTTCATAACCAGGAGGGTTTGAAGGCCAATTCCTTTCTAGGCGGGTCTATGAACAACTAAACCAGACTGTATACAATGCTTGAGGATAATCTTCCAAGCTTCATCTTTGGTGAGAGCTCAGATAATCCACTTGAGAGCTCAGATAATCCACTTGACACAAAGAGTAGTCCCTTGCCATTGAGTGGAGAGCAGCCCGAGCCCTCCAGAGTCCTTAGGGAGACAACATAAATCCCAAGCGACCCAATGAAAACCTTTGTGAGTTTCAGATGAGGCCCATAAAAATCTCGTAGTAACTTTTCAAGTCTAATGTATGAAACAAATATGCACTGTTATATACTTTAACCCTATTTAGAACATAAGTGCAATTATGAGAAAGCAAAACGCCCATAGAGTTTGAGTCTAATTGATAAAAATAAATGCATTAACAAAGAATTGCCACAATGAGATTTATGCTCGTACAACAAGGGTGTGTTCAACAAAATAAAAGTACCACATCCTTGCCTCTAAGTTGAATAGAGCACAAAACACGACCAGAAATAGAGCCCATGTCAAAGCAACAAATTTCACACAAATTTGGCCTACATCACACACAAACTAGGGAGTCAAGCTAGGTCTTTGTGATAAATCTTTGGTTGCATCGGCAGTGGTCTTCATTGTGCTCCCTCCTTCCAACATTGGAATTTTGGCCTTTTCCTTCAACTCTTTCATCTTCTCCCTCACCTTTCTTCCCTCCTCTCCTTATTAATTCCCTCACCGCTCTTTCCACTTCTTCTCTCCTCACAAAACCGTTGCAAGAAATTCTATCCAATATTGAATAAAATTATAAACCATACTTACAAGGATTTAAAAAATATAAAATAATAATATAAAGATACATATCAAAATAATAGTATCAAAATAAAATATAAAATAATAGTATCAAAATAAAATATAAAATAATAATATAAAGATACATATATTTATTATTATAATATATATTGATTATATATTATATAAATTTAATTCATTTATCACATGAAAGAAATGAATTTAGATTTTTTTTACCATTTGAAAAGAAAATATTAAAAAAATGATATTTTGTCAATACCTTGTTAGCTGGTTCTTTTAATTTAACATTTAATGATTATACTCTTATTTAAGTCATATAAAAATGATTTTATTCTTAATAGTTTTTTTAAAATGGTATAAAATTCATTCTTATAAACTTTTTTAATTTAATTAAATTAATTTTTTTATAAAAAATGAACTTTTATAATTTAAACAAATTGTGTTTAAACTAGTAAATATTATTATATAATTTATAAACAAATTATTTTTTATATAATTAAACATTTAAATATTAAACTATTAAACAAATTGATTTAATTCTTATAAATTAAGTGTATCTTTAATAAAAGATACTTAAACCATTTAACTTTTTATTCTAACTAGTTTTTTTAATATTTTTAATTTATAAAAGAATTATAAGTATTAGATTTATAAGAATTATAGGACTTATATTATTACTATTATCTTAATAAGTTTAATATTTGATTATATTTAAACTTTTAAAGAAGTGTAATATATTTGTTGCAACACTAAATAGTGTTATTTAAAATAATTTAAAGATTTATACAATGCAAAATTTTATATCAATCAATACTAAATACTTAATAATGTCTTTTTACTATTTTAATATAATATAAATTTTAAGAATGAATTATATAGTGTTGCAAAAAATATAAGTAAAATCACTAAATATTTATAATTCTTTTAATTTAACATTTAGTGATTATGCTCTTGTTTAAGTCTTATAAAAATAATTTGTATTCTTATTAATTTTTTTAAAATGGTATAAAATTCATTCTTATAATCTTTTTTAATTTATTGTTAAATGTTTACACTCCTCTTTAAATTAAAAATATTTATAAGAATGAATTTTATACCTTTTTAAAAAACTATTAAGAATAAAAATTGTTTTTATAAGACTTAAATGAGACATAATCACTAAATGTTAAATTAAAAGAATTATAAGCATTAAATTTAAACATTTTTTAAAAGATTACTAAACATACAAACAATTATAGAAGAATGTGATATTTTAGTAAATATATAAATAATTTATAAAAAAAAAACATTAAATATAATTTAGGGACTTAAACAATATAATTCTTTACTGCATAAATTTAAAAACAACTATATATTTAATGTTTTAATAAACTTACAAACAATTATATATTTAATGTTTTAATATACTACTATTAGATCAATACTTATATTTAATTTTTTTTATTTAAACATAGTTTAAACTTAATACTTGAAATTTAACATTGTATAAATCTTTAAATTATTTTAAATAATAGTATTTAGTGTTGCAACAAATATATTGAAGTAAATTTTAATTGTAAACAATAAAAATGTAAACAAATTATAATTTTAATTCTTTTAATTTATATTTAATAGTATTTATAATAGAATGTGTTAAATTGTAAATAATTTATACTTAATTTAAACTTTAAAACAAGTTTTAAAAAATTATAAAACCTAATTTTAAATCACTTCTAAATAATATCAAACAAGTAATTTTTTTTACTATTCGTTATGTCAAAAAAAATTATTGCATTATATCCATCTCCCATGCATTTTGGGACTGGATAGCTAGTGACATTATATTTTAATTTTTTTAAAGTAAAATGCAAGATTTTTAACTTTTCAAATTTCAAAATTATTTTTTCTTAAAGATAGATTTTCAAGGCATTTTTTCAAAATAAGATTAAAATTTGATCCCATTTCAATGGATTATTTTATCAAAAAGATTTACACACTTTTTGAAGATCATTATTTACTTGTTGTATTTTAAAATATAATTAACATTTATTATCTAAAATCTAGTAACAAATTAATGTTCCAATATATTAAATTAATCTTAGTTCATACTATATTTAATACTCCTTATGATTTTTTTACTGAGCATAGTGTTCTTATTTACTTCCTAACCACTAACCAACTTTCTATGTTTATTTTTCAACTAACATTCTATCAATACGAATCACTTTTTTTTTTGGATGGAATGTTCTTTTATTTTTCTAGAAGGAAACAATATTTAAGACTTGATTTAAGAAAAAAATATGTATATTTAATGTAATACCCCTCTGTTTTGCCTTTTGGTTGAACAGTGTTCTGTTCTCTTTTGTTGTACTTCCTGTTTGTACCTTGAGTATGGTACCTGACTGTTATTTGATCGCTATCTATTAAGCGACGTTAATGTTATCTTTTGATGTGATGGTATTTTAATATGATGTTATCTTATGCCATGTTTTGGATTAACATAAATGGATATTCGAATTAATGATGTTATGCTTTGGATTATATTAATATGTTAGATTTGTCGGTTAGTTGCATTGTATTGGTGAAGGGAAGGTATCACATCACTCGCTTGCGAGTGCCCTACGAGCCCGTGATTTCCTCTTCACAGTGTGTATTTTATACTGTTTACATTACATGTTGTTGTTATTTGATTTGCAGGTTGACAGGTACAGGACATCAACTCCACCTGGTTTCACAGGTGAGAGCATAATCAATACCCAATGGTATTCGATTTGGAGATAGTAGCTAGGTTTCCGTGCCAAGTTGTCACCCTAGTCTTGTGTGTCGTCTGGTGTTGTCAGGTTATGATTGTTTTAACTTTGTTCAATTTGGCCTTGAATTTATTTAAATTGCAAGTAAATTGGGTGATTTAAATGACTTAATGTATTTAAGTTGTGGATTAATGTGTTCTAGAGTTTTTTTGAAATGTAATTTATTTTATGATTAATTTAATTTAATTAATAAATAATTTAATCGTTGATTAAATCTATTTATTAATTAATTAATTTTAATTGGTGAAAGAAGTTAATTTATCTATGTTGAAGTTATTGTTGAATTTGTTGAAATTGAAAATAAAGAAAATGCATAAAAAAGTCAATTTGGAATTTGAAAATTCAAAAATTGAAGAAATTAAGATATTTTCTAATTTTCTGTTTTGAAGAATTTATGATGGTGGTTGAAGGATTTTAGGGTTGAATCCTTATGAATGAATTTTGCTTCACAATTTTGGGGGATATTGAAGTTTTGAAAAAGTTTGAATTAGATTGAGAAAGAATTCTTCAATTTGGTGGGTTTTTGGGAAAAGCTTGGAGAACCCATGGATCTGAGGAGGGCATCAAGTCACCATCAGGATTTGCTATCATTTTCAAAAAATCAGGTTCTTGTCTTTTAGATGTTTGGTTTTGAGATTTTGAATTTTAAAATTTTATGGTTGAAGATCTTATGGAAAGAGTTTTAAATTTTGTTGTTTGAATTCAATTAAATCAAAGGTTGGAATTTTGTCCTTCAAATTTGCAAGAAGACCCTTTTAAAATTTAAATTGCTTCCATTAAAATGATGTTGTTGAGTGTAAATCATTGTTCTTTTGCTCATATCATTCTGGTTTTCTCAATTTATTTTGTCCTATAAGCCAAAAATGCATATATATATATACATTGAAAAGTATATATATGCATATATATTTATGCTGGATTTAAAATGTATTATTGAATGAAATCCGCAATTAAATGGACAAATTTCATTTTATAAAATCGCTGTTAGAGAAAAAAAAAATGCATTAAAAAAAAACCGCAGGTCGCGGATTTTCATTAGGGTTAAAATTTTAAATAAAAAAATATTGGGAGGCCGTTGGGGGCTCAACCCCCGCCGTACCCCATGGGAGGCGGGCGGAGGGAGCCACGCCCAGCACGTCCCTCCCCACTCCCCACCCTGCTCTTACCCCAGCCGTCACCGCCCACAGAGGGGATGACTAAACACAGTCGCCCCCCCCATTAAACACAGCCGACCGACCGATGGGGAGGCACGACCCCTATGCAAAGTGCCGCCCGAACCTTTGACACCTGCCGCCCAATGATTGGCGTGTGGTCCAAACCGGCACGTGGTTCAAGAAAGAAAAAGAGCTTCATTTTTTTTATTATTTAAAAAATAAATATATACATATTAATATATATACTTTAATATTATGATATAAATAATTTTTATATTATTATATTATAATATTAATATATATATAATATTATTATTATAATATGATATTAATATAATAATATGTATTATTTTGGGAAATATATATATTATTAATTATTAATATTATAATATTATATTGATGATTTGTTCTCTAATTAAATGGATGTATGTATAGTTGTGATGTTAATTTATATGCATAAGAAATTATTATTTTTCTATTGGCATGACTTAAATTTAATTGGGGAAATGAAAATATATTGACTCTAGTTAAACCATTGTTTTGTTGTAAACAATACTTTAATGGGAATAGTGTTGAGTTAAATAGTATATCTTCAAGTCAAGTTAATTATTTTTATATGGATATGTTGAAATGTGGAAATGATAATTACTTCATGTTATGATGTTTTGATTAGTAGAATCAATTGGTTATTTTATTATTATTGAAATGCAAGTAGGAGATTAAGTATTAAGTATTAACTTTCTCCCATGTCTGGAAAAGACATATTTTGTATCGGTTTATATAATGCAATAAAATCCTGAATGTTAGCATGAGAACATGGATTTAGAATATCCAAAGCAGATTTAATTCTCATTTTAACTTTTATCTATTCTTGTCATCATTTGGGAAATTGAGTCATTACATTGGACAAGGCTTCCAGTTGAGTTTTCTGTTTCATGGGTTGTCGGTTGGTTATGTCAACCTGGTTTGTATCCCTTGGATAGTGCATGAGGTTGTGTCTATGTTAGTACCCGGTTTCTATGAACGGGGTCATTTGTGCCCCCTGAGAAAGGAGTGGATTTTGTTATGTGTGTCTCCTTGTTAGGAGTGGTCAGGAGCAGTTTTGTTATGGTTGTTACCTCCAGTGTTTGGAGTGGTTTTATCTTTGTCGCCTCCAAAGAAAGGAGTGGACGTGTTATCCTATTTGTTGCACCTTGGTACCATTGAGGTTTGGTTGGTGTGTGTGTGTGTGTTATCAAGTAGAAGAGTGGCTTCCATAGGGGCCAGAGCCTAGAAGAGGTAAGACTGGGTAACCTTCGGAAGTGGTATAATTAAGTGATAACTAAATCAATATACTTAGAGTTTGGGTAGTACTTCACACTAAAAAGATAATTATCCCTCACTCATGGATCCAAGTGCTTGGTTAGACTTGGGATGGGTGGGAAGGCCGGTAACGACAAGGTCATCTATCTTGTCTGTACGAAAGGTATTTGATTCCGCATTAGTAAGTATGAGGTCCAATGATCGGTTAGGGCCACCATCTTGACGATCAGTGTGGGTAACTCATGACGAGCTATGTGATGACACTTTTTCCAGGACAACAGTTGACCTTTGATTTTGCATTAGTATGTATGAGGGCCAAGGAACGGTTTGGGGCCACCATCCTAATGATCCGCAGTGGGTAACTCATGATGTGTTGTGAGATGGCACTTTGTGTGACCATAGTTGGTGCTTGTTTATTGTGGGTATGGTTTCCGTAACACACCTGATGTGACCATGGTTGGTGTTAGATTATGTGGTATGGTTCTCGTAACATACTTGTCCTGCTTTATTTCTGGAAGCATCGTGACCATGTAGTGTTGTACTTGTGTTGTACTTGCATGTATTTGAGTTGTACCTTGGGATGTACTTGTGATTGGTTGTTTCAGTTTGGTTCAGTTTATGTTAGCCTGTGTCTAGAGGTAGATGGTCTTGGCTAGGATTCCTAGTTACTATCTCCTAGCATGGGGGGTGGGCCTTTGGGTTCCACTTGGTTGGGTGGCGTGCACCTAAATCCGTTGGGTCCTTTCTTCATGTTCTTGTGGATGAGACTTCTAGTTGGAGAGCTCGTGGTTTTTGTATCAGTTCATGCCTTATCTCATTTCAGTTGTTCTTATTATTTTACCCCTCAGTTGTTATCGAGGTGGAAGTTGTAATTGTAATCTCATTATGTTATTGGACCTACCTCATTCAAGGAATGAGTGTTGTAATCTTATTGTAATGAATGGATTAATGCAATTGAAAGTTATCTTTATGCTTGATGTAATTCATCTCATTGGATGTATGTGCTTTAATTATTAATTAATTAAATGACATGGTTTAAATCATGTTTTTTTTGTTGAGGTTCTATATAACCTCTGTCTCGTAACCTTAGAGGTTGTTGACATTAGTTGTGAACTTACATGTTAATGGTGCTTAAGCAAAAAAAAAATTAACCTGTTTAAGTAGTTGTTTGCAACTTTCTCTAGGGTTGCGTGGCGGGGCGTTACATTTAACAAATAATTATATTAAAATAATAATAATAATATAATACAATAATTATTATATAATAAAAATAATAATATAATAATAATATAATAATATAATAATATAATAATATAATAATATAATAATAATATTAATATAATATGATAATATAGCCACCAAAATTTCAATAAAGCAATGAAAAAATAATCATAATTTAAAAATGAAACTTTTTAAAAGTAAATTAATTTTCACCCTTGGATAAAATACAATCCAATAAATAATTAATATCCCTATCCAAATAAGACTAATAATCTAAAATAATCTAACATGAGATTCAAACAATAATAATATAATATAGTATTAATAATATTTTAATATAATATCAATAATATTAATACAATATAATACAATACAATAATATAATATAATATTAATATAGTATATTATTACCAATAATATAATAAGAATGGGGTTGGGGTCCTAGCTCAGTTGGCTAAATCTTTCCTGTTGCAGGAGGTTGGTAAATACAAAATAAAAATAATTATATTAATATAATTTTTAAAATATTGTTCTTAATTTTATATTATATTAATATAATAAAATAATAATCTAAAATATAAAAAAATGGCGGAGCAGAGCGGTGCGAGCGCGGGGTATGCAGAAGCAGTGAAACTCGACAGGTCCACGAAGCAGCAAGGAAAGGGCCTCAAAAAGAATGAAAAGGAAAAAGGTAGATGGGCAGACGAAGTCGAAGTAAATCAGGCGGCATCCTCCAAACAAGCTGGTTATTTTCCCAACGGGTATCTACTAATGGTAAATGCGTGAAAAAGCAGAAACACGACGCTCCATCAGAACCAAGTATAAACGAAAGGCAGGGGGCAAGCTTTGGCTATGAAGGAGGCAAAACCACCGAGAAGAAGTCGAACGGTAGGGTTACAGAGGATGAAACCTCAAAAAACCACAAGCCACAATGGGTTTTTTCCAAAGGCCGATGGGTGGATAAATGCCATTAGATCTATCAGGGGAATGTGTCAGAAAACCTTACGGGACCTAAAAAGGAAGGACACGACACCCCAGAATCACATCCCAAATATGGCAGGAAGGAAATCCCAAAGCCCAGAGTCAAAGCCTCAAGCAAAATCAACACCAAAGGGGTTCGATATCAGAACCGACAAAGGCTTAATAACCAAGAAAGTTATCAAAAAAATAGAATATTCGGCAAAAACCCTAAAGGCAGGAAAAATTGGAAAACAAACATCCCAACAGAAACTCTATGGCAGCAGGGCAACCAACACATGGACTTACCCACCGACATTATTAATATAGACGTCACAAAGGAAATCAAAGCAGATACAAATATTCTCGAAGAAGATGCCTTTATCTGCAAATTCATCGGTGCCAACCTGAGCAGACAAGTAATCAACGAGTGGATAAAAGAGACTTGGAAAACATAAGTTCTGGTAAGATTCTTACCTAAGGGTTTCTTTATAATAGTGTTTGCTAACGAAGAAGATAGAAAAAGGGTAACAAAAAATAATATGTGGTCAATGAAAAACACACCCCTATACATGCAACCATGGAGTCCGAATTTCAATCCAATAAAAATGCGGCCATATGATCAACTCCAATGGATAAGATTATACAATCTCCCAATGGAATACTGGGCTGAGGAATGTCTAGAAAAGATTGGCAGAACACTAGGAACCCTAATAGAAATCGATTCAAATATTATGGATGGAGATCTCTACAAATATGCCAGATTAAAAATAGCGGCAAAAGACACCATTCCAAAAAAAATCCATCTAGTTGTAAAAGGGACTCAATGGGTACAGGAAATAGAAGTGGAAGAGAAGAAATGGTTCTGTCTAAAATGTGGAGCTAGGAATCACAATGAGGAAAAATTCTCTACCAACAAACAGAGTAAGGACAACAACAACTCCCAGTCAAACACGAAGCACAAAAATAGTATCACACCTGAAACCAAAAAAGAACTAGCCTTGGTAGTTATGAACAATATGCTAGAAAGAGAAAGAAAGGATAAACCCCTCGGTGTTGCAAATGCGGAAGGTGTCAGTGAGGAGCCCCAAAACAAGACTATTAACAAAATTCACATTTCCAACCAAGAGGGTGAGGAAAGGGATGAGATAGAGTCGTTGAAAAGTAACGATTTTGAAGCAGAAGATGCTCTAGATATTATTGAAGATAGGTGTATCTCGCAATCAGCAGCCAACCACTTAGGTTTGGGAAAATTTAGTACAACAAGGAAACAACGAGGCAGGAAATCATACAAGCAATTAAGGGAGGAAGAAGCAATGGAAAAAAATCTTCCCAGCATCATTAAATTCTTTAGTACCAAGGGAGGGAAATCCTCCCTTGGGAAATAATGAAAATCACTACTTGGAACGTCAGGGGCCTAAATGCCCCTGAAAAAAGATGCCTAGTAAGGTGCCAAATAAAAAAAAGTAATAATAATATAATTTTACTCCAAGAGACGAAACTGTCTAGCGAAGAGGGTATGCAATTTCTCCAATACTGTCGTTATTGGAAAGGTCATTTTCAGGGATCTAAAGAAAATGCAGGAGGTCTGGGTATTTTATGGAAAGAAGAGGGGGTTTCGACAAAAATTATACACTCGCAAGCCAATTGGATGGCAGCAAAAATGTATAATTTGGCTTTGAATTGCCAGTTCACACTAATCAACATATATGGCCCTATCAAAATAGAGGAAAAGGCAGATCTATGGAGGAAGATTTTGGAATTTTCCCAACCACTCCTCAAAGGGAAATTAATCATGGGAGGGGATTTTAATGCCATCCTGGATACATCAGAGAAAAGTGGTGGTATCAAAACTTTGTATCAGACCTCTATTGATTTTAGAAATTTTGTGGTTGAAGCAAGATTAATGGACTGTCCAATAGAACATGTGGTGGCGCGATGGTGGTCTAGTCATACTCCTAGAAATGTGGTGGAAAGAGCTAAAGGTGGGAGGCTCAATCAACTTTAAAATTGTGAAAAAACTCCAACACTTAAAACATCGGTTGAAAGTATGGAATAAAGGAAATTTCTTAAACATTTTCGCAGAGAAAGCTAAGGTCGAAAATGAGTTAGAGTCTTTAAATGAAAAAATAATCAAAGATGGAATGAGGAATGAAGAATACATAAAAGAAAAGGAATTAAAAAGCAATTTATCTGAATTACTCAAAAGAGAAGAAATATATTGGAGAGACAAGTCGAGAGAAAACTGGCTACAAGAAGGTGACTCCAACTCAAAATTCTTCCACGCCTCAGTCCTTGCCAGAAGGGTAGCCAACAAAATCGAAGTAATCCAAGCAAGAGGGAAATCAATATGGGGTCTAACCAATGTTGGATCAGCGGCCATGGAGCACTTTGAGAAATTAATGGGAAACCAAAATCTATATACAGAAAATGGAAGTATTCTAGATGCAATCAACTACAAAGTATCAGAAGAAGACAATAAAATGCTTTGCAAAGAAATCACAAAAGAAGAGGTGAAAACAACACTCTTTCAGCTCCATCCGGACAAAGCATCTGGACCTGACGGATTCACAGCCAAATTTTTTCAAACATGTTGGAACTTTGTTGGCAATGATGTCTGGAAATTAGTTGAGGACTTTAGAAAGAACAAGCGATTTGTGAAATACCTCAATAATACAGTGATAGCTTTAATCCCCCAAAAACAAGAATGCAAAAATTTTAATGACAACAGACCAATCTCACTATGCAATACAATTTACAAAGTAATTACTAAAGTGCTTGCCAACAGACTGAAATCAGTTGTGGGAAAGGTAATATCAACAGAACAATGTGGATTTGTGCCCAAAGAGAGATCACGGATTGCACGCTACTCGTTTCAGAAGTTGTTCACTCCCTTACCAGTTGTAGGGAACCAAGTATGCTTATAAAACTAGATGTAAGTAAGGCTTATGATAAAGTATCATGGGAATTCTTAATAATGGTCATGAAAAAACTGGGTTTTAATTATCATTGGTGCAATAAGATAAAATATTGTATATCTTCAATTAGATTCTCAATATCAATAAACGGTACATTGCAAGGTTTCTTTCAAGTGACCAATGGCCTCAGACAAGGGGATCCCATATCGCCTTTTGTCTTTGTGATAATGGCAGAATCCTTAAGCTATGCAATTAAAAAAAGTTGTCAGAGATTGGAATGGAAAGGTGTGAAAGTAGCATAGAATATAGCACCAGTTACGCATTCCCAATTTGCTGACGACACCACTTTATTCGGGGAAGCAAGTATTAAGGAAGCCAAGAACATCAAATCTATAATCGACACATATGAGGCACAAACGGGTCAAAAAATGAATAAGGATAAATCAAGTATCTTTTTCTTCAACACCAAAACAACAATGAAAAAGGCAATTTTACACATACTTGGATATCAAATGGGAACCCTGCCTACAAAATTCTTAGGAGTCAAAATCTTTGGTGGCACCTACAAATCAAAGCACTGGGAGGAAACAACTGAAAAATGCCACTCTAAAGCAATGTCATGGAAAAAAAACTGGTTGTCACTAGCAGGAAGACTAACAATGGTAAAAACAGTTCTCTCAACTATCCCAATTTATTCAATGTCCACATACGAAGCTCCAAGAAAAATTGAACACAAAATAGAAAAAGTCCTTAAAAAATTCATCTGGGAGGGGTCCAAATCAGAAAAAAGAATACCATTGATAGGTTGGGAATTGGCATGCCAACCAAAAGAGGAGGGTGGGGCAGGATTGAGAAAGATTGGGTTGCAGAACTTAGCACTAGGAGCAAAGCTAGTTTGGAAGCTCTACAAACAACCAGAAAAACTATGGTGCTGAATTATGCAAAGCAAATACTTGGATACTAGGGAACCAAGCATAATATTGACCTTAGCTAATCTGGGTAAAGGCTCGGTGGTTTGGAAATACATAACAAAATGTAGACCAATAATAACCAACCATCTGTCTTTGCGTATAGGGACTGGGTTGAAGGCATTGTTCTGGACAGACTCATGGAATGGGCACAAGAGTTTGACAGATTTAATAGATGTAGACCAGTATGTGGACAGGCTACAAATGGAAATGGGAAAACAGTGAAAGACTATGTTCAATACAATAGGTGCTCACTAGGGGGACAATTTCAATGGAAGGCTTTACCGGCACATCTCATGCCACATCACCTACGCGAGGAAGTAGAGGCAGAGTTAAGTAATAGACCAATATTGCTAAATAAAAAAGAAGATGAAGTGATTTGGTGTGGTGCAAAATTAGGGGAATATACGACCAAAATGGGTTACCAAATACAAAATGTTCAGTGTAAGGATAAGAATTGGATGCCAACATTATGCTGGAAACGCGAAATCTTACCAAAAGTGGGGGAATTTCTATGGGTGGCACTACACAATCGGTGCCTAACATGGGATAGACTGAAGAGATTAGGAATTGCGGGCCCATCAAGGTGTGTATTGTGCAAAAAAGAAGAGGAGATTGCAGATCATCTTCTTCTATCTTGTCCGATGGCAACCACATGCTGGGACTGGTTATTCGGAGCATTTGGGATACAAGTCCCAAGACAACAAAAAATTTGTGAGGCTATGAATAGTTGGCCGATATTAAATCAGAATGGTTATTGGCAAAATCTATGGAAATTAGTTCCATCATTAGTTGTATGGCATATTTGGAAGGAAAGAAACAGATGAATCTTCAAGAATCAATCCCTTGAAAAACATAAACTAATTGAAAAAATTCAAATTGCTATAGTGGAAACAACAAATAACTGAATCACATCGCGATCTAACACAAGATTCACACGCTGGGACGAGGAAATCAAGAAAACATGGCCAAGCCTAAAATTACCCAAAGATCTGGCAAAAAGAAAAAAAAAGGTGAACAAAAAGGAAGTTAGGTGGAGACCTCCGGAGCGATTCAATTGGAAACTTAGCTTTGATGGGGCTGCAAAAGGCAACCCCGAAAAGGCAGGAGCAGGATGTATAATTAGAAACACAGAAGGGCAAAGTATTTGGGCTACTTCCAAGAATCTCGGTACCTACACAAATAACATGGCAGAAATGGAGGCGCTTGCATTGGGATTGGAAGTCTTCCTACAGAAAGGAATTGATTTGGTAGAAATAGAAGGTGACTCCCAAATATGCATTCAGGCAATTATATCAGGGAAAAATCCGAATTGGAAACTAGATAACTGGATTGAAGTAATCAAATCCCTTCTTGGAAAGCTAAACAATTATACCCTATCACGCATCTATAGGGAAGCTAACAAGGCTGCAGACCTCTTGGAAAACTACGGAGTGAATCAAGGATCGATAGTGAAAGTGGGCAGGGACTTGGAGTAGTTGACAGGTCTGCCAATGCTCCTAATCACTGACAGTTCTGGCGGATGATAGATCTCCGAAATCCCTAAAAGCAGCACACAGGGACTGTTGGACGGGATAGCTGACAAGCTTCAAATAGAGTTTGTCCAGTTGCTTGGAGGTTGTGCCCTTCCCATGCTGAAAGTTCAAGCTTTTATAGGAAGCCGAGGGGAAGAAAGAGGTAAGGTGCAACTCTAAACTCAAAATCTCAGAGGAGGAAAATGGTGTACAAGTTTGGGGTTAACTGCATCTGTTCGAACGAGACACTACGAATGCAGTGTAGGAGAATATTCTCAGTCAGATCTCAGCAAGTGATCGAAGCAATCAAACAGATAACTCAGGAGATCCTGCAAGAGGGAAGCCACTGGTGTGATGGCATAATTTATGAGGTTGTTTTATGCTTACTGACAGATGTTATGGGTGCCAGAGAAGTATTGGTGGAGAAACTGGCAGGTTTTGTATCAGTAATCAATATTCAAGCAGTGGCAAACACAATATTGGAAATTCCTGTGGAAGGCTTGGTGAGCTACCTAAAGTATAGCTTCGAGGAAAACGAGGTTGCGGAAGAAGCGAATGAAGAGGAGGTCGAAGCAGAGGAGGAAGGCTCGAGCTACCCACAGCTCCAAGTTAATGCTACGATTTGCTTCTTAGGTAATGCCTGGGAGGTATATCAGACTGACATAATCAACAATGACATGAATGCCTTTGTAAGGTATGTTCAAAACGAGGATTGGTTCAACAAGCGAAGAATGAAGCACGTAGTGAAACTGGGCTATGCATTGGCAGTAGTATACAGATATATAATTGCATAAAAGCTTGAAATACAATCAACTAGATAACCTATAGTCCATCAACAGTTGGATATACTTTTGGCATCTACTGCCATTTTGTAATGTAGGCAGCCGAATACCTTATAGTCTAGCATCAGTCGGATATATTGTAGGCATCTATTGCCATTTTTACGCCGAAGGCGTGTCCCTATATGAACTTTCAAAGTTCATTTTGTCCTTCAATGGATATAAATGCACTAGAGGGCATGGTTGATAGTTCGTTCCTCTACAACCGTTGATTGTAGATGAGATGAGATTTTAACTAAAGTAAATGAAATGAGATTTTAACTCTATAATATTTTAACTGAAGTGAGGTAAATCTAAAATAAAACAATTTGTTTTCAATCCTCAAATAAAACAACTCGTTGTGAATCCTCGTAAACTTGAATTGGAAGTTGTCTTAGCCTAACTGAAAGCTCGAGAAGCCTAACAGACATTCACTTCCACTTTCCCTCACTGAAAATTGCATGGGTTTCCCATTTGTTAATAGCACCTCCTCTTTTGATTTCCATGCAAATAATCGACAATGTGCATTTCTGCAGATGGGATGCAAGACAATCCAAGCAATCTCATCCATTGAAACAAAAATTTATTGCCCACCAACTAATTGGATAATAATGATGTGATGCCATTGAAAGCTTCCTTTGGCAATCACATACAAATCTGCTTTCAAAATGGTGTTGAATAAGTAAAGTCCATTTGTGGACGTTGGTGCAAGTTGTGTTTGTGATTTCTCTCGCCATGTACTATCTCTAATGAGTCGGGCAAGATATTGCTAACAAAGTTGCCAACAACAGTTAAATGAGAAGGACCGATGGAAACAAGATGAGGACTATAAAAACTGTCGTTGGATTTTCTTCTTCCTAGTATTCATTTTTACTTAATGTTGCAGGTGCTTGGAAGTGTATATTTTTTTCGCAATTTTCATTAACTTGCCTTTTGTCTTCATTAAATATAGCCGTGAAGTTTCCTTCAAACATTTTTCTGTTAGCATATATATGAATCTCTTTGTTCTTCCGAGCTCCAAACGGTGAATGGTGGATGTGAGCCGAAGGGAAACAAGGCAGTTGCACTGTCAAATTTGGGGCCATTATGACCTTCTCTGTTATCATGGTTTCTTGGCATATAAGAAAACCTGAACTAGCAGTAGACGTGTTGGCAAAAAATATGTGGGAATGACCAATTTGGTGGCGATACGAAAAGCCCAGTACTGTCATATCGTGGATTATGAAATCTGGAGAAATCCTTACCAATAGGGCTTCAAATGGCTTCTCCCAGTCGTCCATGGATTTGATAAGTAGCTCAAATGTGCTTCCTTGCTCCAATTCTGCAATTAACTCAACGCTTGTGGGCAACCCATTTACGGAGGGCAATGGAAGTTCCAGTAGATTGATTTATGGGATAGGGGTGTAGTTGCGATATCTGCTGCCCAATCCATCTGATATTGAAAGGAGTGGAGAGAAAGGAAATGTTGAGACCGTGAGCACCTAATTTCTTGGCCAGCTCCAAGAAGGCTCTCATGTGGTTGTCGCTGTCCCATTTTACCCTTTCCTCTTTAGAGAACTTAGCTCTCTTCTTAGTTGAAGGCTCCTCACCTTCGAAAATGATTCCACCTACAAAATGTGAAATTTTCTGACCGACACTCCCCAACGATCTTCCCTGAACCTAAGATATACCCTCTCCTGAAAAGACATTTCACTCATGAGTTGCATGGAAAGTAAAAAGTTGAAACAGGTGCTTAAACTAATTGTAACTAAATAACCCAAAAATTGAGCACAAATTTATGGCTTCTAGGGAAAAGGCTAATTCAAGCACTCACCATTTATAGCCTTTCAGTTTTGGAAACAAAAACAACTAAGCTATCTGCTCTTCCAGATGCATACCCATTTTCTGTTTTACCATTTAAAAAGCAAATTTGACGAGAAATCTTTCAAATTGCATCCTTCAAATAATTAAAATTAACACTCTCGAATTCTATAAACCAAAATCACAACTCTGGTCTTGTCCTGCACTGTTTTTGGATATTTGTTCTTAGATTTCATTGGTTAGTGTGTTTGATCTGAATTTCGTAAATTGGGTTTTAATTTTTTGTTGGGTGTGTATAAACGAGTCTATAATGTAAATGCATCACATCACAGTGAAGTGAAATTAAAATGTTTGGGTGATAGTTAGTGTGTAAGATTTGAATTTCATAAATTGGGTTTAAGGTTTTTTTTTCTTCTTCTTTCCGGTATAGATTAGGTTATTTCTGTTTTGGGATCAGAGTTGTTTTTTAGATAAATAAATTATTGTATTGGTTCATTTTGAAAAAATATTACTAGTAAATGAAATGAATAATCTCACTGTACTGCATTATGTTTGATCTGAATTTCAGATATTGGGGTTTTATTTTATTTTTTAAGATAAGAGTTTTTGTATTCTTCAAATTATATGGATGTTGGGTTGTAGAGGCCATGACTTTCTGTATTCTTATTTCTTCTTAATAGCAATCAATTTTGACAACCATGAGTTTATGTATTCTTATTTCTTCTTAATTGCAATCAATTTTGTTTATTTGCTATTATCATGAGCTACTATGTTTTGTTTAGATTATGTGGCAGTAATAGAAATTATGAGAGCCTCTAAAAGTATCAATACAACTTTCAACATACACATATCATTGATATGCCTATGATTTGGATGCCTGGAGCATGTGGGGAACAATACTTAGACATTAAGTAGCAATTGAAATAGCAACCAAAGTTTTTAACTAATGAAAAGCCAATACTAAAACATTAAGTAGTAATTGAAACAACAACCAAAGTTATTATTTATGATAATCGTGGTTTAAAATGTGAAAGCCCAATTATGGTGAAAAAGCATGGTGCAGACAGGGAATTTAAGCAGCTATTTCAAATTTGATACCCAATTAACCTCCATAATTTAACCAATGATAGTACCAAACAAATATCAGATTAAAGACATGAAACTTCCATAGACCAGTGATAGTACCAAACAAATTTTAGATTAAAGACATGAAATTTCCATAGTCCAAGGGAATGAGTTGAGATGTTTTTGGTAAAAACTTGTGTAGAGTTTTTTGTATCATGCTACAACGAATCATGCTTGTATCCAAAATAATCCTCCACAAACTGAACAATGAAAGGGTTATGCAGCTTTGAGTGCACAACAATTTCCACTTGCAGTAGAGAGTCGAAATCCTCACAAAATATGGGGATCTCCTTAACAACAACCTTCACTCCAAGCCATTAAACCCTCGTACACTTCTCCAGAAGAACCCTACCCAATAACTGCAAGTTTAGGAAACAAATCTTTGGCATCAATTTGCAACCACAGAGACACACAGATAGAAGAGAAGCCAACATACAACTAAAACTAATATTTGACATTGAGTCATTTTTTTAAATATTTAGGCGAAACAAAGCATTGGTGAAAGAGCTCAATACTCCACCCCCACAAGCAAAATAACTTCACTTTCCAACCCAGTATTCTCAGTCATTCTTTGGACAATTCAAGTCTTCTTTCTGGAAGCAATGGTGGACTTACTGGCGTAGCCCTGACTATAATAGTGTTAGATACTTATTCACACTTGTCTGTGCTTTACTTAATCTTTTGGAAGGTTGGCACAAAATTGTATGTAGTTCCATTCAAGGCATCCTACTTTCCAAACATTTTAGCTGCATAGACTACCAAAATATCAAATGACCTGATTCTAGCCCTAGTGAATACCTAGCTTCTGATTACCTTATTAGCTAACTAGACATTTGTTGAACATCAAGACCAACAACACCAATCTTTTTATTGTTGCAGGTGCCTTATTTGGATTTGTAATCTTCTTAGGAGTCAATAGTTGTTCAACTGTGCAGCCTATAGTTGCAGTGGAGAGAACTGTGTTCTACAGAGAAAGGGTTGCAAGAATGTACTCTGCAATACCCTATGCTCTCAGTCATGTTAGTTCCCTTTCTTAAGATGCCATTTTGTTCCATGAATCAAAATTTCTAGTCACGTGCAAAGCACAATATATACCTATAGCCAATTCAATTTTGCATCCAAGTAAATCCCTTTTTTATGTGCAATTTTCTTCCAATTCTCATGTTTCTTCATTATGATGTGAATATTGTGGATACAACAGAATGTTAAAACAAGGAAAATATATGGTTATTGTTAATTTATAACAAATCTGAATCTCTATTTTTTCTATTTCTATGATAGATTGTAATTGAGATTTCATGTCATTGAAGAATTTATTATCAACGTTGACAAACAATATAAGCTAATAGAGAAGAATAGTATGTAGAATAGAACTTTGTTTTTTTAATTTTTATATTTGATGCAGAAAATTCCAAATGGTGGTTCTGGTACTACTGAATATGCCATGTTTCATGGACTGTGTATGGTCTAATTGCCTCACAGTATGGAGATGCCATAGACCAATTACAAGTGACTGGTGAAAGTTCCAAACCACTAAATCAGTTTGTGGAGGATTATTTTGGATACAAGCATGATTCGTTGTAGCATGATACAAAAAAATCTACACAAGTTGTTACCAAAAACATTCCAACTCATTCCCTTGGACTACCTATGAAAATTTCATGCCTTTAATCTAACATTTGTTTGGTACTATCACTGGTTTTGTGGGGAAAGCAATGCTCTCAAATTTTTGAAAAGTGACAGATGTGGGGATTAATCTAAAAGGAAAAATTATGCAATTCACATATTTCCAATTATGGAGGTTAATTGGGTATCAAATTTGAAAAAGCTGCTTAAATTCCCTGTCTGCACCGTGCTTTTTCTTCTTCTACTCAAAAAAATTTGTAGGTTCCATTTCCATCTACCCATTTTTTGTTTCTTAACAAATGTGCTATGCATTGATGACACTTTTTAATCTGCTACACTCCTTGCAATAGTGTTTGAAACTCCTAAACAAGGGTAGGATCCTCCAAATATGTTTTAGGTAATTTCTTCCTATAATCTCCAGATTGGAAGACAAAATCAAGAATAAGAAGATAGCAGTAAGGATAGAATTTGGAATTAAGAGCATGTTGCAAATAGTAGTACATTATCACCACAATTGGGCTTTCACATTTTAAACCACGATGATCATAAATAAAAACTTTGGTTGCTATTTCAATTACTACTTAATGTCTAAGTATTGGCTTTTCATTAGTTATAAACCAGAATCTATCACTAATTGACCTTCCACAACTCTTCGACGTACCTATTGCACACCAAGGTGCCATTGCTAGTGATATTAATATAATAGGGCGCTATCCCCACTGATAGCACTTAATTAAAAATAAAAAATAAAAAAAAATCTAAAATCTAAAATATAAAATAATAATATAAAGATATATATAAAATAAAATCAATAATAATAGTATCAAAATAAAATATAAAATAATAATATAAAGATACATATATTTATTATTATAATATATATTGATTATATATTATATAAATATAATATAATTTAATTTTTTATAATATATATATATATATATATTTTTTTTTTCTTTTAATTTTTTTTACCAAAAATATAAATCTATATTATACTTATATTTATCATATGAAATAAATTAATTTAGATTTTTTTTTACCGTTTGAAAAGAAAATATTAAAGCAGGTGGAAGTATGTGATGCTTAAGAATAACAAGCACATAAAATGAATTTTCTTTTTGTATTTTTCGAAAAAGATTTAAATTAAAAACTTCCCAATAAATAGTTTTTTTATTTAAATACTTTTGGATTAAAATTAAAAACTAATATATGTATGCTTAAATAATTTATATATATATTAAAAATATTTTTATATATATATTATTAGTTTTTAATATATCTTATTAATTAATATTATAATAAACAATGTTAAGTATTGATAACTTTCAGCATTTTTTATATATATTATTATTTAATATATGTATACTAGTAGTATTTAATGTTGCAATAAATATATTGACATAAAAAAGAAAGGAATTAATGTTTTTGTTAAATGTCATAGAAACTGGATCCGAAAAGAAAATGAACAAAAGTTTAGTTAGAGTTATAAAATTCACTGTTGCGTAAATTTGGTCACCTATAGAACAAATAAATACATTGTGAGATTTTGAGCAATTCTGAAATCAATCAAGGCAAAAGTGTCTTTACCTTTCCCTTGGTATACATGTGTGTGTAGGCCCTTGATGTTGTCGAGCTGGAATGAGTTCTTTTACATTCTAAATATCAATCTTTGAATAATGCCAAATTTTTGCATAGATATAGCTGATTTGATACTATCTTACCTTTTAAGTTTTATGTTTTTCTCTTTCTATAGATTCTTTGGTAAGGTGGGAGGGTGTTATAGCTATATTTCTATGTAAAAACAAAATTGAAGTGCACAATAAATGTGCCTTTTTAAGATCCAATTTTTTCTAAAGCATTTGTTTTCTTTTACCGTGTGTCACTTTAGATGGCTACAAAGGAAGCTTTCGTACATATCATTCATTTATAGTCATACTCGTAATAACCTTTGGAAGTTGAGAAAGTTGTTTATATTTCAAAGTGTTATGTTAGTCAGCTAATAGCAGTGGATGCAATGATTAAGCTTTCAGTTGATCATTTTTGAGATATATGTAGAGAAGGATATGGATAGAAAACATAGTTTATAATAGAAAATACCGAGAGATAATAGAAAACACATAGTCTATAATAGAATTTTTCCTTGTCTATGAGCCAATAATCTGAACCAACTTCAAATAGAATACGATTAGGGTTCAAATAGCTTTATGATTAGAGTTAATCTTCAATTTGTGTTAAGGTTCAATTGATTAAAAATAGGTGCCTTGAGAAAGATATCTCTCGGCATACTTTACATATATTTTTAAAATATAGGTATGCTAGTAGTATTTAGTGTTGCAACAAATATATTGAAGTAAATTTTAATTGTAAACAATAAAAATGTAAACAAATTATAATTATAATTCTTTTAATTTATATTTAATAGTATTTATAATAGAATGTGTTAAATTGTAAATAACTTATACTTAATTTAAACTTTAAAACAAGTTTTAAAAAATTATAAAACCTAATTTTAAATCACTTCTAAATAATATCAAACAAGTAATTTTTTTTACTATTCATTATGTCAAAAACAATTATTGCATTATATCCATCCCCTGTGCATTTCGGGACTGGATATCTAGTGACATTATATTTTAATTTTTTAAAAGTAAAATGCAAGATTTTTAACTTTTCAAATTTCAAAATTATTTTTTCTTAAAGATGGATTTTCAAGGCATTTTTTTAAAAATAAGATTAAAATTTTATCCCATTTCAATGGATTATTTTATCAAAAATATTTACACACTTTTTTGAAGATCATTATTTACTTGTTGTATCTTAAAATATAATTAAAATTTATTATCTAAAATCTAATAACAAATTAATGTTCCAATATATTAAATTAATCTTAGTTCATACTATATTTAATACTACTTATGATTTTGTTACTGAGCATAGTGTACTTATTTACTTCCTAACCACTAACCAACTTTCTATGTTTATTTTTCAACTAACAATCTATCAATACGAATCACATTTTGTGTGTGGATGGAATGCTCTTTTATTTTTCTAGAAGGAAACACTATTTAAGACTTAATTTAAGAAAAAAATGTATATTTAACAAATAATTATATTAAAATAATAATAATAATATAATACAATAATTATTATATAATAAAAATAATAATATAATAATATTAATATAATATGATAATATAGCCACCAAAATTTCAATAAACCGATGAAAAAATAATCATAATTTAAAAATGAAACTTTTTAAAAGTAAATTAATTTTCACCCTTGGATAACATACAATCCAATAAATAATTAATATCCCTATCCAAATAAGACTAATAATCTAAAATAATTTAACATGAGATTCAAACTATAATAATATAATATAGTATTAATAATATTAATATAATATAATACAATAATAATATAATATAGTATTAATAATACTAATATAATATAATACAATAATACTATAATATAGTATTAATATAATATAATAATATAATATCAATAATATTAATACAATATAATACAATACAATAATACAATATAATACAATACAATAATATAATATAATATAATATTAATATAGTATATTATTATCAATAATATAATAATAATATAATAAGAATGGGTTGGGGCCTTAGCTCCATTGGCTAAATATTTCCTTTTGTAGGAGGAATATAAAAATAATTATATTAATATAATTTTTAAAATATTGTTCTTAATTTTATATTATATTAATATAATAAAATAAAATAATAATCTAAAAATAATAACTACAAAGTAAATAAAATAAAATGAATCATACATTTTGTAATATGTTTTAATAATTTATAATTATTTTTTAAATAATGATGATATTCCTTTGTAACTATGTTTAACTATAAACATATTTAAAAGTTGATTATGATTAATAACATATTTAAAATAATGTTGATTATAATGTGACGTATGTTGTAATTTATATATTTTAATTATAAACTATTCAAACAAAATAAATGTTGTTTACAAAAATCAGCGGTGACAATTTCACGAAAAATATCTTGCAATCGTGGATAGCTGCTGCCGAAACAAAAAACTATTTATTGTTTCATACTTTCTACATGTATGGGTATGCGGCATGCATCCATGCCCTGGTGCATTTCTAGGGCTGGATAGCCGCGTTGTTACCTAGTTGACACGAAAATGCCATTGTTAGTAAAGTAACGGAAAACGGAAAACAATGAGTAACCTGTTGAGCCTTTCGAGCTTAGCACTGACTCCTACAACAATCTCAAAACAAAGAGAAACAATGATGATCAAAAAATTGCAATAGAAGCCACCCATCGTTTAAACATGAACTGCTACCCATGATTTAGAAAAATGAAAGCATGCACATCAATGTCGGTAATAATTTGACTATGATCTATCCATTGTCGGTGAGCTGGCGGGGAAAAATGAGGGTTTTGATGTAGGTAATGTGAAAGAATGATGATATTAAAATGAAATTTTGCAGGAAGTAAAATGCAAGAGCTGGCGTAGAATGCAAGGAGGGAAGTGATGAGTTAATGCCAATAAAAAGATGTGACAAATGGAAAAACGATACAAAAGAAAACTGACAATGAAGAAAGGATAGATGTGTTTGCATCATCTCCCATCCTTTATCTAACAGACTGCATCGTTGATTGAAATTTTTAGCCCGACCTCTTTCAAATTGGATACGCCTTCGGCGTAAAATATAAACTTTGTAAACATTTGTTAACATAATAGGCATGTTTTTTTTCTTTTGCAAATGAAACATTTTGAATGAAGATTGAATACATGAAATATGTATATATAAGAAAGAAAGTTGTGTACAATTACAAATGATAAATATTGAATGGAGATTGAAAACATGAAATATGTATATCAAAGAAAGAAAATGTTGTCCAACTATATAATTGAATTGAAAATAAAAAAATGAGAATGTCTTTTTGTCCATTTTTTTTCCATAGGTCTAAGTTGCAAAACATGTAGATTTGCTTCTTTGGTTCCAAAGTAGAATCTATGAGGGAAAATTGACTAACATGAGAAAGTCATTGAGAGCGGAAATAAAAAATTGTTTTAGAAAGGAGTTTCCATAAAATGGAACATTTTTTTAGCATATTTAAAAAGCAAAGAGAAAGTATGTGTTATTGATTGCACATGTTTAAAAATGTAGGACTGAAAAAAATATGGAACAAACCTTGAGCTATTGGAATGTTAGTTGAATATTTTAGATGACTACATGTGAGAGCGACTTCAATTGCAAAAAACAACATTGGCAACAAGAAGTTGAAGCAGTGTGGAAGAAACTAAATTATGATAATTAGTTAGTTATATAATTTGAAGACTAGTTGAAAACAAAATAGACCAAATAATTAAACACAAAAGTATATAGAAGGTTAGACTAGAAGGTTGGAATAAACAACAAAACAAAGCAATCTATGAAGTATCATAAGTAAATTGCATGTGTGAGTGTAAAAATGTACAACACATCATTTTTCATAATTATTTATGGCTTACTATATCGAAACAAGGGTACATGTCTATAAACTATGTTTGATGAATGAGATCGATTTTGGTAGAGTCAAGGAAGTGGACATTTCCGAAACCGCCCACATTTCTTTCGTAAATCTTACACAAAACCCAGTTGCAAATATTATTAAAGGTACACCAGGAAATATGAAGAAACCTGTCAAATCACCGTACAATATTTAATGCTATAGTTGTTTCGTACTGAACAATAACTTGTTGCCAAAGCCTACATAGAGATGCAAGTTGCATTTCAATATGATAGACATGTAATACAACTAAGAGTGTCGTAAGATCAACGTCAGTTGTATTTTTGAAAATCGAGATAAAAGAGTGGCGGAAAATTAACGTGTAAGATCAGTTTGTTTGTTCTTACAAGGCCTATGGGAAGTATTCAACCATTGATTTAACATTTTAGATTGATCCACTGCACATTAGATGCACCTTCGACATAAATTAATCTTACATATAAAATAGTTCAATTTTTTCAAAAATTTTAGCACTTGTCATCAAGTAATACTAGCAATCGCACCTTGGTGTGCAATGGGTACGTCGAAGAGGTGTGGAAGGTCAATTTGAAAAAGTCTATTTTTTTGGTATATTTGTGCAATAAAGGTCTCATTGGAAAAGTGATGTGCATCTAATTACAAGGATCCAAATACAATTGAAACAAAACCTTTCAACCAGGAAAATAATCAAGCTCCTTTACCATAAATATCTACAACCATCGGGTCAATTTTTTTTGGCATTGCTATTTTGTCATCATAGCTTTCCCTTTTTAGGTCAGTCATTATTCGTACACAGTTGAAATGTTTGGTGATTTTAATTAATTTAACTATCAAATATTATGTTATCAGCAATGTTATCCAATAGAAGTTCAAATAAAGAGGCATAAATTATTCAAAACACACAACACATAATCTCTCATGTAGTGAATTTCTAAAAAGAGGCTATTTGAGTTGATGTGTACCCTGAAAAAACTAAGAATCAGGGACAAGGTAATGTCCAACCATAGAAAATGTGTTCACTTTTTTTCCCATATATGTCCATACCCTGTTTCAAAGCTCCCATTTTTGCATATGAAGGTAGAATGCTGACAAAATTTATGAGATTTGGCTTCACACTTGTGAATTGCATTTTCTTGGAAGGTAGATTTTTTTTAACACATTCATATTGTGCAATTATGGCAGGTCATGAGGCAAACATTTGTTTGAGGCATTCTATCAAACATTTTAACTCCCTAATTCTTTTCAAAATGGAGACATCACTAATATGATAGAAGTTGATGGGAAGAAGCCAGGGCAACCATTAAACCAATACATAGAAGAAACTTTCAGATTTAAAAAGGATTTCATGGGTCATGTTGCTATAGTGCTTGTGGTCTTTACTGTGTTCTTTGCATTTATGTTTGGCTTCTATATCAAAGTGTTATTGACAACAACTGTGACCTTCGAATAATCTTTTTACAAGAATCTTGATCTTAGTTGCAAAATTCAAGTGTCCAAACTAAATCCTCTAACCTCAACAAAAGATCTAATAAAGAAAAATTATGATCTATAGCCTGATAAAACATAAATAAAAACAATATTAATGTTTGGAGTTGAAGTATGATTTAAGAGATATGCAAACTTTTACCATTACAGTTAATGGCCTGTTTGTTCACCATTGTGGTCGAGTGGAGGCTATTGCAACTTTCATCACTTATCTACTCGAATATGGCAGTTTCAATTATGAAGCAATTAATTTACTTTATCGTCTTCATATAACAATTTAGAAGAACTATGATGTCACAAAGTTTACAAAACATAATATCCTCTATATTTTTTCCTTTTGTTTTAGTTATCATATTAAAAATTGACTAAAGGGAAAGGAATCATTAAAAGTACGTAGTATTCCTTACTAAGAAAATCCTAACCACCAAATGTTAAAAAATATAGAATTTACTTTTTTGAGTGGTAAAAAAACAATCATAACATGCTTTCATATGCTTCTTATGATAATAAATTTCAATAACATGTAAATCAAAATTATGATTGTAAAACATTAATTTACTTGAAAATCATAACCATAACTACTACTCTCAAAACAAATATTTGTAGGATCATAAACAATTGGGAATTATTTAATCATTTTTTCATTGTGATGGCAAGAAAATATACACAACTATTACATAATGATATAGTTTAGTTTTGTTCGTGATTCTATTACATAATGATATAGTTTGTATTCATTTGCATTTTGAAGAGATTTAAGCCATGCTAGAAAATTAGTCTAAAGGGGCAATGGAAAACATGAAAGATTCTATATTTTTTTCCCTTTTATCCATTCAAAAGTAGTAATCAAATAATGGATATCCTATAGCTACAAAATTTTGTACTACTCTTTAACAATATGACTATGACTCGGAAGTGTCTCTGCAATATACATAGAAGAATTTGCTAGCAAAACACCGCCTAAGGTATTGAGGTTGTCATTTGGCTAGTACTATTGTTGGAATTGTTTTGAAGGATCTCCAAAGGTTTAGGAGCAAGGGGTTTTTCCATCGCAGAACCCCCTCTAGCATTTGGAAAACTTTCCCCATAGATGGTCACTGAGAAGGTTTTTCCTGAATACACCAAAAGCTGATTTTAGTTACCCTTTGAATCTAATAAATATTTTAATTTGTACCAAGCTTTTCATCTATGACATTCATAATATTTCCCATTTCATATTCCTCAAATGTAAATTATTATTTACTAGTTGAAATAAATAATTAACAATTTGAAATTTGACCACATTAACAACTAGTTTTTGGTGGACCTGATTGGAAGGGTAAATTACCTTTGTTGCAGCAGTTGCTTGGTCTATTATGAGTCTATGTAAATTACTACATGACTAAATGCATGCACAAATAGTAATTTGACCACATTAAAAACTAGTTTTTTGGGCTTGACGCATCCACACTCTATGTAAATTACTGCATGACTGGATGCATGCACTACATTTCACCTCATCAAAATAATGCTCATTTTCATGCTCGTGCTCATGTTCACGGCCATTATTGTGATTATGGTTATGGTCATGGAAATTTTCATGATAATGATCATGGTTGTGGTCATGGTTATGATTGTTATTGTGCTCATGTCCATCGTTCTCTTTGCAATTACCATTTTTCCAAAAATATATTTAGAAATGATTTATATCAAATTGAAAATAACATGTTACATATGTAACTAGATATGTGAGTCATGTTTATATTCTTTGAGATGAATTTCTTGATATTTTACATATTTCATGTGTATTCTAGAATTCATAACAAACATAACTCTCCAAAAATTTCTTAGACATTAACTCTCAAAAGATTTAGCACAAATTTGTTACATCAAATTATACAAATTGAAAAGATTGTCTTAAAAAAAGATAAAATATTTCAATAATGATCATATAACCCTTTTTAATTGATGCCTATCTCATTAAAAATCAAAATCAACATTTTGAAATAGAAAAACTCATGTAAATATATAACTGAAAAGAAAAAATACACAATATACAAATAAAAGAACATAAAATATTTTACAATCATCTTTACTTTAATAATGTCTACTGTATATTATAAAAATTTTATTCTTAAAGAACTTTGAGAATGTTATATAATTACTACAACAAAAAAATAATCCATAATAATAATAATAATATCAAATGTAACCCCAAATACCATTCACATCTGAGTCATTGCAACACCTATTGATGATGATGATGATGAGAATGATCGCCTTTCTTTCTTTTCAAAAGAAACATGTTGTGGAATGTTACAATCAGCCAAGTGTCTCTGTCTGCTACCACAACCATCCACAAGTAGATATAACCCATGAAAGTAAGCACCACCAAGGCTACCTTAGTCAATAGGGAGAATGCAACATTTATGTATGTTGTCCTCACTTATCTCCTTCCTATTTTAACTACACCAACAATCTTCCTTATGTCATTAGACGTGAGAGCTACGTCTGCAAATTCCATGGCTACCATAGAGCCTTTCGCACCCGTAGTGATCCTCACATTTGTTGTTGCTAATGTCAGTGCATCATTAATTCCATCACCCACCATGGAAGTCATGGCCTCTTGCTTTAGCTCTCCAATAAATCCCAGCTTGTCTTCTGGGAGTAATTGGGCATAAACTTCTATTTCTCCTACTTGCACACCATTAACAGGGCTTGATAGGATTGCCTACTCAAATGAGCCATTCATGGCATGTAAGGCTTTTTCAACTTATAAAAGAGATGAGTGACTATGTTTTATAATACTTATCCATAACCATAATCAACCTGCCAAAAGCCTCATACAACCCTATCTAGACTTGTGCCTTTGCTAACCTATCTTGCAATGAGAGTGAAGGGTCATAGAGCTTGAAACAATAATCTTGATTGTAGAAACCATTTTCTTTTTCATGAAGGGCAGGGGTCCTCCTCCTGAATCCCATTTGTAAGAATGTCAAGGCCATAAATCTCAGCAGCTCAAGCACTTGCAACAACCCTTGTGTCTTAGAGATTATGAGCAACTATGAACTATAGATTCATGTAAACTAAAAAAAATTAGAACATAAACTAATTGGTAGATTCTTTAAGCAAACTATACAGGGGTATTTTGTTTAATTATTTATTTAGATTTCCAAAATTGATGAACATATCACACTGTAGTTTTGAAGATCAAAAATAAAAATATGTTGGTCTGAGTATAAATAATCTTGGGAATACAAATGTTGTTGTATTATCTAATTTTAAAACCTAAGATTATGAACAACACTTCTATATAAAGATTTTTGAACCCTGTTACACCTGTTACAACAATATTACCCACCTTATAATTCCCTCAATGATAGTATCTCGCTATTTACCAAAAAGCATCCAGATAGGGAGCTAGCAAAATAGGGTATGAAAACCCTAGTTTGAGGTAGCGCCTCACTGCCAATTACCCACTATTACTCCCACGCCTCTCACAATATAAGAAAACTTCCTTAGTAATATGAAGTGCTCCCTTTCAGACTTATTAACACCCAAGAAGGGGCACAACTAGGTTTGAGCCCAAAATGAATAGGCTTTCTAAACTTATTCAGGCAGAGATCCATTATTTCATCTCTATTAAACAACATTAGCTTGTACTTTTTTCTTGTACACTTTTTTTGGAATATTATTTTGGTTATACCAAATAAGATTCTCATTGTGTCAAAACTAACACTTCATTATAAGTATACCAAATAAAAGGGTACCATATCAGTGGGGATATGAAATGGGAAACACCCACTGAAGAAGCTCCAATAAATTATCAGTCATCATTTCTGAGCCTCTCTGCCTGAAAGTTGTTTTTCTCGACATGAGACAACTTTCCATACATTTAACAAATAACTAACAAAATTGTTTTTCCTAGGGTTTATATTTTTTTATGGGTAGAATTTTGTAGAGGTGAAATCAACAAATGAAAATGTATGCCTTCCCATGCCAATCCTTGTGAATTTCACCATTTCCTTTTCACCAATCTCAACAAAGAAACTAGAATTCATACACACCAATAATTTTTCAAAACTATTTCTTCTGAGCAGACAAACAACTAATTTTACTAAATCTTCTCATCTCTAGTGTCTGACTCCTACAACAATCTAAAAACAGAGAGAAACAATGATGAACATAAAATTATAGTAGAAGCCACCCATCGTTTAAACATGAACTACTACCCACGATTCAGAAAAATGAAAGCATGTACATCAATGTCGGAAATAATTTGACATACCTATCCACCGTCGGTGAGCTGGCGGGGAAAAATGAGGGTTTTGATGTAGGTAATGTGAAGAATGATGATATTAAAATGAAATTTTGTAGGAAGTAAAATGAAAGAGTTGGCGTAGAATGCAAGGAGGGAAGCGATGAGTTAATGCCAGTGAAAAGATGTGACAAATGGAAAAATGATGGAAAAGCAAACCGACAATGAAGAATGGCTAGATGTGTTTGCATCGTCTCCCATCCTTTATCTAATAGACTGCACCGTTGATTGAAAATTTTAGCCCGACCTCTTTCAAATTGGATACGCCTTCAGTGTAAATTATTGCAACCAGTTTTGTTATATTAATAAGTTGGTTTTTGAATCAATTAAAAATTAAAATTTTATGTTTTTCAAATATAATTTAATTTTTTATAAGTGAACATGTAAAATATTTAATTTTAAAAATTGTAAAAGTTATTTTTCTTGAACATAATTGACTAAGAAGTTTGGGGTGTTATGGGTGAATTTTCGGAGAAAAAAAAGTAAACTATTATTTTTACATTTTTTTAAGAATGATTTTTCATTTTTAGCTTTATAAAATCATTTCATTAAATCTTTCTAAAATAAGTAAATGTTACTTATTAGACATTATTACATATAAAGTGATAATGGCACAAATTTTTACCTTAGGCAAATTCTCCATTTAATTTCCCCTACCTTAGAAAATGTAAATTCGATTATACAAAATCCACCATCGCCACGTTGTACATTCTACCTGGCCACCTCTTTTCGCATTGGTGGAGGAATTTTTTTAGGGACACACGCATCACACAAACGTCTGTGCATCATGTTGTCGTCCTAACAGGATTCATACCCCTAGAATCTACATAAATATTACACTTTCTATTGGGTGTGAAATGTAACATCTCATTTTTCCTTGACCAATGAAAATTAATCCTTTTACTTCCTTTTTGCCAATTCAAATGCTCTCTGTCGAACTCATTCATTCTCTCATGCATTCTAACTCATTATAGCTCTGTCTTTCTTACTTCTACACCATTTTCTTCTTGACTGCAAGCTCCTCACTTGACTCCAACATCATGCTCTCATTGCAACACTATTGCCATTGGAGAATTGTCAAGCTCCACCTTCTCTACATGGTGGAAACACTCTCTTCCCTCTGCTATTGGCCTTGAGAGCTCATAGTTGAGAAGGTGATATTGTATCTTACGATTCATTTTGTATCATCTTGTTTATTAGATAGCATAATGTTGTCTTTGCTCTACCTCCTTTATGCTTTCTATATTGATTTCTATACCTTGTGGCTATATGGCTATCAGTGGAGGTGGTAACACCAAAACAGGGGTTTGACTAAAGAAAAACTCAAACACAACCCAATTTTTTTCTCATTCTTATGTGTGTAGGTACGTTCTAGCGGAGCTGATTGAAGAATCAAATCATGGGAAACTTGGTATCACTTTCTATCCTCTCTTTGTCCTTTCTAGAATAGTCTATTTATTGTTTTTTGTGTTCTTTCTATTCTATGTCAAAACGTAGAACTCAAACAGTCAGACAGTTAGTAGGTTTTCAATGGTTTTTGCCTATTTTTTGGACCCATGTCCATACTAGATATGAGCACATCCCTAAGACATCAGCGCGCCACGTTGGAGTTCAAGATCTGCATTGTCATCCTCATGTAGTGAGTTGTCTAGACAACAAATCGAAACCTCTGTAGTCAGTTCTTCTAACTCTGTAAGTGCCCAGCTTTAGCAGAAGGAAAGCCACATACAATTTTCCCTTCCTTTTAAGCCTCAGTATTTTCTCCTTTTCAATCTGTCTTGTCAACCTGAGGTAGTTTAGGGCAGTCCATTCCTTGGGGCTCTCCCGTGACTTGGAGTCCCAGGGTGACGAATTCCCCTTCTCTACAAAAGTTAATCAATATTATTGTTTATGATATCAATATAATTAATAATATACTATTATATTATATAATGAAACATAGACAATGTATTTATTGTTTAATTGTAATAATTATATATTGTAGATATATTGAAAATGTTTAAGTTTTAAATGATATTATATTTTTAACTTAAATAATATTGTACTTTTAACTTGATAAACTTCTAATTAAATAAATTGACTCTCTAAACAATAAAATTAGATTATTATGATATGTTATTATATAAATGTAGATAATACATAATATATCAACATATATATAAGATAATTTATGACTATATTAATTTAATCATATCACATTTATTGTGGTACATTTTTTTTAATGCTTGAGGGTATTAATTTAGGTTAAATATGTTTTCTAATTTAGGGGTTTGTAGATTGTGTAGGACTTAAGTTTTAGGTATCATATTGGTTTGTGCATTTTTAATAAATATGCTTGGAGAAAGGATATAATGATGCCTATGGTAAGGCATGTTTTGGACTTTTGTTTACAAATGGAGGAAAATTACGGTTTGATATCGGATTTCTTGGCATCTCGGAAATTCTTGCACCGTCATTCTTTGGGGGCATTGAAGGTTTCACATTTGGCCAGGTAAACACAAAGGGAATCTATTTTTGGGTTTGGATTTTTGTAATGCATTTATTCTAGTTTGCATTTTTTGAATATGTGGTTATCAATTGGTACGTTCGACATAAGATTAGGGACAATAGTTGGTAAACTTGGGTGACCTCATTGAACTCGGGTGAGGTTCTAACCTCAGTAAGGCCTTAGCAATTTCCTTTTGGTTTATGTAACAGGTTTACAATGTTTGCAATATTTTCTTAGGTGGTGTAGCAAACTTATTTTGTTTCTTTAGAAAAAGCTAAGAATTTAGGCTGTGTAAAATCAAGGTGGGTTTCCTTATAGCATGATTAGATAATATAGCAATTTCCTAGTAGCAATTCCTTCAAGATAACATATTATTCACGCTAGTCTTTTAGAAGGTAGAGTAATATCCGTTTAACAGTGCAAGTATTAGTGTAGATTTCAGCCCAATCAGGCAAGCATCATAAACAAAGTTTCACTATAATTAAGGAGTTGCATTTATAGGCAATTGAACTACATTAATAGCAAGACTTATATCATATGGCTAAATATGCTCAAAATAACATTCAAGGAAATCAATAAACATGTCCATTTTTAAACAAATACATCAAATAGAAATGTGCAAAATGATGAAAACAACATTTACATAATATAGGATAGAAATTGTAGTATCATTTGAGGTTTTAGCATTGAAGAGGCATGCTTTTGGTAGAAGCATTTTTATCTTAAAGTTTGTTTCATTATACTTTTCAAATTGATAGTATATGTAATGTGGTTTAAGACTAAATGTTTTTGGTGAAATGAATCCTCTCCAATACATTACTCAATTAGCATTAACACAATTTATAATGAGTAAACTGAAGGCAAGATTACTCTGCTTCTTGAGAAAAAGCTAGCAATTGAAGCATCCATATCATTAACATAACATGATAACGATAGATAATCCTTGATTATTTTGATTCAAAATATAATGCATACAACAATGGAGAGCATGATAGGTTGGTATTAAAACTTAATGAAATACATGAAGCATTGGAGTGATTTGTTGTTATTGTTGATGTTTTTGGTAGCTTTGGGAGGTAAGCCAAAAGTCAGGTTGGCTCAAGTGAAAGCACAAACAAAAATTGTATTTTCCTGGTTGGCTCAAGAGAAAGACAAGTCAAAATTAATTATATATTTTTCTAGGTCGGCCAAATCACAACATGATATCAGAGTAAGGTTCAAGAAAATAGATCAGATAGTGAAGCATAAATAAGAAAGGCAGTCCTTTGAATGTACATGAACTTAGTGCAACAACCCTAATTGTGCAATATTTGGCTGATGCTAAGGTTCATGACAAATAGATAGCATGCTACATTCATTATGTCTCATCTATTCTTATGTCTATGACATAAATTTCCCTCAATGTTGCTCCTTAGTTATCTAGCTCTAATCAATGAAGTAACTCAGGGAGCATATCACCTGTGGCTTTGACAACAAACAAAAAAGGTTCCCAAATTTGTGCATGGGAACACATCAAATTATGTTGCAGAGAGACATGGTGTCTACTCGATCCATAGATTATTGCTTGTAGAGAGTGTCAATTCTATAAACTTGGGCTTGTATGGGGTAGCAGAGGCCTTTGGTCAGCATGAGGCCTTAACAACTAGGCTGAAGCATATAGTTGAAATATATGCAGATGGTCCTAGAATTTTATTTAAGCTTGTACAAAATTCAAATGATGGGGGAGCTTCTGAAGTTTTCTTTCTATTGGATAAAACTCAGTATGTGACTTCATCCATTCTTTCTCCACAATGGCAAATTGGCAGGGGCCTACCTTATACTATTTCAATAATTTTGTCTCTATAGCTCAAGATCTTTATGTCATTTCATGCATTGGGAAAGACAGTAACTTGAAGAGCCATTTTCTATTGGAAGGTTGGCTTGAATTTGTTGTGACGTTTGATCCTCATGCCTCATATCTTCTAGGAATTACTCCATCCCATCTTGTCTTGAGGATCACATTTGTTGGTAAAGGCATATTGGAACAATTTCCTAACCAATTTTCCCCATATATGCATTTTGGATGACTTACAAAATCCTTTTTTTTTTCTTTTTTCTGGTGCTCTCTTTCGCTTTCCTTTAAGTACTTCAAGTGTATCTGCTTACAACCAAATCAAGAAATAAAGTTATAGACCAGAGGATGTTTTATCACTTTCTCTCATATTTCTATACAAATGCAAGCTTCCTGTTGATGTATTGGAGAACCAACCTAGTCCAAAAAATGTGATGGTTGGTTTTTATTTATGGTGATTGCGAGGTGGGGCATGGACAAAGAGAAATTCATTCAAAAATTGCAGAAGACACCAGAATCACAGTTACCTTGGAGTTGTAGAAAATTTATAATGATTTCAAGTGATACTACTGTAAAGTCAGATCTATGGATGGTGAGTGAATGTTTGGGAGGTGTACATACTAAAGCTAAGTCTTGTTGGAAAAAGTAACTCAATGCTTACTGACACTGAACTCCTAAAAGAGCAATATCGGTGAGATCTTTGGAATGTCTTGCCAATGAGTAGATGATCAGATCGCTATGACCTTGGATTTGTCTTGGTGATGAGAACCATCGTTCTGACCCTGTAGAAGTCTCGTTGATATGAATGTGACCAGAACAGTCAGGGTGACATTCCTTACTCTCTCCGATGGAAAATGTCTGGGTGACGAGGTTTATCAGGGATTCTTGGTGATGAGCACGTTGAGGAGACTTTTGCTATCGGCGTAACCTCTTGATCTCTTGTCGATGGTATTTCTCTTTCCGATGGATCTACTCTTGGTTAATGATTGGCGTGACTCTTGCCAACATGTGCGATCTTAGTGTTCATTGGGTCATCGGGGAGACATGAGTGTTTGGTGAGACTTCCCAGTGTGTTAGCGATAGGGATTGTCTTGCCGATGGTCCTGAAGATCAAGGAGACTTCATCGGAGTCTGATCGATAGGAGTCGGTGCTATGTGTGATAGCTTGCAAACAGTATGACATTGGTTCAACACATTTTGTTGTCCCACTGATGAGCGATAAAGTTGAAATCGATTGACCAAGCATTTGTCCTACGTGTTCTGTCTTGGGCCAATGAGCGATACATAATGCGAAAGAATTGTGCAATTGAACTGTTGTGACCATTTTCTTGTGGGAAATGAACAAACAACTTGAGCGATGGATGAATAGTTCAATCGTGGTTCTGGTTAGAGTGTTCGACAGATAAGTGATCAAAATTTTGGTGAACTTCATTGTATGCTAAATAAAAGCATTGTAACAGTGTAGTGTAATTCAATACAAGGTTGATTAGGGAAATGTTGCTGATATAGAATTGTCATCTGGAAAGAAGTATCTATAACTTGTATCTAATTTGATTACTGTAATACAAGTGGTATTTCTTTGGTGTGGTGGGTTTTTCTCCTGTAAGGGTTTTCCCACGTAAATCTGGTGTCAATTGTGTTATGTGTTTATTTCTCAGTTTTGTTATTTCTTTCATGTGTGTCTTAATGAATTGTAATTGTAAACATCAAAAGGTATATCTCTCTTCTCCTTTGAGTCTTGACATTAGGAAAATTTGTTCTGTAATTGAATTTTTCCTAACAAGTGGTATCAAAGCCTGGCCAGTTGTGTTATCCTTGTGGGTAGATTGGTTTTTTGTGTCAATTTCTATTCAGTGGGAGTTTTGTAGAAGTCTTGAATTTATCTAATTATAGATTAAGATGGCAACGACAAGTATGTCTAGAAGGATTGAAATTGAGAAATTCAACAACAACAATTTTGAGTTGTGGAAACTTAAAATGAAAGATCTATTGGTGGATTGTGATCTTTGGATTGTTGTGTTTGGAATGAAACCTACAACCATGAAGCAAGAAGATTGGGATCTCTTAGATCGAAAAGTAAAAGGGTTGATAAGACTCTGTTTGGTAGGCTCTGTTCTCCTAAATGTTCATGAAGAGAAGATTGCCTCTACCTTGTGGAAAAGACTGGGAGGTATTTATCAGGGCAAGTCCTTGGTAAATAAGTTGTTCTTAAGGAATAAGTTGTACTCTTTGAAGATGGAGGGATGAATGTTTGTTTTTGATCACTTAAATACCTTTAACATGTTGATTGCTCAGTTAACATTTATAGGAGTGAAGATTGAAGAAGATCGTTGTATTCTCTTGTTATGTTCTTTTCCAGATTCTTGGGATCACTTGGTGATGGCGATTGGGAGCATGACAACCACTTTCAAAATGGAGGATGCAGTTGTTTCTTTGTTATTAGAAGAGATGAGAAGTAAATATTCTGAGATGGTGAAGGAGGATCTTGTTGTTCGAGGAAGATCAAAGGAAAAAGGCAAGAAAAAGGACAAAAAGTCCAAATCAAAATTAAAAGGGAGATCAAAGTCTCCTAGTAAGAAGTCCAAGGTGAAGTGTTGGAACTGTGGGCAGCCTGGTCATGTCTGAAAGGATTGCAAAGAGGATAAAAAGAAGTGGAAGAAGAATTCTTTTGACAATGATTCTTCTTAGAGCAATGCAAATGCCTTTATTGTAGCCTTGGAAACTTAGGCATCAAATGATGCCTGATTGATTGATTCTAGAGCATATTTTCACGTGACATCTAATAGAGACTGGTTTACTAAGTATGAAGAATGTGATAGTGGAAAGGAGTATCTGGCAAGCGATTCATCTCTGGAGATTGTTGGTTGTGGAAAATTCATAATTGAGTTTCCTGATGGTAGAATTAAGGGAATTGATGGCATAATGCATATACCAGGTCTGGCTCAAAATTTACTTTTTGTAAGCAAGTTGAACGATGTTGGAGTCCAAGTCTCATTCTCTAGCAATGGTTGTAAAATGACTAGAGGCTCGATGGTGCTGGCTAGGGGTGCCTGAATTGGTACTCTGTTCAAGTTGGATGCACTGGTTGTTCAATGCAATAGTGTCTCTGCAAAGTCACAGAACGTTGTTCATAAAGAGAAGAATGAAAATGTTCCTATTGAAGCAAATTCATGGGAAGTGAAACTTATGGAAGAAAAGACTATGCTCTAGCATCAGAGGCTCGGTCACATTGGTGAAAAAGGTTTGAAATCCTTGAAGAATAAAAACCTGGTTGAGGGGCTTGGTGATTGTAATATTGATTTTGAATTCTGTGAACATTGTATATATGGAAAACAACAACATGTTCCATTCTACTCTAGTCCTCATAAATCTTCTGGTGTTCTGGATTATATTCATTCTGATGTGTGTGGTCCATTGGATGTTCCTTTTTTTTATCAAAGTCTAAATATTATGTTTCTTTTATTGATGATTATTCGAGAAGGGCATTTGTCTATTTTTTAAAAGTAAACCAAAAGTGTTTAGTCATTTTAAGGAATTTAAAAACCTTGTGGAAAATCAGACTGGAAGAAAAATAAAGTGTCTAAGGATTGACAATGGCAGTGAGTTTTGTTCTGATGAGTTTGAAATGTATTGCAAAGACCATGGGATTAAGAGGCATAAAACAACACCTTACACTCTACAGCAAAATGGAGTTGCTGAAAGGTTGAACATGACGTTGATAGAGAAGGCAAGAAGTATGTTGAGAAATGTTGGTCTAGAGTAGATGTTCTGGGCTAAGGTTGTGGCTACAATATGTTACTTATTGAATCGATCACCTTCTTCTACGCTTGTTGATATAACGCCTATAGAAGCTTGGTCTGGTAAGAAGCCCTCTCTCAAACATATTCGTGTCTTTGGCTACAAAGCATATGTTTATGTGTCAAATGTGAAAAGATATGAATTGGACAACAAAGCTGAAAAATGTATCTTCATTGGGTATGGCCTTGGTATGAAAGGATACAAGCTTTGGAATCCTGTGACTAAGAAGGTATTGTACAACAGAAGTGTAATCTTCCGAGAACTGAAACCTTCTTCAGTGGATCTGCAGTCAGAGATGAAAGAAGAGGAAAAGAAGAATGATGTTGTTGAGATACCTCTAACTTCAGAAAAAGAGGAACAACACATTGAAAGTGTATCTAAAATTGAGGAGAGTTCGAGCAACTTTGAGAGTTCTGAACACGAAGAAGAACCACAACCTCAACCTTAGCTTATGAGGAGGTCTACACGTGAGAAGAAACAACTAGATAGGTATGGATTCTCTATGTTAGATTCTAGTTATGCCTATGCTTTGATTACTAACACGGATAAGCCTAGGACTGTAAAAGAGGCAACTGAAATGTCTGATTCAAATTCCTGGTTGGAAGCCATGAATGAAGAAATGGCATCATTAAGGAAAAATGATACTTGGGATTTGGTCTCATTGCCTGAAGGTAGAAAGCCTATGGGCTGCAAGTGGGTGTTTAAAAAGAAAATTGGTCTGGATGGCTGTGTTGAAAAATATAAAGCGAGATTGGTTGCAAAAGGTTATTCCCAGGTAGAGGGAATTGATTATGGGGAAATTTTTTCTCCTGTAGTAAAGTTGACATTTGTCTGATTTTTTTTATCACTTGCTGTAGCATATGATTTGGAGATTGAGTAGATGGATGTGAAGATAGTGTTTCTTCATGATGATCTTGAAGAAGAAATCTATATGTCCCATCCTGAGCACTTTGTGAGAAAAGGTAAAGAAAATCTGGTTTGCAAGTTGAAAAAATCTTTGTATGGTTTGAAGCAATCACCTAGGATGTGGTACCATAAATTTGACACATTTGTTTTGTCATTGGGATTTGTAAGATCCAAATCAAATCATTGTGTGTACTAAAAGACTAAAAATAATCAGATTCTTATTATTGCCCTTTATCTTGATGATATGTTGTTCATAGGAAATAGTAAGTTAATGATTTCTGATCTAAAATCTCAGTTGTTTGCAAAGTTTGAAATGAAAGATCTTGGTGCAGCTAGGTATATTGTGGGGATGGAAATAACTAGGGATATAAAGGGAAAAAATATTTGGCTTAGCCAGAGTAAGTATATTAATACTGTTCTAGAGAGGTTTGGTATGAATGATTGCAAGCAGCTAGTTGTTCCAGTTTTGTAGGGAACGAAGCTATCTGTTGAAGATTGTCTGAAATCTCCTACTGAGATGGAGGACATGGCCAAAGTGCCTTATGCTAGTGCAGTTGGCGGTCTAATGTATGGAATGTTTTGTACAAGGCCATGCATTTCCCAAACAGTGGGAGTTTTTAGTTGATTTATGGTGAATCCAGAAAGGACACATTGGGATGTTGTGAAAAGAGTGTTTAGATATCTGAGGGGAACTTCAAACTATGTTCTATGTTACCATGGACATTTGGTTGGATCATAGAGGACTCTGAGCATTCATGGATATGTGGATTCTAATTGGGTAGGGGACATTGAAAGTAGAAGGTCCACCAGTGGATATACTTTCATGTTAAATGGTGGTGCAATTAGCTGGATGAGCAAGTGACAAGCTATAGTCACTTTTTCTACTATAGAAGCTGAGTACATGACAAAAACTCACGATTGTAAAGAAGTAATTTGGTTAAAAATTTTGTGTTCTAACATTTGGTTTGATGCAGGGAAAATTACAATTTACCATGACAGTCAGAGTGCTATTTGTTTGGCAAATAATCCTACTTTCCATGCTAGGATGAAACATATTGATGTGTAGTATCACTTTGTATGACATATGGTGGAGGATGGAAATGTCTCTTTAGAAAAGATGCATACTCTGGAAAATGTTGCAAATACATTGACGAAACTAGTGAGCACAGACAAGTACAGGTGATGTACCAGATCGATGGGCCTTGGTGCCTATAAAACTCAGTAGTTTTGTTGTGCTCTGGAGATGTTAGTAAGATCTTCGTCAAGTGGGCGATTGTTGGAAAAAGTGTCTCAATGCTTACTGACATTGAACTCCTGAAAGAGAAATATCGATGAGACCTTTGGAATGTCTTGTCGATGAGCAGTTGATCAGATTGCTGTGACCTTGGATATGTCTTGGTGATGAGAACCGTCATTGTGACCCTGTACAAGTCTCGACGATATTGATGTGACCAAAACAGTCGGGGTGACATTCCTTACTCGCTTTGATGGAAAATGTCTAGGCGACGAGGTTCATTGGGGAGAGTCTTAGTGATGAGCGCATTGGGGAGACTTGTGTTGTCGGTGCAACCTCTTGATCTCCCACCGATGGTGTTTCTCTCGCCAATGGATCTGCTCCTATTGAATGATCGATGTGACTCTTGCCAACATGTGTGATCTTAGTGTTCGTTGGGTCATCGAGGAGACATGAGTGTTCGGTGAGACTTCCTAGTGTGTTGGCAATAGGGATTGTCTTGCTGATGGTCCTAAAGATCAGGGAGACTTCACCAGAGTTTAAGCGATAGGATTCAGTGTCATGTGTGATAGCGTGTGGATAGACTGACATCAGTTTGACACATTTTGTTGTCTCACCGATGAGTGATAAAGTTGAAATCAATTGACCAAGTGTTTGCCCTACATGTTCTGTCTTGGACAAATGCACGATATAGAATGTGAACTGATTGTGCAGTTGAATTGTTGTGACGGTTTTCTTGTGGGAAAGGAAAAAATAGCTCGAGCGATGGATGAACAGTTTGGTCGTGGGTCTGGTTAGAGTGTTCGATAGATGAGTGATAAAATTTTTGGTGAACTTCATTGTATGTTGAACAAAAGCATTGTAACAGTGTAGTGTAATTCGATACAAGGTTCATCAGGGAAATGTTGATGATATAGAATTTTCATCTGGAAAGAAGTATCTGTAACTTTTATGTAATTTGATTACTATAATACAAGTGATCTTTCTTTGGTGTGGTGGTTTTCTCTCCCGTAAGGGTTTTCCCATGTAAATCTGGTGTCAATTATGTTGTGTTTATTTCTAAGTTTTGTTATTTCTTTCATGTGTTTCTTAATGAACTGTAATTGTAAACATTAAAAGGTATATCTCTCTTCTCCTCTGAGTATTTACATTAGGAAAATTTGTTCCGTAATTGAATTTTTCCTGACAAGTCTCTCTCTTTGGAAAATAGAGAACGTAGATTCATTCCATGGGCAGGTGTAGCTACCAAGTTGCAGACAGGATAGGAGAAATAGATAAAAGGTCTTCTGGTTCATATCAATAGCTAATTTGAACTATCCTCAAATCAAAGGGATATCTAGTTTGGTGACGATATGGCAGGAGGGGGGAAGCTCAGGTTTGATTGGAATCGTTGTTTGTCTGAAGTATTGAGTATTCAGAAGGATGACGTGAGGAGCATAATAATAGCCAACGTGGAATAAGGAAAATTATTAAGAGTTGAAGATGTTAATTTGATTTAGAATTGATTGAAATTTATATGAAAAGGTTTCATGGTTTATTAATGCTTGGGCCTTGATGTAATAAAGTAATTCATGGTGGAAGATGGAGAACTTGAATTTTCGGGAGTTGTGTGCTTTCTTGGTGACACCAGTTTATAATATTTAGTGACTAAGTAGCTTAGCGATTCACAAAATTCTTATGTAGCCACCTATTGTAATTACATGCCAATGTGCAGTTTCAAGCATAGTATTTTGTTGAAGAATGAGTGTTTTAAAAAGATAGCAATCCATGTATATTATTTGGAGCCATATTAAGAAGAAATCGGGATCAACTTCTCAATTTTAATACTAATGCCAAATCATGCATGATGTGTTGACTCATGGTTTAGGGAGGACATAAATCATTTACTAAGAAAGAATGTAATGGGGGACTAAGCTAGTGAAATCCTAGAAACTCTCAATTTGGGGATCTAAACCCTAGGGATAAGAAAGAAATTAATGGGAGCAAGGTTGGTGAAGGAGCAACTACTCTAGCAGACCTTATGAGGGTGCAGGAGCACGCAAAGGATAAAATTGAACAAGAAAGATTATTGGCTCTCTGATGGAATTGTAGTGAAGGTTATGAGCAAAGGTTTGGCTGAGAAAGGATATTATAAGCATAAGTTAATTGAGAAATACGTTGGGGAGATTAAGATGATTGAGATTGGCCATGTTCTGAGGGTTGATTAGGAAGAACTTGAGTCGGTCATCCCATAGATTGGGGGACCCATTAGGATTGTTAACAAAAAATACCGAGGATGCAATGCTAGGTTGCTTGGCATTGATACTGACGAGTTTTGTACAAAGGTTCAAATTGAGAAAAGTATCTATGATGGGAGATTGCTAACGACAATTGAGTATGAGGATATATGTAAAATTGTATGAATTCAGAATACTATGAAAGAACTGATTGGTTACCACTTTGTCAAATCTAAGGAGTCTAAGGAAGTCCTTGATAGATTATGAGAACATGTTTGGGAAGAGGATTAAGGTTTTGAGATCAAGATGGATTTCTATGTTTCGTACAATCCTTAGAAAAATGGAGCTTTTTGGTGTTGTGTTGCAAGAAAAATTGGGTGTGAGGCATGCCAAGAGGCAGTGTAATGGGCATGCATAAGAAACATAATAGAGTTTGAGGTTGCTCAGTATGAGTGAAGTAATGCAAAAAGGGGTGTCTTTGGAAGGCACCAAGGTAGAATCGGGTGGATTTGCAGTAGAACAATCTTGGAGGTGGAAATGAAGAGGTAGAGTATCTAGGGATACACGAATCAGAGTAAGTGGATCAGTAGGTGTAAGTTGAGTTGCACTCGTGTTTTAGACATGAATGGACAAAAGGAAATCCCATGGAGTCCTATGACATGAGGAACTGGAGTGGCTCAATGAGAAGAAGTTGTGACACTGAAAAGCATAAGTAGAATCTAGAGAAAGTGTGCCAAAATGTTTGGTGGTGCTGCTAGGAGTACTTTTAGAAGTGTGGGATGGAGGTCGTTCCATCGGGGCAAGCATTGTAGGCAACCTTGGATGAGGAGGTCAGGAGGTTGATGTGGGTACTTGGAGCTAAGTTTAGTTAGTGTGAAAAGGTGTAGCTTGAACCTGACCAAGCAGTATGGAAGGTTTTGTATTGAAAGGATGGATCAACTCAATGAAGGAAGTCGAGGTAGGGTTGTCGCAGTGGTGGAGAGATTAGTTTTGAAGAATCTACTCAAATCAGGTTAAGTATGGCAAGATCACAAATGGTGCTAAGGAAAGTAATCCAGCTTCAGAGGGAGTCACAACATCATCAAGATATTCTCCCTATGCCAGGAGAATGGACAAAATGACAGATTGATCTGTCATAGTGTATATTTCTCTGAGATAGAAAAATATGAGGTGAAAGCCCTTGTAGCATATATTTATCTGAGATAGAGAAATATGAGGTGAAATCCCTTGTAGCGTATATTTATCTAAGATGAAGAAATATGAGGTGAAAGCCCTTGTAGCGTATATTTCTCTGAGACAGATAAATATGAGGTGAAAGCCCTTATAGTGTATATTTCTCTAAGATGGAGAAATATTAGGTGAAAGCCCTTGTAGTGTATATTTATTTGAGATGGAGAAATACGAGGTTAAAGCCCTTGTACAGATCACATCTCTAAGACTGAGTTGTTCTTCCCACAATTGGATATAGCCATTGTGGAAGTCGTGTTGAGAGAGTCCATGACAAGACGTGATATCCTTGAGCGAGACTCAAGGAAGAATTTGTTATACCTCCCTAGCTAAGACAAAGTGTTGATGTTTTTGGTAGCTTCGAGAGGTAAGCCAAAAGTCAGGTTGGCTCAAGTGAAAGCACAAACATAAATTGTGTTTGCTAGGTTGGCTCAAGAGAAGGACAAGTTAGAATTAATTATATATTTTGTTGGGTCGGCCAAATCACAAAGCATAAATTATATTGGTTGGATTTGTATAAATAGAAGGAAGATTATTTTCATTCAATTATCAATTAAATTCATTCATTTTCTTTGTGAATAAGAAGAAAATTTGCTGCTCAAGAAGGAGGTCTATTTTTGCTCAGAAATTCAAACCACTCTAGTGTTGGTTTATATTATTGTATTCTGCCTTCTTGGCATGATTCTCAAGTGCGATTTTTTTTGCACTATTGTATCTGATATTTTATTAATAAATTGTTGTTGGGTTTTTTTCTCCCTTGAGTAGAAGAGTTTTCTTAGGGTAAAATCTCTATGTTCACTATTTTGTGTGTATTTCTCTGCTTACTATTCATATTTGATCTAAAAACAATAATTATTACAGAGAAAAAATAGAATTTTTCTTATTTGTTCTATCAAATGACTTAATTGTACTTGGCCTTAGTACAATTGCAACTAATTTTACTCTTTTGTTAATTACCTTCTAATCATACTGACAATTCCTTATGACATTTTCACTATCATGAGTTTGGTGGATAAAAGCTAACCCGTTGGTTCTTATTCTAACTAGGTGTATGAATCCTTTAGGATAAAAAATTCCCGACCCTTTCTTGATGTAATCTATATTCCTTAAGCATTTCCTTCATTATATATTATATTTATTCACCAAAAGCTAAGAATTTAGGCTATGCAAAGTCAAGGTGGGTTTCTCTATAACATCATTCAACAATATGGAAATTTCCTAGTAACGATGCCTTTGATAAAAAATTCTTCATGCTAGTACTTTAGAAGGTGGTGTAATATTCATTTAACAATGCAAATACTATTGTAGATTTCAACCCAATCAAGCAATCATCATAAACAAAGTTTGACTATAATTAAGTAGACCTACATTTATATAAGCAATTGAACTAGATTGCTAGCAACATGTATATCATATAGCTAAGTAGGCCCAAGAAAAAATTCGAGGAAACCAATAAACATATCCATTTAACAATAAATACATCATATAGGAATGTGAAAATGATGTCAAGAACAATTACATAATATATGACAAAAAATTGTGGTATCATTTGAGGTTCTAGCATTGAAGAGATCCATTTTGAGCATAAGCATTTTTGTGTTAAACTTTGTTTCATTATAATTTTCAAATTGACAGTATATGCAACATGGTTTAACACTAAAAATTATTTTGGTGAAATGTAGACACTCCAATACATTACTCAATTAACATTGAGACAATCTCTAATGAGTAAACTAAAAGCAAGATTACTTAGTTTCTTGAACAAAGGTTAAGAATTGAAGCATCCATATCATAAACATGACATTATAACCATAGATAATCCTTGATTATTTTGATTCAAAATATAATGCATACAAGACTTGAGAGCATGCTAGGTTGATATTCAAACATAATGAAATACATAAAGTATTAGAGCCATCTGTTGTTTTTGATTCAGGTAAAAGCAAGTTTTGAAGGGGCCCCAAAACCCATTAACAATAGATAGAGATAGGATAAAGCATTAAAAGTTCAACAAAAGATGAAAAGCTACCAACAAAGAAAACCAGAGACCAACGCAGAGACAACACAACACAAAAAACCAACAAAACACCTATAGGAAACCAGCCACTAGGCCAGATTTCTCAGGATTTCAGCGACCTCCTTTTCCAGGTTGTCCATGCTAATAGCAGCTTTCTTCATATCTTGTATGTCCGTAGGGGGCTTGTCTGACTTCCTTTTCAGATTGGCTCTAGTGCGTTTTCTTGGCCCAACCCCTTCAGCCTGGCTTAGATCTTTAACCTCCTCCACTTCCACCACAGATTTAACCTGATGAGCCCTTTCCGGATTTTCGACCATCATGTTCATGGTACTGGCAGTGGACTTAAGAATTTTGTGGCTCATTTCCAATTTTTTTTTTAATAGATTCTCTGATATTTTTAAACCTTCCCTCAATATCATAAATTTTTCCATCGTGATTGTTCTTGAAATGCTCCAAATCCTCCATTGTTTTCTTCAGGCACTCAATGATACATTTCTTTCATATTTTGTCCACAGGTCCTTAGCTCTTCCTTTGTCCTTGCTCACGTTATCAATCCCCTCCACCTTTTCCAACCTACTGTTATAACCCCTTTGATTAAGATTTATCTCCTTTATCTCGAAGAAGGCCCACCTGATCAGACAAAAAAAATTAGTAGGATACTTGCGCTCAGCTTTGAAGTAGTGGTCATCTTCCTTAAGGTCAATGGGGTACCGTGGCCTATCCTCCCTATCCATAGTTGGATAGCTAGATGTCTCAGAAGAATTAGTGTGCTGGTTCCTCTTGGTCAATGTGGTAGGAAGGGTCCTCCTCCAATTTTCTTTTACCCTTCCCCTGACAAGAAACATTGGGTGTATCTTTCGATTTCAAATTGTAAATATTAGACCTAGGATAAATAATTTTTGTCCTGCCAGTAGACGTCATTGCATTGGGTTTAGGGAGGGCACATGACTTAGGCTTTCTTTTGAAATTTCCCTTCTTCTTAGCTTCCACAGGGTGCTCCCCCTCCACTTCAGTATCCCACTCATCTTTTTCGGTATAACTATCACCCAACTCCTCCTTATCAGAAACAAAGTGAGCCATCTGTTGTTATTATAGAGAAAAATTAGAACATTTCTTATGTGTACTATCAAATGACTTAACTGTATTGGACTTACCATAATATTTATCTCAGATGTAGGTCTAACATTGTATCGAGAGAAGATCTTCCTCCTTATCTCTCATATTAAGTTGCAACCTTGGCCTTACTCCAATGATCTTGGATTTTATATAAAAAACATGTGGCATACGAGAGAATGCAATCTAAAGTTTGCCTCATTGTTGATGAGCCTAGGTTTTGGTCCAATTTTGGGTAAACTCTATAGTTTATTTGCTAAAGTTGACATGGACTTTGATATTAAATGTTGATATTTTTATAGAGTTTCCCTCAAACCATAGACATTGGGTTTAATTCTATTTATGCCAGTTTTAATGACATTAGCCTATTATGTGGACTATCTATATTAATTTTGCATGTGGTTAATGATTTTTCTTTAAGGTGGTTATAGATGTGAAATTATTATGTGTACTAACATTGCCATGTAGGCATACTTGAGGATGCTAAGTTGAGAAATGTAGCCTCTAGCTAGTCATGCAGAGGAATCGTTCAAGGGTCAACTGAAAGATGACGACAGGAGATTCCCCATGTTAGCTGCATGTAACCACCTTGTATTGGTCTTTCATGATGTTGAGCAAATGTAGGTGTTACTGCAGTGTTGATTCTATGTTTGGACATGCATGTATGACCAGATTCCCTGCATGTGTAACCATCCTTCTATTCTTTTCTATTTTTTCCCTAAATGGCGTCCTCTCAATTAGTGGGAGTTGACTGCCTTGTTTAGTTGATAGTATAAGAAAGGTTCAGATCCTCCTTCTTCGGGAGGTTTCTGAGTTATTGATGTTGTACGATCTGATAATATACTAGCATTTCTAGACAAGCTACTCTTTTGTACTTGCATTTCCCAATGAACAAGATAAAATTCTGAGTTGACCATTTGAGTTTATATTAGTTTTAGAGGATACTCATCTAAGGGGGGCCACTTGGTGAGTAATCCATCCTTTAGTTTAGATAGATTAGTTATTAGTTTTTGTTTAGTACTTAGTTAAGAATTTGGCACTGACTATTCCTACAACCACTAGAATTTTATTCTGTGACTGTTCCTTTAGCCAAAGCGAACATAGTAGTTTCTTGTTTGTTGCTCAAATTTTCATTTTTGTCATGCATGTTCAACTTAGTTTAATTGTTAAGTAATGTTCAAAATTTACTTTGTTCCTTTCCATGAAATTTAATTTCAATATTGAATCTTTCTTAGTTATAGAATGAAGATGACTACTTTGAGTTCCTAGTGTAGATACTGTGCTGACCCATTTCAAGTTCACATCCTTGGGTTGACAATTTAAATGCACCTTCATGATGGTTAAAATGACTATTCAGGTTAGATATCCAATCTCTGAATCATAGTTGTAAAGGTTTAGTTATTGAATCGTTGTAGGAGGCCAACATTTTTGGCACCATTGCCGAGGATGGTGTCAAACTAGGGAGTTCTTTGGAGTCATTGCTAGTTTTTCCTGTTGTATTTTTTTTGGAATTTTTTCTTAGTATTTAGAATTTATGATCCACTATTCTTTCACCAATTCTTTGTGTGAGTTGGTTGATGTTGAGTTGATACCACATGCATAGAAGAAGAAGAGATGCTTATGGGAGATTCATTCCTAATAATCCATAACCATTTCAACTAGTAGAGATTCCAAAGCTGTCCAGAAATGAAGAAGAAGAAGAGCCACACCCCTTTGCTGATACATTTTCTGACTTAACCAGTTTTGAAGTTTCCCTTGAAGATCAAAATCTAGTTGAAGAACCCTCTACTTTGGAACTTCATCAAGCATAAATGAGTGATGCAAATGGAAACAAGCCTAACAAGCAGAGCCAACTAGCTTTTCCTTTCCCCATTGCTCATCAGAATGAAGTAGACAACCTTAAAAATATCCCCGCTTCAATCCTTCCTAAGTTCTATGGACTTGTCATAGAAGATCCTGATACATTCTTGTTTGAGTTTGATATACTCTGCAGAAGTTATGACTATATCACTGATGCCCATAGGCTTAAGCTATTTCCTACCACTTTGAAAGAAGTTGCATTGAGATGGTTTATGAGCCTTGGTAGAGATACTATGGAGACTTGGGAGGACATGAAGACAAAGTTACTTGAGAAATACAAAGAGTATTGCAGGGGTAGTGATAGGAGAGGAGATGACATTTTCAGAATGCAGCAAAAGGAAGATGAGAGTTTGGAGGATTTCATTTCAAGGTTTTTGTTTTGTTTGTAGAAATATCCACACCATACACTCAATGAACACTCACAAAAGTTGCTTTTCTTGAGAAGAATTAATGAAAGATGCGCTGATGCCTTGGACTTGATGGTAGGAGGAGATATCACTCACTTTCCTTGGGAGGATATCAAGAAGATATGCTAGAACTATTCTAGGGTAGCTTCAAAGAAAGGGAGAGCTTACCAATCCTCTATGGGTAAGTCATCCACCGATGGAGTTTCAAGGATGGAGATTACTCATTTGCTGGAAGATTTCAAGCAAGATATAATAAACAATCTAGCTACTCAGCTAGATACACTTTGGGCCAAGAAGAAACATAAGGAGGCAGAGATAATGCTGATAGAATATTGTCCTCATTACAGACAAAAGAAGAAGGACTAAAGATGCGAGATGGTAGCTAACATTATTAGTAAGCAGATTCCACCTAAGTTCAACCAATTCAGACTGAGGAATATCAAGTCTACTTTGTTGCACAAAGAAGGCCATGGGCTCTAAGACAAGGTTTGCCACCAGATCCACTATCTTTTGTTGGAACATATTTTAATTCTTATTCTTTTGGTAACCAATGGCAACCCCCATGTCCATCCAACTATGGAGGATATACACCATAGTCTTGGGGTAACCCTCCAAATTCTTGGTCCAATTATCAAAATTCTTCACCTCAGGGGAATTGGCAGTAGTTTCAAGGACCTTGGCAGCCACCTCTAGGAAATTGGCAACAAACATCTCAATGGAGAGGTGGAAAACAATGACCAAACCAGACAACTAGTTACATGCATCCACCTTCTCAACCCCAACAACTTGCTATAATTCTTCCCCCTCCTAATCCTAGCTCAAATGCACCTAAACCCACTTAGTTACCAGCTCAACCCACACCTAACCCAAATAATAAGCCACCACAACAACTGGTATACTTTGCTGATCCAAATCAATTTCCTGCATGTGCTATGAGTGTGAGTGACATCCATTTGCATTCAAGAACTACTTTACCAGCTCCTTCCACACCCATCATCATCGAGCTTCCTGTGGAAGAAGAAGAACCTCTGGATGTTCCCATTTAGCTTGGTGCACCTAAATATCCTGAACCAGTTCTAGCCAAGCAAACGACACAAAAACCACCATTCCCCCAGAGGTTGGAAACTGTCAAACAAAAGGAAGGAAAGGAGGAAACAACTTTTGACATTCTAGATCAGTTGAAGCATATATGTGTCTAGATACCTCTATTTTAGGCTATAAAATATGTTCCTATATATGAAAAATCAATCAAAGAAGCATGCCTCAAGAAGTTGGGTAGGAAAAAGAAAAACCAAACTACAGTTCATGTAGTGGGACAGTTGGTTGACATCATGCTTGTAAAAGTAACTATCCCCAAGTACAATGATCCAAGTAGTCCCATGGTTGAAGTTATTATAAATGGGATACACATAAAGAATGCTTTGATTGACTTGGGTGCAACAATAAATGTGATGACTAAAGACATCCTGCAACAACTAAATATTGTAAGTAGCAGATCCACTCCTACTATCCTATAGCTTGCTGATAGTTCCACTGTTAAGCTTGATGGCATAGTAGAGGACCTTGTGGTGATTCTAGACTCTTGGGAGTATCCAACAAACTTCATGATTCTTTCTCCTAAGGCCACACTAGGAGGATACCCCATTATCCTTGGAAGACCATGGTTAGCAACAACAAATGCTTATATTGGATGCTGAACAAGAGACATGACCATTTATGATGGAAAGAGAGCCAAAAATATTGTTCTTGTTGGCAAAACAAGGATTGACAACTGAGAGGGGGAGGTGAATCAGTTGTTACCAAAATCAAAATTATAAAACATTAACCAATCCTTAAATCACAGATCTGATAATTAACAGTGCAAGCATAAGAACAACACATCAGAGACACCTGAACACCAAGATTTTATATGTGGAAACCCTGTTAGGGGAAAAATCATGGTGGATGTTAGTCCACAAGATTATACCCTCTTAGAAGTATAATGAAGAATAAAAAGAGAATGCACTTGCATTCAGGTACACTACCTAGAGCACACTGCTCAAAGGGAAGGCTCACTACCTTACATACAATAATCAGATTAAATCCATCTGATGAATTTGAACTGAGAAAATAGCTTTTGTAAAAGCCTGATTACAGTTACAATTAGGGACAAAAAACTTCTTCAAACTCTCCCACACTCTTCTCTGAATGATCTGACCTTTATTCACACTTGTACATCACTTCTACACTTGAGCACTTGTTATAAATGAGATAAACAATCTTGTATATATATCTGCTACATGGATTTGCATCCACTATTCAATCAGCCACAAATAAAGAATAAATTACAACTATCGGCCTTGATACATGAATAAATTTCAATGCGTACCAACACAAGTCAGTCACAACATAGTGAGGACCCAAGCAAACATCTCCAAACACAACAAACAATAAAATATTAATCCTCATGGATCCGCAACACGCTAACACCACAATGTCATCCAAGAACATGAACACTCAGGCACATATCAAAAAAATCTTCGATCACGAACACTCCAAGCACTGTGGATGTACAACAAGGATAGAGTACAATCTAGACTCATCCATGAACATCATAGGTACATGCGCAACACATGAGATTACCATAATTTCATCTGCTTCGACCAAGAACACCATCTATAGAAACTGAATAACTGTAGGCACACAGATCTTCATAACTTCCACAAAACTTTATGTGCACCTCTGAAACTTTCGGAAACCATACTAGAAAGGTTCAACAACAAACCCTTTAAAGCACACCTTCAGATCTTCAACACACAAATCTTTCCAACATTCTGACCTTCTCAACTCCACTAGCTGCCTGTACTATATTTTTTACAATTTTCTCAATCTCCTCGACATATACAGCCTTAAGCAGATTAAAATGCTAATAGTGTTGACATCAATGAAAACAATATATCAGCAACACAACCACAACATCCAACAGTTCTATACCCTCTTGCTCAACTATCCCATGATAAGGATAATCCAGTATGGCCACATGTTGGTGAAGAGGCTGAAGAACTTAATTTTGTGGCACAACTTATGATGTTACGTAGAAGTCCCTTCCTGGAGCTTCAGGATGAAGATGAAGTATTGTCCCACATAGTTCAAAACTATTATGAGGTAGAGGAAGCATTTTCCTCTCAAGTACCTGATTCTGCTACTACAGTAAAAAAACTCCTACCCACTCTTCTTGCAGTCATTCTTCCTACAGAGACCTTTCCTACAACCACTCTTCCTGCAGTCGCGTGTCCTGCAAACACCTTTCCTGCAGCCGTGTGTCTTTTAGACACCTTTCCTGCAAAAATAGGTATGTTTCACACATTACTACCACATGAACTCAAATTACCAAGTATTAGTGAAGTAGATATGGCTAAGTTAACTACACAAGTGGAAGTGTCAGAAGGGAGATATCTGAATGTCAATAGTAAATTGAGCGAAGAACAATAGTTGACATTAGCAAATTTGCTGAAGGCCCACCAAAATGCATTTGCATGGGATTATCATGATATGAATGGATTTGATCCTAAGCTCTACACTCATATAATATATATAAGATATGGTTGTCAACTAGTAAGGCAACCACAAAGAAGAATCAACCTTGCATTGAAAGAAATTGTCAAAACAAAGCTGCAAAAGTTGCTAGATGCAGGATTTATCTACCCCATCTTAGACAAATAGTGGGTGTCTCCATTGGTGATTCTACCCAAGAAGGGAGGAAAATGGCGAGTTTGTGTTGAATACAAGGAAATCAATGCTACTACTAAAAAATACCATTTTCCCTTACCATTTATAGATCAAGTTTTGGACTCACTTGCAGGAAAACAATACTTTTCTTTTCTTGATGGATTCAGTGGCTATAATCAAATTCAAATTGCACCAGAGGACCAGGAGAAGACCACCTTTACTTGTCTATGGGGAACCTATGCTTATTCAGTACTTCCATTTGGCTTATGCAAGACACTTGCAACTTTTTAGAGGGCAGTCATTAGCATATTTTCTGATATTTCTCTTGACTACATGGAAATCTATATGGATGACTTTACCACCTATGGTGCTGATTTTGATGAAGCATTGGAAAATATCTGGAAAGTCCTACAGAGATGTGAAGACCAAAATATATCTTTAAACAATGAGAAGTGCTTCATGATGATGCAAGAAGGTGTAGTCCTTGGCCACTACATCTCTCACAAGGGAAATCAAGTAGATCCTACAAAGATTGAGGTAATCACCCTCAAGCCAATGGACAAGTTGAGGTGACCAACAGAGAAATTGAAGCTATTATAACCAAAACAATGGATATTCACTGAAAGGATTAGGAAAACAGATTATTAGAAGTAGTTTAGGCCTACAGAACCACCTGAAAAACAACTACAGGCTTCACTCCATTTGAGCTATTGTATGGGAAGACAACTATGATGCCCATTGAATTCAAGCACAAGACTCTTAGAACTGTAGTAGACTTAGGGATGGATATTTTTGAGGCACAAAAATAAAGAATCATGCAGCTGAATGCTTTAGATGAGATGAGGAAGACAACCTTGCATCACACTGAGGTCGTGCAAAATCAAAGAATCAAATGACATGACAAATTTATCAAAGAGAAGAAATTTCAGCCAGGTGACTAGGCATTGCTTTATGACTCACAATATCAAGACAATGCAAAAAAATTGCAGACAAGGTGGCTAGGACCATATGGATTTGTTGAGGTCTTTCCCAATGGATTTGTTCAGCTCACCACCATTGACCCTATCAGATTCAAGTTACTAGTCAATGGTCATCGTCTCAGATTGTATCACAAGCTAGCTTACAAAGAAGAGTTCCTGCAACAATTCATCCAACATGCAACACTCGAGCTTCCTGAAGCCAAAGGAAGTGGACCTAGTGTCCCTCCTTCTGGCTAATTAAGGTACATACTTGTCATAATAAATACTTCTACTTTTGTAGAAGTCCATTTATTCACCCATTCACCCATCTGTCACCATATTTCTCTCTCTTCCATCACTTCATTCCACCTCACATCATTCTGCTTCATCATCATTAATTGCTCAATTTATTTCCTAAAAAGGAAAACAATACTTTCTCCATGATCTTTGCAATGTATCCTCCACACATTCAAGTATGTGCACATTAATTGCTCTCTTAATTATCTTTTTAGTGCATTCATTTAATCATTGTACGTTAGTATGGAATTTCACATAATTTTCATAACTCCCTATCAAATCCTTACTCCCATCTCGCATGTGTGGACACATGTCCAAATTTAGGTTGGGGGGTAAAGGAAGATGCAAATACATTTCCCACATGTCAGTCCATGCTTATCTATGTCAACAAATCTAGCTGAGCCGATTTAAAATTTGAAGTGAAGGACGGCTCGCATATGTGAATGTGATGTGACACTAAATTGTCGCTGCCACTTCTTTTCATCATAACTCCATTTTATTACCCCTTCTTTGCCATTATTGAACCTATCATAATCTTGAATTGCAAGTGGTAAAAGGTAAAAAAATAGAGAGAAGGGAAATTCAGTCAACATTGGTGCAAGACAATTCAACTAGCAAGTGTTGCATAAAGGAATTTGTTTTCAGACAAGAATTATAGGAAGGGAATTTTGTAGAGTGATAATTGATTGCAGATAATGGGAGGCAAACTAATTTTAAATGAGCCCTCGGTTCATGATGCCTTATTGCAGGATGCACAGTTCCTGACCAAATTTAGAAACTGTGGCTGGTTGGACTACTTCCTAAAGCTGGACGGTTTTGATGAAGGCATTGCACTAGAGTTCACCCAAACATTTTCTAAAGGAAAAGCCATAGTAAAAGGGCCGAAGGTTGTGGAAACTGAGGAAAGAATTCCAGAAGTTATAGGGTTACCTGTTGATGGTGAGCATTACCCTGTTTCTAGAGACATCAGGTCAGCTAGGGCCGTATTCACAATACGTGGTGACCCTCCAATCATTATAGACAAACAAGGTGCCAAAAGAACCTCTTTGCCTAAGCCATGGAAGAAGGCAATTGTCCACATTATCAGGTACACCACTTGTGACGATTGTTAAACTTACATTTAGTGCATTTCAAAATTTTGAATCACATGAGATATGGGAGGAGGATGAATGTGCCCAACATCTTATACAACCTTCTCTCCATCATGGCAGCTGAAACTCAAAAAGGTAAGGACAATTATGTTTCCCACCATTACCTAATTAAATTGTTGGTTGAAAAATCTTTGCATGATGTAGCACCTGAAATGACCTAGGAGAAATTAATAAATGTTGATCAATTTAGACCTGAGCAACTTCAACCTAGGGCTTTACCTCAACCATGTAGGTCTAATAGGAGATTAAGCATGGATGAAGCCACCCCGGGTGCTTCAACCTCTGGTGTTGGCTCTAGCATGAATCCTCTTGTAGCATAAGGGACCATAGACATTAGTTCCTCTGAAAACGAAATTTTTTCATCGGATTCTAATGATGATGATGTTCCACTTGAAATGCTAATGAGAAATAGGGCACAAAAGAAGGAGGAATAGGTAGGAAAAGGAAAATACAAAACACAGCCTATGGAAAGAGAGGTGCCAAGTCCTAAGAATAGAAAGGCTGACACTATTCATCCTGCTGCCAAAGGAAAATGTGAGAGCCGTCTTAAGAAATCAAAACTAGTTGTTGATATGCCTTCACGAGAAAACCTTAAGCATGGAGGGAAATCACATAAGAGCACAAAAGCCCCAATGGGGCAGGAAAATGTCAAAGAAAAGAATATATTCGCAAAGGTAGAAAAAGTGACCCTGGTGGATCTTGCTACCCTTGTAGAGGAAGTTGAAATTTGAGAGCATGAAGAAAACCAAAAGTTCCTGCAACAAGACCAAAAATTAAATCAGGGGCTCTTACAGAAACTACAAGAACAAGAACAAGAGGCCATCTAGCAAGAAGTGGGAGAATAAATTGTACCTCCGCAGCCTGAGCCAGTTGGACAACTGGAATCTATGCAAATAGTATTATATGGGGAGCACCATCAACAAAAACCCTGGTAGGAATTCATAACCCTCCTAATTTTTTAGTACATACAAAATTTTTGAATTTATGGGGAGAGATACAAAGGAGGGAGGAAGAATGGAAAAAGGAAAAACAAAGATTGAAAAAGGAAATTCAAAAGAGGGATGAAATTATTGAAGAACAAAATGAGGAGATTGCCTCTCTAAAGGAGAGGGTGGACAAAATTGCAACCCTGGTATCACAAATTTTAGAATGCAGAATCCCTCCAAGGGTTTATGCTCTACACCTGAAGGAAAAATATCTCTCTTTTATGCTGTCAAGAAATATCTCAGGTTTGAATCCCTTTATTGAGACTCCCACTAAATTTTTCAATACTTATGGGATTGCCTACCCTGAAATGAATAATTTGTTATGTGAATTTTATTTACATAATTTTTTTGTAACTCAAGACCAAGACTGGAACCCGTTGTTGTATGTTGGAGATATCCAATTGAGAGCATTCATGTCTTGGATGCAAAATGAGATTAGCTTGGGAGAGCAATATAATGCTTATAGGAAGAGGGAATCCAATATCCCCTTGGCCATTAGAGCTGAATCAAGAAACCCCAAGGATATTTATAGAGAATGGCACAAAATGCTTTTCAGGCCTAGTTATGGTGACTAAATTATGCCTTGGATTGGGGTAGTTTACAGTGAATATGAGGTAAAGATGGCAACAAAAGAGGACACCATGAAAGGATATCTATCATAGAGATGAAATAATTTATTTGATGAGCTGAAATAGGCTGAACCTCATTCCATTCAGAACTATGTTGCAAGAATAAAAAGGATTGAAAGGTACATTCAACTTGGGAGAACAAAGGGACGCCAATGGCTTCCCTTGACTTTTCAGCCACCTATCCTCATGTGGCCTATGTCAAACTTCAAATTCTACCACTATGACATTGATGAAGAAAATCAAAAATGGAGAAGACTTGAAAAATTGGGAGGATTCTACTGGGACCCTGACTCGCGCTCAACAGACACTAATATTGGACAATTATCAATTGCAAATTTCAGAGCTTTGACCAAATAGAAAAACAACTCTTCCTCTACTGGAACACCAACAAAACTTTAGGTTGGGGGGAGTGATGAGCCTAGTTTTTGGTCCAATTTTGGGTAGACTCTATAGTTTATTTTATAAATTTGACATGGACTTTGATATTTTTATAGAGTTTCCCTCAAACCATAAACATTGGGTTTAATTCTATTTCTGCCAGTTTTAATGAAATTAGCCTATTATGTGGACTATCTATATTAATTTTGCATGTGGTTAATGAATGTTATTTAAGGTGGTTATAGATGTGAAATTATTATGCGTACTAACATTGAAATGCATACATACTTGAGGATACTAAATTGAGAAATGTAGCTGCTAGCTGGTCATGCAGAGGAATCATTCAAGGGTCAACTAAAGGATGACGACATGAGATTCCCCATGTCAACCGCATGTAACCACCTTGTATTGGTATTTTCATGATGTTGAGTAGATGCGGGCGTTACTATAGTGTTGAGTTTGCGTTTGGACATGCATGTCTGACCGGATTCCCTACATGTGTAACCACCCTTCTATTCTTTTCTTTGTTTTCCCTAAATGGCATCCTCTTAGTTAGTGGGAGTTAACTGCCTTATTTATTTGATAGTATAAATAAGGTTAAGATCCTCCTTCTTCAGGAGGTTTCTGAGTTATTTATGTTGTACGATCTGATAATATACTAGCATTTCCAGACAAGCTACTCTTTTGTACTTGTATTTCCCAATGAATAAGATGAAATTATGAGTTGAGCATTTGAGTTTATATTAGTTTTAGAGGATACTCATCCAAGGGGGCCCACTTAGTGGGTAATCCATCCTTTAGTTTAGCTAGATTAGTTATTAGTTTCTATTTAGTACTTAGTTAAGAATTTGGCACTGACTGTTCCTGCAACCACTAGAATTTTAGTCTGTGACCGTTCCTGCAGCCAAAGCGGACATAGTAGTTTCCTGTTTTTTGCTCATATTTTCATTCTTGTCATGCATGTTCAGCTTAATTTAATTGTTGAGTAATGTTTAACATTTACTTTGTTCCTTTCCATGCAATTTACTTTGAATATTGAATATTTCTTAGCTATAGAATGAAGATGACTACTTTGAGTTCCTAGTGCACATACTGTGCTAACCCATTTCAAGTTCACATCCTTGGGTTGACAATTTAAATTCACCTTCATGATGGTTAAAATGACTATTCAAGTTAGATGTCCAATCTCTGAATCACTGTTGTAAAGGCTTAGTTATTAAATCATTGTAGGAGGCTGACAATTGCAATCCCTTTGGAATTCCACAAGTTGTTTGTGGATGGTGTTGGCTATGTAACTGGCATAATCAAAATCATTGTGGAAAAAAGGGTGCGAAATATGTTTTAGTGAAATATTCTTCGAAAAAATTGACATCAAAAGGCTTGATTTCACTACAAGGAATGCTTACTGATTTTTCATTATAACCCTTTTTTTGAACCTAGGGATCCATTGCACCTTGAAGTTGCTCCTATCTTGTCAGTGTTGGTGTTTCCAACTAATTGTCTAGGTTTTCCTAAAGGTTAGCCGTAGTTGATAATTGGAGACGTCGGGTCAGTGGCCAAGGAACATGAGATTAATCTTATAATTTTCTCTTCTACACTTTAGGATCTGCAAAACCAAGGTGGGTTCTCCTATAACATCATTTAATAATATAGTAGTCTCGTAGCAATGATGCCTTTGATAACATATTCTCCACACTAATATTATAGTTGGTGGTGTGATTGGATAAATCACCTTTAGGGCCTCCTATATGCTAGATATTGCTTTCCTAGCATGGATTTGAGCATAAAACATAAAAATAAAACTAACAAAAGAACAACACTATGATACTGCTTACAAATCCTTACTGTATTCACACAATCTTTGATGAATAAATGGAAGCAAGATTAATCCATTCCTTGAATAAAAGCTAAGTTGAAACTTCCACAACACAACATGTGATACATGAGAACCATAAATGATCCGTGATTACTTTAATTCAAAAGATAGTGAGTACAATACATGATATTGGAGTCATGTGTTGGTATTAGAAAGAAAAATTACAAAATTTATTATTCATGTTATCAAATAACTTAAATTATACAAAAGACTTACAAAGATGAAGTATCAAAAATAAAATAACCATTTGAACGAAGCTTGGAATTCCGTTTTATAACACAAGGGGGTGCAATAAGCAAAAAACCTCATCCATTGCCTGGGTTCACAAAAGACAAAAATTGTAAACAGTTGCATTAAACCATTGGCCAAAGAACCTGAAGGAAGATTTGCAAAAGTTGATGAAAATCACTTAAAATATCCATATAATCATTGTTGTCAATTTTTTTAAGGAAATCTTTGTAACCTGGCAGGATGCTTCTAACAATTCTCTTTTAACAAGCCCATACTACAATTATATCCAGTTGGTGAGATTCGATTGAAATGAAACTCAAATCTCCCAGTTTATTATTTGTCAAGCATCTCCTCTAATGTTTTGTAAACCTATCATGGTGAATAGTAATTGATCCTAAAATAAATTTATTTTGAAAAATCTCCAATAATTACTAGGTATCATGCCTAATAAAGACCTTTATGCTAACCAAAATCTAGAATAGAAGACATAAGAATAGATACATAGATAAGTTCATAGGCTAGGAAATATATTGTACTTTTGATCCCACACTTTATATATACTCTCTGAAGGCCAATCATGAGCTAAAATTACATCCAAATTTTGAAAACACTATTGATATTTGGCATCAAGTATTACATTGGCTTCTCTACAAAAAAAATATATGTTGTAATCTACATTGATTAACTTGTCTAAATAGGAGTTAAGCTCATTCATATCAATTTTAATATCCTTGAAAATTATGAGTAGAGGTGTTGGGATTACTATATTAAATCTATCTTTCCATTCTTTTAAGGTTTTCATTTCCCCATTATCCTCTAACAAACAGAACACAACCCTATTGTCGATATTCAAGAAATAATTGATCTTTACCCACACAGTCTCAATTACACTTTCCATGTATCCTTGCATGTTTCATGCCATCTTGACAACGTTATAGGTAGAAATGATACCAAGAGGAGTATCAGATGCATTAGAAAATCGCTTTTACATACCTTCTAAAACTATAAATATTGCCCCATTTAGTAAATATCTTCTTGAGCCTATCTTCATCCCCATTTATTATGACAATGGCACCACTCAAATTTATGTATGACACACGGGTGGTCTCTAACCTTCTCAAGATCTTAGAAAACCTATGTTCCATGATATAAGCTTCTATGTACACATTCTCCTTATGTTGGGTTTATTGAGCATTTTTAATGTGCTCTTCCATCATTTGAATGTTTTGCTTAAACTCTTCATTTTCAACTATCAAATTATCAGGGGGACTACAGAGGAAGATCCTAGTTCCTGTGTACCTATGGGGTGGGTGCAAAAATATTGGGGACCAAAAAATGGCCAACTTTTTAATTTTTTTTTGAAAAGCCATAATGTGCTCATGTTATAGCTTTGGTGTATCAATCTTAAGGCTTGATCACACCGAACCTATAATGTGCTCGCATTATAATGCAAGAACATTATAAATGTTTATAACAAAAAAAGAAACATTCATCATTTTCATTTTTGTGTTTTTCTCCAAGTCTACGGCCTTGAAACCCTCAAAAGCATGCTCGTATTCTTGGAGACCAAATTCTTCATCAAATCGTTGCTGAGTCTTCACCAAAATTCCACCATGACATTGGGGAAGTGTTAGGAGTAATTTTTGTTTATTTTTTTTATGATTTTATTTCTAAATAGGTAGATTTAATGGGTTTTTTTATGTAAATTTATTTAATTTACAAAAAATGATAATCAACCGCCCAATATTCAAAATCCTCCTTCACCTCAACCCAAAATACCTGATGGAGAACAACCCCAAATCCAACAAAAAACTCCTCCAACAATTCCTCAACATTCCCCTAGAGCTCAACAAAATTTAATGGGGGAAATTGAAATAACAAAAAACAAATTAAGGAGTTAATTGCAAGGTTGAAAGATCCTGGAAGTTCAACCTCACAAAGAACCACGCTTGTAGAATTACTTGAAGCTATACTAAAACATGTACATCCAATTATCAAGAAATTAAGTGGTTGGGTGGAGAAGAGACGAGAGTATAGAGAATATTATGCAGATAAACTATTCTACACACAAGTCAAAAATGAAAAAATTACAAAATTTGACTTGTGTTCACTTTTCACTAACCCACAAACAAATCAACCTCTACACCCTACAAGCAAGAGGTTTTCAATCCATTGGTGCAACCACCAAGGGATAAAGGACCATTTTTGGTAGAGGTTGTGGATGGTTTTCGACCATCCTCCATGCAACAATAATGAGGTCCCACAATATTTCTTGAGGAAACTTTATTGCGATTTTGTCCTCAACAAGATTCCCAACTATGCCTTTGATAGTAGATTCACTATATATTGTTATTTAAAATTTTGGACTAGTATGCTATGATGTTTTGGCTTGAAAACAATATGATTTGATGTTGAAATGAACATATGTGATTCAATTTTGTTTAATTAGACATCGGGATGATGTATCTTCCTAGAGGGGAAGGATGTCACATCTCAATTTCCTTGCATTAAATAATGTTCAGTCAATTGAAATATTTAAAAATGAAATTTATTGTTTAATATTTATGAGCTTTGATAAATGTTGCAATAATATTTAAAAATGATTATCTTGCAACTTTACAATTTAAGAGAATTGTTTTATAATGACTATTGGTTAAAGGTTATTGATGAACAATTTTGAGTGCAAGAATGTGTATGCAAGAATTGTTAAAGAGTGAGAACATTGTTGTGGTAGGAATTCTTAGCTGGATGATGAATGGTAAGCAAGATTGGAATCTAGAATCTCACACACCACAGTAGATCATAACATCTACATTTGTCTCGCAATTGATAGATATCATTCTTGCTTGCATAGAATTGTATTTTGGTTAAATAGGAAATCTAATGAAAGAAAAAAGATTATTGCATTTTCTTGTCTTACCTTGTCTATTCGACGTTAAATTAATATTTAGAGAGAAAGGAATAAAAAAGGTGGTGTGTGAAATATAGTTGTTTTTACATATTATTTCTTTGCAAGAAGAACGATTTGAATAATTGATCCTTTAAAGGTATTTGAAAAGAATTAGTTCTTGGTAAGAAAAGTAATTGAATATATATAAATTTTGTGAATTTATCTATAAACATAGATATATGTATGCAATCATATTATACATGATTTAAATAATAAGAGCCCTCTTAATCGAAAACCCCTTATGAAATTATATGGAAGGAGCGATGACAGTGATTATTCATATAACCCCTTCATGATGCTGACCCCTTCAAACAATGGAATGAGTGGATAATTCTGAATGACAGGGAGTGGGGTGGTTGAGTAATGGAGGTACGGAGGGTTAAGAGCACGCCAAGAATAAAATGCAAGAAATCAAAGGCAGAAGGGGGGAAATATTTTTTTATTGGGAATCAATTAAAAGCAGGGGAGGTGATCGTGGAAAAAGCAACAGAAGGAAAAATTACGAAAGGGAAGGAATCCATTCTCCATTTGATGGAGGAACAAGCATTGAATTTGTAGATTTAAGAGGTAAAAGTTGACGCCTCTCTTAAGTTTCCTTCAAAAAAATTGATTTACTTTGTCTTCTTGAGCAAAGCTCGGCCTCAATGAAATTCGAGTGCCTTGTTGAAAGAATAGTTCATATATTGTAATCAGACTCGTGGCTTTTGTTTCCATTTTGTGTTATGTAATTGTTGATAGCCATGTTCAGAGGGTGAAAACCCCATTCTTTACCTTCATTGTGTAACAAAATGCATGAGCATGGTCCGACTCGAAGGCCTGTGTTCAGACTCTTTCCCGCACGTTATTTTATTTTATATTCAATTTTTTAGAATATCGACATGTTCTCTATGAAGGAAAACAGCATCTTTGGTGTTGATCACCCATAATAACAATCGAATGATATATTTGTTTGCTTCAACATGCATATACCCTGTTTCATAGGGTCGAATGGTATGTACCATTCAAGCATGAATCTCAATTCAGAATGATCCATATCATTTTGCTCCATATACTTAAAATGGGTGGATTAAATTGTCATTATTGTTGTATGTTGATGGTGTTGTCAAGAGACACTGCTAGTATCATTTGGTGTTGTCATTGATGGAAACCATAATCAATGATCATATATGCATATCATCATTCGATCATATCGGCAAACAGATTGAAGATTGACAAGGAAGAACAACGTATCCAATAGTTCAGTGTTCATCGATCTGTATGAAGATTTTTTGTTATTGGTTTGTGTTGCACATCTCAGGAATGTTTTTTGGTATATTATCTCTATTACTATTGAAGCGCAGTGGCTCGTATCGATCCTCGTGTGAGTTAGAAGATCCGATTAAGCTAATTTTCTATTTTACAAGTATTGGAGCTGACTTCATCAATATATCATGTCACAGATGTATGGAAAGTAATTGGTTAAGTATTTTTGTGGAATGTTTTTTGGTATATTATCTCTGTTACTATTGAAGCGCAGTGGATCGTATCAATCCTCATGTGAGTTAGAAGATCCAATTAAGCTAATTTTCTATTTTACAAGTATTGGAGCTGACTTCATCAATATATCATGTCGCGGATGTATGGAAAGTAATTGGTTAAGTATTTTTGTGTTTGTACATCTTTGTTTGGTTCCTAGCCAAGTTGTGGTCGACTGTTGTGGATACGCATTGCATATTATTCATGATTTGAGCTGACATATACAAATATTCCTTTGTTCTATTGGAGCCGACATAGTGTAATTGAATTCTAAGTTGTGGATATATATATAAATTTGTCTGTATCATTTTTCATGATGTATGAAGTGTGTGGTGATGCGAATTGTGAATTAGAGCAGAGCAGAAGAACAATAATGCATAGTTTCACTTGCACATAGAGAATTTGTGTTGCAAGTGTGAGCAGAACAGAGCAGAAGTGCAAAATCAGTCTGTAGGATAGAAGATCAAATATTATGCTTCATTGGAACTGTAATTAGGCATATTTAGATGCTAATTTCTTAGTTCAACCTCATCAGGTAGATTTAATCTGATTTTCTTTGTAAAGTAGTGAGCCTTCCCTTTGAGTAGTGAGCTCTAGGCAGTGTGCCTGAATGCAAGTGCATTCCCCTTATTGTAATCTTCATTTGAGTATACTAATATTAAATTGTGGATTGACCATCCACCGTGGTTTTTCCCCTAATAGGGTTTCCACGTAAAAATCCTTGTGTTATGGTGTTGTGTTCATTTGCTTCATGCTTATGCATTATGGTTGAATGTTGTGAATGCTTTGAAGATAAAGGTTAAGTAAGTTAATTTTTGCACAGCATTGATTCACCTCCCCTCTTAGTGTAGCTTGTTTCCAACAATTGGTATCATAGCTAGTTCCTCTGAAGAAGTCTAATAGCTTTGAGAGATCTTGGAAAGTGCTTCAATGGATTCAAGCAGTCTTCAACAACAACTTTTGGTGGCCCTGGATGATCTTGATCAGTTAAAGGATGAAGTTTAGAAATTACAAGCAAACCTCATGGATACTGAGAAATTAATTCTTTGAAAGAAACAATCAATAAGTCTAGAGAGAAGAGAAAGGAACTTTGCGATCATATTAAGCATAATGAAAGTAAGAGCATTGAAGAAGAACAACTTAGTCAAGCCCTGAAGGAAAATACAAAATAATGTGAAAATCTTACCAGAGATAATATAATCCTAAAGCATGAGATGGAATCTATCATGATGAAGATGACCAACGAGATTGAAGACATAAAGAAGAATGAAGAGAACCTAGCACGATCCTTGAAAGAAAAATCTGAAGTATGCAGTTGATTGGATGATGAATTGGAACAATCTAAAAACAATGAAGAGGCACTTGAAAATTAGATGGATGATCTTAGAAATGAACTTGCTTCTACAAATGAGTACAAGGAGAAGTTCAAAGCTAGCTCTGCCATGCTTGATGAACTAATTAGCAATCAGAGGACTCATGGTGACAAGCGAGGTCTTGGATATGAAGAAGGAGAAAGTTCCAGATCCAAGCAAAGGAGATTCAGGCAAGGAAATCAAATGAACAAATATGGAAGGTATCTGGTAAGGCAACCTAATGCTCAGAGATTTAATGGATACTATTTTAGTTGTAATAAATTTGGACACATGGCAACTCAATGTAAAACTAGAATTAAATCAAGTGTTTCATCATTCTTAGGTCAGTGCTTTAATTATCATAAGGTTGTCACAAGTCAAATGAATGCATAAATGTGACGAATCAATTTCATAGAAATATCAGATGCTATACATGCAATAGACTTGGCCATACTGCTAACTAGTGTAGATCAAGAGGAAATCAATGGAACAACTGGTCTGGACAGAGAAACATTGTGTGCTATAACTACAAAAAAATTGGTCACATTGCTACGTTCTGTTGGAATAGAAAAGGTCTGGTAAATTAAAGGAAAAATATGCAGAAGGATATCAAGGGAAAATAAAAAGTCACTACAGATATGGTTAGATAGTAGATGCAAAAGAAATGGGAGAAGAAAGATCCCTCTATTGAAGAAAATGTGCTAGCACCAAAACCTGCTACTGGTAATTCCCCCGAGAATTAGTTTCAAGCTTTTGGCCTAGGGGGAGCTGTCAAGAAAATATTTTAACCCCTAACCGGTAAGTAACACCGGATGTGGATGTGTATAGAAGGTGCATAGATGCTCAACATATGTTGTTGAACTCATTGGAGGAAGTGGTATGCTATATTAGAGGTCCACAAAATATTTATCCATCACAGTGCATAAAAATAGGGTAACCAGATGAATTAGGGTAAGCGAATTTATTGCAACAAAAAGGGTTAGGTATGAAAGTGATGAAAAGTCATTTATATTCTTCATTTGTCACTTTGTATTTTGGAGAAAAGAAGTTTGGAGATCTCTAAGTCAAACTTTGGAAAATTGAGGTGAAATTCAAGCGCGGAAGTGATTCGACAATCAAATTCCAATCCAATGAAAAAGGTATTTATCAGAAAACTCTATGAATTTTTGATTTGGTCAAAATCAATACTCCTATGGTAGTCGAAGTAAAGGACATACCTCATCCCAAATTCAAATGGCATCCTTACAAGTCTCTTGAGACCGATCCGTTAGGAGCATTTTCATTTGTTCCGCACAGAGTGTTACACAAAGAGGATATTAGGGTTTATATCCACACAAATGTTGAAGAAATAGGAAGTTCACAATTGCTGAATTTGTATAATAATCACATCATAGGTGAATATTTCCATGTGAAACTGGAACATAAAATCCTAGAAGCAAATAAATTTACACAGATTGTCAAATTTCCCGTCTTTGAAGAGTCAAAATGGATTCGTTATATTTCGAGTCGAGTTCATGCAAAATTCATGTGGTTAAACATACAATTCAAAATCACCAAGGAAGCTATCAGTGTTGTAATAGGTTTAAATTCTTCCAGTGGGTTACCAATTCTAAAATCTGTGAAAAATCAAATGGTCATTGATGCTACAGGCTCTAGGTACGATAGAAGGGCAATGACAGTTGATGATATTGCTGATATAGATGTCAAATTTTCATCTATGGTTATAGGCTACAAGATTTATCATTCCAGCCGAGACAACTTTGTGTCTGATACAACAATCTATGTTGCCTATCAGATGGTGAAAGAAAATAAAGATTATGATCTCTATGAATTACCGAGGATTCAGCTAATGGAAAATCTTGCAAAGATTAAGAAAGATAAGAAAAACTCTTTCAAGTATGGTAACTTTCTTTTGTGCTTATTCTTTTATTTCATGGGTGAAGTTCTAGGATTTGGAAAGATTCACTGGCAAAAGGACATACATGTAGCTGCTCAGATTAGAGATCTTGTTCACAAATATGTAGATTCCAAAACAAAGAATGCTACTATTTGGGGATACTTTAAAATTTTTCAGGCTATGATGCAAGCTAGGGAGAGGATTCCCACCTCTATTGTAGAGAAGTACAAGGATTCAATTTGCTTCATGGTAGATGTTGATCAATGTATGACGGAAGCTTCTGATCCCAGAATAATTTGGATCATGCCTATGGGGTATGAAGTTGAAGAGAACATCTCAGATATGTATGCACGACACTTTCTAAGTAAACTTTTGGATCTGATAGAAGAAAGGTTCAGTACCTATGTTGAAAAAGAAATACAGGTTCACAATGAGCTCAGGAAACCTGTGGTAACTAAAAGAGTTAGAAAAGAGGTAGAATTTCTTGTAGAAAGTTTTGGCATATCCACAGAGAAATTAAAAGAGGCTAGAAAGAAAAGGGAAGAAGTTGAAGCAGCAAAAAAAGTAGCTAAGGAGACAGCAAAAACTCAATCAGTTGGTCCGACAACACAATCTGCCCGAAATAGATCTACTAGAAGCTCTGCATCTCATTCAACCCCTACAACAAAATCAATTCCTGTAAAAATTGAATCCAAGGGATTTGGGAAAGAAGAAAAAAGAAAGAAATACAAGAGCAAGAGAGTCTATGTAGCGGTTTCTGATGATGAGGAAACTGAGTTTGATGAAGGTGTCAAAGAAATCAAGCATCAAGGCACCTTGTAAACAACTGTTATGAAAGGAAAACCCTCTGGTAAAGATGTTCAAGCAAAGAAGATGACAAAAACTGACAATCCAGGTGTCAATAGAGGAATTTGAAAAGGCTTTAGTTAAAGATGGAAATACCAAGCCTCTATGTAAATGGTATGAGTCTTTTGATGAATCTGATAAAATAATTCTTCAAGAAGCGACAATAAAACATATGAATATTTTTAATAAAGTTTTGATTGAAATAATGCCTAATCTGCCCAAAAGTCTATATGGCATTCTGGAAATGAGGAGACCTAATGCTAGAACAAAAGAAGAACAAATGAGAGAAAGGATTCTTGCATAATTGTGTCTGGTAATGTCTGTGGATGACATGCAGACATTCTTGAACAAAGCCAAAAGGAAATTTAAAAGAAAAACAAGGGTAAATGAGCTAATGATCGGTTTAACTGATGAAGTTACAAGAGAAACTGAGCAAATCCTAAGGGAGATACTGTTAAATGACAAAATTGATGTTGTAGCTGAGGAAACACATGTTGAAGATGCCCCATTTGGTTTGGTAAAGGAAGCAAAAGAAGAAAATTTTGATACAATTGAGGATTCACAGATTCCTCCTGCACAAGACAACACATAAATTCCTATGGAAGTTGAGCTACCTAAAAATGCATCAGTTGAAAAGGTAGAGATCCCTAAAAAAAAATCAGAACCTACCACTGAGGAAGCAATGATTGAAGAAAATATAGATGATGTAAAGCCAATCCCAGTAGAGGCAAGAGACACTGCTGAGGCAGTGAAGAAATTTTTGGTTGAACAAAAGGAAGAAATTGATCTAGAATTGATTGAAGGTCCTATTGACCTATCCCTTAAGTCCAATTCAGAAGATGAAAGTAGCTTCATTTGCTCAAGCACAAGCTAGAGAAGAGCTACTAAAGTCACACAATGAGGATAGTGAACTGCTAAATCTTTCATCTAGAGTATTGGAGAAGATAATTCCTTCTTATGTGAAAGATCCAATTGGTTCCTCCTCCAGTGAACTGAAAAAGCTTATCAAATTTGTGAGTACTCACTTTGAGTCACTCAAAAAATCAGCTATGGTGAAAGTGCATAAAGAATTTGATGTCAAAAGGTTTAGTGGATTGAAAGAAATGATTATTAAAGATAAAACTATCTTAGCCACATGTGTGAAGAATGTGTAGAATGCTTTGTCAAAAGGTGGAAAGATCTACAAATCATGCTTGTCTTTTTCAAAATTTACTGAAGCTAATGAGAAAAAGGTTAAAGATCTGGAAAAATAGCTAAGTACTATTTTTGAAGCATTTGATCCTCTAACTAGCGGTGTTGGGAAGACAAAAGGTGAAGTGATGTCTATGCTTAAAAAAATAAAAATCTCAAAGCATGAGAATGATAAAACTGATAGAAGATTCGGTTAAGCTAATTTTTTGTTTTACCAGTATTGGAGCTGACTTCATCAATATATCATGTCACAAATGTATGGAAAGTAATTGCTTAATTATTTTTGTGTTTGTACATCTTTGTTTGGGTCCTAGCCAAGTTGTGGTTGATCGTTGTGGATACACATTGCATATTAGTCATGATTTGAGCCAACAAATGTAAATATTCCTTTGTTCTATTGGATCCAACATAGTGTAATTAAATTCTAAGTTGCAAATATATATATATATATAAGTTCTGTTGATGGTTAAAATGACACAAACAACATTAAAACAGAGTATTTCTACTCTATTTCTCTTGAAAAAGAAAGACTACATGTAGTGGCCTAACTCCCAAGGTCCTGGTAGTTGGTTCTCAACTGTCTAATGTCACTCAATTGGTTCATGCAACTATAATATTCAAGGGGCCTGTGCTGGTAACAAAGGATTCAAGCTATGACTCTCTTTGTCAAAATAGTTCCTGTAAATCAATGGGTTTAAAATAAAAGAAAAAGATAGATCCAGGGGGTAAATCAGTAAGTATCTCTGCAAAAAGCTCTATAAAATCCTATCTCTTAGCACTAGGTAAGCCAATCCAATTCTCAATTAGCCAACCCTTACAATGTAATACCCATCTGGTATTTATAGAATACAAAAAGAAGTTCGAACTTTACTTCTATCTTAGGCTTTCCACCTTTTTAGGAACAATCAACTTTCTTGGAAACTTAGATCAACTTTGATCTTGAGTTCTTACATTATACATTCAGTTTGATCTAACAATAGAAGATAGAAATAGAAAAAAAGAAGATCATGTGTCCTTAAGACTGTCAGTGCCGCATGCATGCAACATGCAAGGAAGAAGATCATCATGCGTCATGCATGGAAGAAGAATATCATGCATGCAAGATTTTATGCATGTGAAGCTAGATCCGCTATGAACTCATCATAACTGGTGAAGACTTGTTGTAGCATATCCATATCTGGCCCATCAATCTAGTCATCTTCAAATTTGATGCGATCCAACTCAACTGCAACAAATTCTTTCATGCTTTTTACCTTGACCAACTCTCTCCCTGCAGCTTTTATTTCTTCCTTGACTTCTACAAGCCGATCTATCACTAAGTCTTCTCCATCATCTTTCTCTTGCATGAGTCCTTGGAATCTTTCATTCCATTTCTCTCTAACCTGACTCAATGGCATGCCATATTTAGTCATTACATTCACATCTACTATTATAGCCATAACCGCTTCCAACTCTTCCAACTACTCAGTTAAATTATTAACTGCTTCCTGAATTTCATCCTTATGCTTGCTCAAAACGCCAATCCTAAACTTAAGGATACGAGAAGTCTTTTCTACAAAATCTTTATTATCATCTTCGAGTATAGATTCTTCTAGAAGAGTAGTTAGAGGCAATGTATTTATCTTCTCTAACTTTTCACTATACTCTTTGTACTCTTCTTCTAACTTCTCGGATGCCTCAATATATTGATGCATCTCTTTTATTACTCCTTCCGCCTCCTTATAGGTTTCAAATCCTTTTTCCAAAACCTCACCTACCTCCCGGTTCACTTTGTCTATCCATTTGTCAACCATCTCCGCCTTACCTCTAACCTGCACCAAATCATCAACCTCCTTTTTGCTTAACAAAATAGGAATCTCAATTGCTGCAACCTGTTGTGACCTCGGAGAGGAGACACTCTTCAAGAATGAATGTAACTGATCCAATTGAGCCTTAAGCTCATCTTTCTTTTGTTTTTCCTTAATCATCCTTGATTTTATCGTTGAAGCCACCACATCAATCAGATTCATTTGTTGATTTCTAGTGGGTCTTCCCAAGTTAACCGTACTCAATTGATAGTCTGTGAGCTGCATATCCCCTACCTCCTTTTCAATCGTAGGCATGGCACATTCAGCAACTATCTCCCCTTTATCTGTGAGTCTAGTAGAATGCAAAACTTTAGCCCTCTTCTTAGGCCTTTCCTGTTCAATCTCCTTCATCATGTCCTCCCAATTAAGAGGTTGAGGAGGTGTTCTAGCTCTCTTCTGCAAATCTAATTTCAACCATGTAGGAGCACTAGGATTCATCATCATGGAAGAGGAAGCAGCAACTGTAGAGGATGGCTGAATATCTACCTCAGGTTGAGAATCAACCTTTGCCTTTTCTTGTTGCTCCTGCAGCACATGCATTTACACCAACTTCTCAGCCTCTTCTCTATCTCTTTGTTCCTGTATTTTCCTATCTTCTTCTTCCTTTCTCAATCTCTCCTCTTCCATCTGATCCTTCTCTAACTTTTCTTTCTCTAAGGCCTCTCTTTCCAACCGTTCTGCCTCTAAAGCTTTAAGTTTTGCAGCTTCGGCCTCTTCTTCTTTTTGCTTCCTTTCAGTTTCTTCCTTTTCTATACTTTCCATTTCCAAGGCTATGAGTTTCTCTGCCTTTTCCCTTTCTTCCTCAGCTTGCTATTTCTTTACTAGCTCTTCAGCCTCTTTTTCTTTTCTTAGAGCTTCGGCTTCTTGCTCTTTCTATCGAGCCTCCTCTGCAAGCTTCAATCTAGCAACCAGGGCTTCCTTTTCCCTTCGGTTTCTTGCTTTCTCCTCCTCGAGATCATGGATCTTCTATATCAGTTCCAGCTTGTCATTTCCTGCCTTGACCTTGATCTGATGCTCTCGTTGCCTCATTTGCTCCTCCATTGTATCAGTCATTGTCCTTGTTTCAACTTCTTTTACCTTTGATTGCTGCTGTTGAAGTAGAGCATCAGCTTGTGATTTTGCCTCCATTTCCTTTTGTTTCTCCGCAGGAGCCCTTGCATCAGATTCTCTAGTAGCATCTTCAAATTGTTTCCATTGTTTTTCCTGTGTAAGAATCTGCTCAACAGTATAATCTAGAGGTACATTTTCTTGCAAGTTCTTCTCTGACAGAGTTTCATCCGAGTCTGTCTCAATTTCTACCAATTCTTCCTCCACTTCTTTTCCTTTAGTAGCTTCAGCCATGGAATAAAGTACTCCTTGAACTTCTTTACTTTTCTTTCTTGTGAGTGGGGCTTGTGCAGATGACTCACCCAATGCAGGCGTAGGAACAACAGATTCAATTGGAACATCTCCCTTGGGTGTCTCTTCTTCTTCATCAACTACCTCCAACTCTGTTTCTTCAACATCAGGAGGAAAGAATTCTAATGGTTCCTTGGAAGGTGCCTTTCTTTTAATCCTCTTATACCCTTTACCTTTCTTGAGGATTGGTCCCTGAGGAGCTTGAGTTCTCATCATCAACCATTGCACACTTCTATCCAAGACTGTTCTTCCCAGTTTCTTAATATCAATAGTTTCTTCCTCATTCCAGTCTATTGGATCTAAGTTTTTGGTGCCAATCTTCAAAGCTTCATATGAGGGATCTAATACAATTCCATCATCCACCAAAGTGTTAGGAATATTATCTTTAATACCCAGCTCTACCATAAGTGAGACTGGTAATCTCTCATAATTCTTCTTCCTTAAGTCATATTCATCCTGCCTATCACACCAAAAATCCTCCAACAAATTAAAATGTCTAGTAAACACTGAAGGTAATAAAGCATACATCTTCTTCTTTGGATCAAAATACTTACGAGCTGTATACAATCCCAATTTTAATTGTATCAACTCATTACAAACCACCTTAGCTGCCTTCAAGTGTTGACAACCATATTCCCCCAGTGTCATAGGAAACTTATGGCATCTTGTCTTGTGCTTCATCCCAAATCTAGCATTAACTCCAATGGCCTGATATACAAATTCCATAAGCACTATTCTATTGCTGCAACATCTTGGAAGTAAATGGGGATGACCTTCAAACCCAAACAATCTGAAGTATGTAAATTTGGGGTATTGGATGTACCAACTTCCCCATTTAGAAATGAATGCCATAGCTTCTTGGCTTAACCTGCATCCTGCATCTCCACTCAATTGGTTGATAACCACATATAAAAAGGCATCATTGACTCTCCTGAAGTGAGTCTCAACAACCTGAAGGGATAATTGATCATAGTGTTCCCACACCTTCCTTTGTCCATCCAAGACTCTCATTATACCTACTTTGTTTAATCCTGGGAAAATCCCCATTCTTGCTACAGCATAGACCACATATGAAGTCATGAAGAAAGATTTGGTCTGTCTGACCCTTGTGAGTTGATCATGTATGGCATCAGAAACAATCATTGACCAATCAAATTGATAATCGCCCTGAAAGATCACTTGAATAAAATGAAACATCCATTCCTTGAAATGGAAGGAATCCCTCTTCCCAAACACTCTAGACAACATCAATATCAAATCAGATATCTCCTTCTTGAAGTCTGCCCTCTTTGGCTGGTCTGCCAGTTTGCTTAAAGACTTCTTCTCGGTGCTTAACCATCTTTTTTTTAAATGAGACTTATTGGAGTCTTTATGCTTACTGTATTTCTCCAATGCCTCAGCCTCAGTTAACTGCACTAAATTCTTGGGATTAGGAACATTAAATATACTTTGGAACATCTGCGGAGTAAGATCTATAATCACATTATTCTGTGAATCCATGCATAATCTTGTAGCTAGATTATAAGTACCGGCCACTGTACATATCAACTCCGGACACTGAACTGACAAAGGAAACACAGTGATATGTGCAAGACCGGAGTCAACAATCCTTTGAGTTCTCCCTGTCAAGTTTTCCCTTTCTGCAAAGGTCTCTTCATGTAATTCTTCAAAACTATACTGGCCCAGATTAGTATCTGTGATATCTGACCAGTCTGATTCCACCTTGCTCGCCTTCACCACCGGATTCCTATGATCATACCTTAATGTATAAGGTAGCTGTTCTGGTTTCACCTTCTTGATTTTCGATGCTGTCTTTGACGTTCCAGCCGGTTGATTCCTTCGAGCAGCCTCTCCTGACGTTCCTAACATCTCTCAAATCTCCTGCAAGCAAACCTCTAATTAGACCTTCAAATAAATCATTATAAAACATGTTTTAAAAACATACCTGTTACATATACATCGGAGTCGGAACTAGACAGAAGCTCAAAACAAGCGCTTTTACAAAACTAGCAGACTCGGAGCAAAAACCGATATAGGAACTTCACCTAGTAACAAACGAGCTCGGAGTCGGAGTCGGGGAAGTTATCGGAACCGGGATCGGAATGAAAAAGGGATTTGGTTTTTCTTTGAATTCTCTTCTTTTCATATTCTATTTCCATTCCGCCTCCGCCTCTGATTTAGTTATCGTTACTTCGACAAAAGACTCCCCACTATATGCGGAGCCGGACACGGGATGAAAACAGAACTAATAACCTTTACAAACAAAATTCTTAAGTTCAAGATCAGTTCCGATCCCGCCTCCGCTAATTATCACATACTTCAAGAAAACCTTTTAGAACTCGGAATTGAAAACGAGATAGCCATGGAATTGATAACTTTGGTAAAAACAAAAATCTTATGCCCATACCCATTCCAATCCCGCCTCCGCCTATGCTAATCATGACATCATCAAATTTATTCATTTTCATCATAACTTCATGATTAAACCTCGGTCGCCATAAAATGGCAAAGGAGCTTAAAAACACTACCCTCATATGACCGTAGGGAACAATTGTATTTTAGAGCCATTTATTTAAATATTATTTAAAGTAATTGCAGAGACCGACGAAACCCTAATCTAACAAACTTAATAAAATCAGAGCACGGGTTTAAAACCCTGCCATTCTCCCAAACGACGAAACCCTAATTCAAACAATAAATCTAATCTACCTTAACTCACTATAAAATCTCTAATCTACCTCACTGTAAATTCTTAATCTAACTCATGCCATAATAAAAACCTTTAATCTAATCTAATCTACTACAAATTGAAAACGACACGACGCGATCACGATTAAGATGTGAAAGCGACAATGCCCAAAAATAGAAAGAAATGACACGATAAAACAAGACAACAAAGATTAAAGCAAAACAAAACAAGCCAAAACAAGAACCTGCTCATTCAATCACATCGATGATCATAAAATTGCTTTAAAACACAATGATTGAACACGTGAACAGATACAAAGCAAAACACAACAAGGAAATAAACAATGAACAACAAAGATAAAAGACCTACCTCAAACGCAAACAAAGCCACGTTAACTTTCTGAATCGATTCGCACACAATATCCCTTCTCTATCTCAATCAATTTGCTCAAACAAACTCTGCTATTGCTCTTCGCGCTCTCAGACTTGTGATAATAACAATAATGATCGGCTTTAACCCTTAATAAAGAAAAATATGTGAATTTCTACCTACATTGGCAACCACCATTAATGCATTAAAATGCAGTAAAGGCGGAGTCAGAATTGTAAGAGAACGAACACTAGTCTACTATGCAACTTCAGTCAAAAAGTCAATGACAAAAAATTGGCGGGGTCGGAACTAAAATGGAAACAGGATCTTAAAATCATAAAATTTCCAAACCTTATCCCCATTCTGACTCCGCGTCCGACAACTAAAAACAAAACAAAAACAAAAAGTTAAGTAAAAGACCAACCTAATAAAACAAAACACAAAAACCGAGACAAACAAACATTAAAAAGGGAGCGGAGGCGGGATCGGAATTGAATTTGATTTTGCAAATTTTGATAACCACCATCCCAATTCCCACTCCGGCTCCGCTTCTGCCAAAGAGCAAAAACAAAGGCAAAGAAAAGACTGTTGGGATAGAACCAAAAAACAAGCCTCGAAAGAACTTTCAGAACCCAATTCATCTTCGGTTCCGACTCCGACAGAGAAATCAAAGAAAAACAAAGTATTGGCAAAACTAGACTCCAAACTTTGTTCCAAAAACAACTAAGTACAAAAAACACAAAGGGGGACCCATTTTGACCAAGGCAAAAGATGGGGTGGTTATGCAAGGCATAACAAGTTCGTCTGTATCATTTTGCATTATGTATGAAGTGTGTGGTGATGCGATTTGTGAATTAGAGTAGAGCAGAAGAATGTTAATGCAAAGTTTCACTTGCGCATAGAGAATTTGTGTTGTGAGTGTGAGCAAAAGAAAGTAGAAGTGCAAAATCAGTTTGTAGGACAAAAGATCGAATATTGTGCTTCACCGGAACTATAATAAGGTATATTTAGATGCTAATTTCTTAGTTCAACCTCATTAGATGGATTTAATCCAATTTTCTTTGTAAGGAAGTGATCCTTCCCTTTGAGAAGTGAGCTCTAGGTAGTGTGCCTGAATGCAAGTGCATTCCCCTTATTATAATCTTCATTTGAGTATACTTAGATTAAATTGTGGATTGGCCATCCACCGTGGTTTTTCCCCTAACAGGGTTTCCACGTAAAAATCCTTGTGTTATGGTGTTGTGTTCATTTGCTTAATGTTTATGCATTATGGTTGAATTTCGTTAATGCTTTGAAGATAAAGGTTAACTTAATTTTTGCACAACACTGATACACCCCCCTCTCAGTGTAGCTTGTTTCCAATAGATGGACGTCATCTTACTCAAAGCTTATTGTGGATAAGTATTATCGACTTTGTGTGATATGTGTACTAATCGAGTTCATTTTTGTAACATATATATGTGTATTAGGAATAAATCCCTATGTTGTTCTGTTACTTCCATTATGTCGAATGATCAAGCATCATTCAAATTACAGATTGGATTGGTATTTTTGATCCAAAGTAACTGACTATTGTAAATATTTTATAAAATATAATGCATGTGGTTATTATTATGTCGCCAATAGTATATCACACATTATAGGCTGAGGGTATATGTACCCTCATGGCTTATGATTAAATCTTTCTTTCTCTTTCGACGAGAATGCATATATATATGTGCATGCACTTTGTCGCCCATGTGTATGAATCATATACATTCAAATAGTTAAATACACCGTGTTTCTTTTCAAATAATAAACCAATGCCTCGGGTATGAGGTCGACAACACCAATGAAATATAGGGTGTTGGGTATAAGTTGATGACCTGATCAAGGAAAATCGACCCCAATATTTTCATTGTATAAACATATATGTGTGATTAAAATATGAATAGATTGTAAAACATCACAATTTTCTAAATTAAAATATAGAGAATAAATGATATGTTAGATAACCATATAACCGATTTGTCTGTCTTGAACATAATGATTATAGGATAATGTTAAGATTTTTTTTAAGCAATTCAAATTAAAGTTTGACAATAATTAATACTAGTTCTTGTAATGCTTCTGGAAACAATATCCTTGGAATAATATGGATTTAAAGGTGTTATGATTTAATATTGTAGTGGTTGATTGGTTTTCCAAAATAACACAATTCATTCCATACCAAAAGTTGAATGAAACTTCCAAGATCATAAATCTGTATTGCAAGCATGTTGTGAGGATACATGGTTTACCATAGAGTATTGCCTTAAACAGGGATACTATGTTATTGAGCCATTTTTAGCATATATTGTGTAAGAGGTTGGGAATATAGCTAAATTATAGCTCAACATACCATCAATAAAATATGGCTAAAAAAAATTGTGAACTTGACTCTAGGAAATCCTCTCAAGGTTTTGGTAGGAGACAATCAAACATAGTGGGACACCTTGATTGTGTAGTTGAGTTTTAATTCAATGATTTAGTCACATTGTCTACTTGTAAAACACACTAATAATTTTTTATTAAGAATCTAAAAAAGGTTTTATATATTTTTTATAGTGACTAATGGAGAGGGTCAGCCCACAATAGTGTGTCTCACTTTTGAGCCAAAGTAGACCATTAAAATTAGCATTTTTCACCAAATTTTCACTTTATGAAACCTATAGCAACTAAACCATTAATAATTTTGAGATGATGTGAACTACTTATTTGTGAGGATTTGTGTGTATATTCTAAATATATATATTTTAAAAAATTATAAATAAATTATGAATTTTTTTATGTAACTTTTAATAACTTATTTTTTACAGTAAACAACATTTTAAAATAGTGATGTTCATGTCATCACACATAAAAAAATTTATTGAAAAGATAAAATTATAATTTTTTAAATGTAGATTTGTAACTGTCACCTAAGTATGCACCCTTGCTGAGTTGCAAAACTCAATTTACTAGTGAAACATTGGATCCATTTCAGGTTTGTGGGTTACTTATGAAGAAAAGGAACCTCCAAAGAGGGTTGGTTCCCTTGGTGTCTCACCTAACCTAACTTAAACTACTGCTTTACTGAGGAAAAGAGTAGAAAGATGACATGAAACTAAAATCTAACTATGTGAGGTGATGCACCTAAATGTTGACAACTTGTTTCTGTTGTTCTAACACACAAACTTTTATTTATTCATCTTATGTTCACACAACTCACATGTTCAAATGCTCAAACATAAGTATTTCATAGAAAAAGTTTGACATACTAATAACCTCTAGAAGGAAAACCAAATGTTTTTCACAAATAAAGAGTTTAAACCTTAACAACATAACCTACGAAATACTTATGCTTGAGCATTTGAACATGTGAGTTGTGTGAACATAAGCTGAATAAACAAAAGTTTGTGTGTGAGAACATCAGAAGAAAGTTGTAAAAATTTAGGTGTATCACCTCACATAGTTAGATTTTAGTTTCATGCCATCTTTCTACTCTTTTCCTCAGTAAAGCATTAGTTTAAGTTAGGTTATATGAGACACCAAGGGAAGCAACCCTCTCTGGAGGTTCCTTTTCTTCATAGGTAACCCGAGAACCTGAAAAGGATCCAATGTTTCACTAGTATGCTAAGTTTTGCAAATCAACTGGGGTGTATACTTAGGTGATAACAGTTTTTGGCACTTTTGGTGGGACTATTTGAGCTATCCCAATTCAAATTTCATCATTTTATTGCTAATGTTCGATGTGTATATTAGTAATTTCTACCTTTGGAGGAAAAATATTCACACATTTGGAAGCTCCACGTTTGAATCTACTAGCTCAAGTAGACTAAGTGCTGGTATGTTGAGGAAAAAAAACTTGAATTTCCTTCATTTCAAAGAATTTCTAAGCAATTCTCCGACTTTTTAAATGTTTTAGTATGTCAAAGTTTCATGGACAAAATGTATTTTCACCTCCATTCCACGAAAATTCTACTTCTACCACTTCTTATCAGCCATACCAAGCAGAATATGCTATTGGTTTTTTCTCAAATTTAACCCACCAACAACAAATTATCAACAAAATTATCAAGCTTGCACCCACCCATCCCTTCTCAACCTTCTTGGCAGTCTTCTGATCAGTTTAAAGAAGTCATGGATAAGTTGAACCAGCCTTGCTGCCTCCCTAACTAGCCCCAAAATATAGATAGTATGGGGATTAGTGACATAAAAAATATATTAATAGGCTTCAATAAGCAATTGGATGACATCAAGAGGCAACAAGATTTCAATTTACAACAAGAGGAGTTGGCTCACCAAGCCTATCAATACCAACAAGATATGGATGCACAAAAGAAGCAATATGAAGAGTCTCTTGCAAAAGAGTTTTTTTCCAAACAAAAGCAGATGAAGCTATTACTTGCTCAAGTACAAAGGTTGGAGTCCCAATCAATCTCTTGCATTCCAGATCAGCCTATGAAAGAGGAGGCTCCTAAGTACAAGTTTCCAAGTTTCAAGCAAGATAAGCCTCCTGAATTCTCAAGTAGGTGTTCTAAATTTGAAATACCAAGTTTTAGGAGTACTTTTCCATTGCAAGAACATGTGATTGAACAAAGTGAGTCTATTATTCCTCAAGAAGAACCCTTTCAAGAACTTTTCCTACCTCAAGGGACTCAACAAACTCAAAATCATCCACCAAATCAGTCTTTTTGTCCTAGTACCATTTCCCTTTTCAAAGGTGTACCTATTGTTTATCAAGATAGCTGGTTTAATGACAAGAAAGATGAGTTTTTTGGGGTAAGAGAAGAACAACTTGCAACTGATGAACTTGCACATGATGGAAAAAATGAAAAATCAAAATTGTTACAAGAGGTTAATGAGCATAATCATTTGGGATAGAAAAATGAAAAGCAAGGAGGTGATGAAAAAGAGGAGTCTAACTTATGGTTTGATGAACTTCCTTCTTTTTTTGAGCACGATTAAGAAAACACTCCTATACCAACATCGACAATAGGTTTAGAAAAATTGGAAGATACAAACAATTTTGATAAGGTGTTGATACAAACAATTTTGATAAGGTGTTGATATACCAAGCACAAATTGAGGAAACGATTTTTTGAAGAGTGCAAATATTGGAAAACATGAGGAGAACAAGATAAAAATTGATGAAGACATTTTCTCTAGCATCATTGAAGACTTTTGCTCAAATCTTGATAGCAAGATAACACTTCCTAAATTAGAAAATTAAGAGCATCATGAATTAGAGGATAATGCAGCCATGTATCCATTTGAACAACATGAATCAAATCATTCCAATCTGCATGATGATAAAGAAGTAGTGCATAAACATCAAGCCAACAATGGGAGTTCAAATTTTGTTCTTTCAAGAGGTTGTCCTATCAAACATTTAGCTAGTTTATTAGGATTTAGGTTCCATCAACGTTGTAAATCCTTTACTTAATTATTCTCCTAAAGTGTTTTGTACATTTACCCATAAGAGGTGAAACCGTTTGACCAATGGTGGTGAAAGAAACAATGTAAATGCAGTGTTACCATTACTGTTTATCCTTTTGGAAAAGGACAAAATAACTAGGCATCCCACTTTGGGATCTTCCAGAATGAGGTTGTTGGGTCAAAATAGGGTGTTGTAAGAGCATCTATGACATGTATGATAGTTTTCATAAGATTCTATGACAGTATGATAATTCCCTATGATAAAATATGTTATTTTTAGACCCCATGCACCCATGCTTGAGAGATGCCTTATGACATTTGTAAGAGCATCTGTAAGAGGCTATTTTTGGTATTTTTTGACCATTTCAAGGAGGGAGGCATGGGTTTTTCTAGGTGGTATTGCTGCCTATTTATTGGTGAAACCATGGTGGTTTTCATCCTCACAAATCTCTTTAAATTGGGGCCTTGAGCTAGAGTTATTCAATTCAGTTTTGCAGGTTTACAGGGTAATAGGGTGTTGCCGGATTTTACAAAGATTGATCAGAGAAGTCTATTGCTGCATGTAATATCTCAGATTATTAGTAATATACTTGCCTCTCTTTTGGTGGTGGAGTTTTTCCTTTTGGGTTTTCTCCACGTAAATCTTTTGTTGCATGTGTTATGATTCTTCTATCTCTCTCTCTCTCTCATTCTTTCTTCACACTAAGGCTAAAGATTAATCTACTTATTTAAGATTTGCATACACTTATTTAAGTTCATATTACAAGCTTTCTTCACCTTGATAATCAACATTTGGTATCAGAGCTAATGGTTTTGTTAAGGAAGGGACACTTTCCTTTTAAGTGTTGAAGGTTTTTTGTTGCAGCGGGAGCTTTTGTGTTGTGGGTTTTTGAAAATTTGTGAAAGATTCTATACCATGGCCTCCACCTCTCATCAATATATTGAGAAGTTCAATGGTACTGGTTACGAGATGTGGAAGATGAAATTGGAAGATCTTCTTGAGGAGAGAGATCAATGGTTACTAGTTTCAGTTGATACGAAGCCATCTACTTCAACCTTGTCGGATGAAGATTGGAATAAGTTAAACAAGAAGGCTGAAGGGACCATTTGGTTGTGTCTCACTGAATTTGTCCTCCTGAATGTCTCTTTAGAAGACGCAACATACAATCTTTGGAAGAAGATAGGTGAAATCTACCAAACTAAGAGTTTGTCTAACAAGTTGTATCTCAAAAGATGTTTATATTCATTAAAGATGAAGGATGGTGATTCTATTGCTAAAGATTTGATTCTTTTAATTTCATTATAAGTAGGATTGCATCTATTGATGTTAAAATAGAAGATGAGGATAAATGCATTTTATTGATTTGCTCTTTGCCAAAATCTTGGGAAAATTTAATTGTTGCTATAACAAGTGGTGGTGTAGAACCTAAGATGGATAATATTATTCCCATGCTTATTTCAGAGGAGATGAGGAGAAATACCATGCATAGTGGCTCCAAAGATGCCTTACATGTGCAAGATAGGTCCAAGGAGAAAGGGCCTAAAGGGGATAAGAAGAAGGATAAGTCTAAAGGATGATCTAAGACCCCTGGAAAGAGTAAAGTTAAGTGTTGGAATTGTGGTAAATGGGGAGATGTGAAGAAGGAATGTAGAAAAAAGAAAAGGAATGCAAATTCCTCCATGGAAAAGTCCTCTGATAACGGTGATTCTAATGCTTTGATTATTCTAGCTAACATAGTTTATAATGATGCTTGGCTTATTGATTCGGGTGCTTCCTTCCATATGACTCCTCATAAGGAGTGATTTTCTACATACAAAGAATTTGATGGAGGAGAGGTCTTCATGGATGATGATAGCTCACAAAATATTATTGGTAAAGGAAAGGTAAAGTTGTGTTTCAGTGATGGGAGGGTTAATATCCTGGATGATGTTTTTCATATTCCGGGACTTACAAAAATTTTAATTTCAGTTTCCAAGTTGAATGATACTGGAATGCATGTGGCATTTGACAAGTTTGGTTGTAGGATGGTAAGGGGAAGTTTGGTGGTTGCTAAAGGATCTCAGACAGGGAATTTGTTTATGCTACATGCCTCTACTTTTTGTAACTCCTCTTTTATAACTAGCATTGAAAATTTATGTATGTTGTGGCACCATAGATTGGGTCACATTGGTGAAAAATGTCTTAGGACCATACTTGATAAGACAATAGTAGACAATATTTCTGATTATTTTGTTGGTAAAAATGATTTCTATGAGGACTGTGTGTTTGGTAAAAAACCAGGTCATCATTTCCTAAATGAACTAATAAAGATAATGGATTGTTAGAACTAATTCATTCAGATGTATGTGGTCCAGTGGATACAAATTCTTTGGGTAGATCTCATTATTATGTTTCCTTCATTGATGATTACTCAAGATATACTTGGATTTATTTTATGCATACAAATATGAAGTTTTCGCCAAATTTAAGGAATTTAAGGCATTGGTTGAAAAACAAACAAATTATAAGATAAAAGTATTGAGATTTGACAATGGGGGTGAATATTTTTCTAAGGAATTTGATGAGTTTTGCAAACATGTAGGAATTGTTAGGCAAAAGACTACACCTTATACACCACAACAAAATGGGTGGTAGAAAGAATGAACCGTACATTAATGGAAAGAGCTAGGAGTATGTTAAGTAGTGCTAAGTTAGATAAATGATGTTGGGTAGAAGTTGTTGGTACTACTTGTTATTTAATTAATAGATCTCCTTGTAAAGATCTTGTTGATAAAACACCTTATGAAATGTGGTTGGGTAAAAATCCTCTAGTTTCACATTTAAGGGTATTTGGTTGTGAGGCTTTTGTTCATGTACTTAAAGAGAAGCGGTCTAAATTGGATCCCAAATCTCATAAATGCATCTTTGTAGGTTATGGTGAAAATGTTAAAGGTTATAAACTTTGGAATCCACTAACACAAAAGATGATACTTTCTAGAGATGTAATTTTTTAGGGAATTTAGAGCTAACTTTGAACATGAGCAACCAAAGGAAAAGTAAAAAACGATGCATTTTGAAACTAAGCAAGAAGATGCAGATGTGGTAGAACAAAGAGATGGAGAAGAAGAAGAGATTTCTGAAGAATCTGTTGTAACAGAAGAAGTTGAAAACAATGAGGATGAACATGAGGAGGAACCTCTTACTCCACCTTTGAGAAGGTACACAAGACAACGAAATCCATTTCAAAGGTATAGCCCACCTAATTTTCGTTGTAAATTTTCTTTGTTATGTACTGATGATGAACCTAGATCTTTCAGGGAAGCTCTATCTTCAAAAGAATGTGAGTCTTGGATGTAGACTGTGAAGATGAGATGATGTCTTTGGAAAACTCTGACACCTGGGATCTTGTTAGTTTTCCCAAAGGAAGAAAGGCCATTGATTGTAAGTGGGTATATAAAAAGAAGTTTGGTGCAAATGGTAATTTGGAACGGTACAAGGCCAGATTAGTGGCCAAGGGCTACTCTCAGAGAGAGGGAGTTGATTTTGGTAAAATATTCTCTCCTATTGCTAAGTTAACTTCTATTAGATTCCTTTTATCCATTGTTGTTGATTATGATTTAGAAATAGAACAAATGGATGTTAAAACCACTTTCTTGCATGGGGATCTTGATGAAGAAATTTACATGAATACTTGACGGTTTTGTTGTGAAAGGAAAATAACACTTGGTTTGCAGGTTAAAACGGTCTCTATATGGTTTAAAACAGTCGCCTAGGATGTGGTACCAAAAGTTTTGATGCCTTTGCATTAAAGTTGGGTTTTGTTAGAAGTGAAGAGGATCAATGTGTTTATTTTATTGTTATTGATGATCAGATACTGATTATCATCTTATATGTGGATGATATGTTGCTCATTGGTAACAATAAGGCAATGATTAGGGAACTTAAAACTCATCTTTCTGGAACATCTGATATGAAAGATTTAGGGGTTGCTAAATATATTCTTGGGATGGAAATCATTAGGGATCGGGCTCACAAAAAGCTTTGGTTGAGTTAGAGTAAGTATGTTAACACTATTTTGCAAAGGTTTAATATGCAAGACTGTAAACCAATAAATATTCCATTTCCTATTGGTATTAAGTTAAGTTTAGACATGTGTCCTGAATTGGATGATGATATTGATGAAATGTCTAAAGTTCCTTATGCTAGTGTTATCGGTAGTTTAATGTATGCAATGGTTTGTACTAGACCAGATATAGCTCAAGCAGTGGGAGTTCTAAGCAGGTTTGTGTCTAACCTTGGTAAAGAACATTGGAATTTTGTTAAAAGGGTATTTAGATATTTGCAAGGCACTTCTAATTATTGTTTGGTTTACCATGGTACTGATAATGTTGGTAAGTCATTGGACATACTGGGTTTTTTTGATGCAGATTGGGCAGGTGAATTGGATAGTCAAAGGTCCACTAGTGGCTATGTGTTTAATTTGTTTGGATGTGCAGTGAGTTGGATGAGTAAAAGACAACCTACAGTTGCTTTATCTGCCACTGAAGCAGAGTATATACACATTCTTCTAAGGAGGTGGTTTGGTTACAAAGACTTGGTAATGGTATTGGTTTTGATTGCAAGATAGTGAGGATCGGATGTGATAGTCAGAGTGCCATATGTTTGGCTAACAATCCTATGTATCATGCTCGTACTAAGCATGTCGATCTTCAGGATCACTTTGTGTAAGAAATGGTTGAGAATGGACAGGTCTTGATTGAAAAATTTGACACTTTGGATAATGTTGCAGATTCTCTTATGAAGCTAGTCATCATGAATAAGTTCTCTTCATGTAGGAAGGCCATGGGCCTTGATCACTATCCTTGATTCTATGTAATTGTATCTCTATGGGTGTAATTTACAATGTATGATGTCAAGTGGGAGAATGTTAGGATTTCGGTATCATCAACCTTGTAAATCCTTTAATTCATTATTCTCCTAAAGTTTTTTGTACATTTACCGATAAGAGGTGAAACCATTTGACCAACGGTGGTGAAAGAGACAATGTAAATGCAATGTTACCATTACTGTTTGTCCTTTTAGAAAAGGACAAAATAGCTAGGCGTCCCACTTTGGAATCTTCTAGAATGAGGTTGTTGGGTCAAAATAGGGTGTTGTAAGAGCATCTATGATATGTATGATAGTTGTCATAAGATGCTATGACAATATGATAGATTCCCTATGATAGAATATGTTATTTTTAGACCCTAGGCGCCCATGCATGAGAGATGCCTTATGACAGTTGTAAGAGCATGTATAAGAGGCTATTTTTGGTATTTTTTGACCATTTCAAGGAGGGAGGCATGGGTTTTTCTAGGTGGTATTTCTGCCTATTGTTTGGTGAAACCATGGTGGTTTTCATCCTCACAAATCTCTTTAAATTGGGGCCTTGAGCTAGAGTTATTCAATTCAATTTTGCAAGTTTGCAGGGTAATAGGGTGCTATCAGATTTTACAGATATTGATAAGAGAAGTCTATTGCTGCATGTAATATCTTAGATTATTAGTAATATACTTGCCTCTCTTTCGGTGGTGGAGTTTTTTCCCTTCGGGGTTTCTCCACGTAAATCTGTTGTTGCATGTGTTATGATTCTTCTATCTCTCTCTCATTCTTTCTTCACACTAAGGCTAAAGGTTAATCTACTTATTTAAGATTTGCATACACTTATTTAAGTTCATATTGCAAGATTTCTTCACCTTGATAATCAACACAGTCATGCTTACACCCAAGCGTGAAATTACAACTAAAGATGAAGCTGGAGGTAGAGTTGCAGCTAAAGGAGATCAATTTTAACTCACTTATCTAGTACAAAACAACAGTAAGCAAGATCAAAATCAAAGGGTAAGTGACTAAGTTTATGAATTTTAAAAAGCATTGCAGTTGTTCATTAAGTTTCTACTCGTGCTGCATCTTTTTTGGGTCGCTCATGGACATGACAAATATTGCAAGTTGTTGAGAAAATCCAATCAAATGGTTTTGTTTGAGTGAGCCTTATTGTTGGTTAGTATAGGTTAGGATTAGGTGTTTTTTGAGTCAATAAGTGTTGTTACACGTAGGTTTCAGGAGTCTTTTCTTTCCTCTAAGTGTTGATGCATAGTTTGGTCAGTTAGTTTTAGTCAAGTTTGAGTCTTCTAGAGTAGGTTTGGGTTGGTTGGAAGGTCTCAACTACTAGAAGGAGCTTGCATGATAGTCAATGGTTGAAAGATGACAGACATATGAAAATCATGTAATAACAACAAAATGGAAAGGTAATCTTCAATAGTGGTAGTCAAAGTTGTCAAGAAGATATTACAATGACCATATTATAATAGGGAACGGTCACTCCAAGTAAGTGACAAAGTACGTGATAGTGCAAGATTCACAAAGGAACAATCCACCATAAAGCACAATACTCATACTCAACCTAAAAGACAACATTAAGTTCAAGTTCACATGATGAGTTGATAGTGACAGCTAAGCATGCATATTGGTGAAAGTGAGAAAAGTGATGAGTGTGTTGAAGAATAAATCCAAACAAAAACTTTTGACAATGATGCTCTAATAAGCATGTATACAAAACATTGGAATATGCTCAGAGCAGAAATTGGTAATCAATTTCATGACCTGTCCTGTGATGTCGCTTTTCCTCGAAAGTTATTTAAGTGTTAGCAGTGGATTTAGTGGATTAAATATTAGAATAAAGATAATTTAAAAGACTACAATATTATTAAAATGGGTGCGAATAATCAATGTAAAAGATAATATGCATGAGTTTATTAAGAAATTCCAAAATAGATAGTTAACCTGATAAATGGAAAACACATTCATATAATTCATGTGCATTAACACCAAAATCATATATATATATTCTCAATATAATTTAGAATCAATGGTTTTAATACTTATCTAAATAATAATACTTGCAAAAGCCACTCTCAGTTTAAACACCTTCACATCAGTGACAAAGTACTCAACAACATGTCCATAATGCATTCCAGATAGAAAGAATATTGATGTATTGCACACTACATCGTGGGTCCTATTCTTTCCTCTGGTTTTCTTCACCATTGGAAAAATGGGGAGAGGATTCGGTGCATCCCATACTACACCATGGGTCCATCCTCAATCCCTAGGAATATGTCAGTGGTACTGGCTCTTGCCATGGAGTAGTCTAGGAGGAAATCATACTTTATCTCTCCACATGAGTGTTGGTTCCACCAGAACAATGCTCAACACTCGTGCCACAAAACCATGCCTTGGCCAAGACCGTCCTGAGTGCATTCACTTGTACCCCAAGTTGGACACACACTATAGGTGTACCCCTTCTCCATCCTGTCCATAGCTCACGAACCACTTCCTTCTTCCTTGGTTTTTCTTCTTCCTTGAATGTTCTCTCTTCTTTAATGTCCCTCACAATTCTCACATGAATTATTTATATATCCTTTTAAGGGGTGGTTTCCAAACCATCACACCCTTTCACAAAAGGTTTCCTTTTAATAATTATTTAAATAAAGAATTATTCTTCTTCTTTTTTAAAGAGTGTTTATAAATATTCTTTATTAATCTCTCTTTTAACCAAAGGATCATAATATCCTTTAGTTTCTATCTCCCTTTTAATTCCAAAGGGTTATTTATATATTTCTCTTCTCTTGGGGAAAAAGTCACATGACAATTCTCCCCCTGTAAATTAACTACTATCCTCAGTAGTACAAGATGCATCTGCATCACAACTCAAATGAGAAAATGATCAGTAATTGAAGATACTAACATTGAATACTTATACTTTTCATAATACTTACTTTATCTACATTATTTTCTTCTATAAATTCACAAGTAGTTTTAATAAAATCACTTTTTCAATCCAAATTATGATGAGAACTATATAAATGTATTATGAAATATATCATGAATTTATAATTCAAAAGATAATTTTAGTTTTATATAATTAACCTCTTATCCTTCAACATTATCATTCTACTCACTCATGTAACTTCTTTAAATTATGAAAGTATTACAATGTAATCACACAATAATTAATATGCCTATCTAATTGATACTATGTGGTAAGTTATGATTCATAAAAGTAATCTATAATTTCAATGTACATTTCAAGATGGTATTAATGAATATCCTCTTTTCACATATCAAAATAAATGTACAAATATAATCTTAGTATAAGGCAATTGTACAAGGTTAATGGGTTGATCAAATCCACTAACAAAGTACAAATTATTGATATGAATCTTCAATAACCCTATTATTTTTTTCTTATAAGTTTGACAACACATGAAAATTCACTAAAATGATTTATAAAAGAAACATGTGAAAGATTTAAACATCACATAACCTACTTGCATGTCATAGAAAATGTTGGAATAGAGAGTCTCTCCCCCTGTAAGATTCGACATGTCCCCATGCCTAAGCCTAAGAGTCTATTTGGTTTTATATCTTATAACAACATGGTGTTATTCTCACCAACTCATTCCAAACACAATGCCAATTTTCCAAGTTTAAGGTGTGAGTCCAAGGACCTATGGGTTATGGCTCCATAATGTAACTTAAAATAGACATATTGAAGATGATAAAAGTATTTTCTCAAAATAAAAACAACAAAATAAGTTGGCATGATACTATCTTAATATGAAGACAAATTCCTTGTATAAGAGGATGCTAGTTAAATAAGAGCTTGGTTTTCTATTGCTAAATATATTCTCAAGTTTATTTGAGATCATATGATGTATAAATTGATATTTCTAGAACTTCATCAACCATCTAATAGTTGGACTTTTATGAGTAAATTAATAAGTTTTTCTTATAAGTAAAATCTAAATTTGAATTGTAAAATTATGACACTCTTGATAACATACTTTCAATTTCTATGATATAATCTAATTTGTGCATTATAACATATGATTCAAATTTTATATTTTAATAAAAATAATAAATTTTTTTTATATATAATTTATATATTTGTATTAAAATCATTAATGTTAATATATTCTTTTATTAAAATGTACTTTTAAATAATAATTAGAGTTCTAATTAAATTTTTCTTATTCCACATAAATATTAAAATAAAAAGTTCTTTTATAAGAACAAAATGTATTTCCTTTATTTTGAAAAAAAAAATTAATAAAAAGTTAGACCACTTTAAATGAGGGATAAGAAACATGCGAATCAAGTATTTAGGCATTAGACTTTTTATTATTAAGATTAGGAATAGATTTTTATATGTTTTGACTTTTAACTCCTTCACGATTTATGTAATATACTTTCATAATATCTTTTTGACTTCGTGAAGACAATAATAATTGTGAATACTTTACATTTGTTTCGAGCTTTCGGAAGGTACACGACGGTTCATAAGGGCACAACTTTTGTGTTTTTATTTTTGTTTTGTTTTAAAATGTCTATAGATTGGGAGAAAGCTAACTCCTACACAAAATTCACCTATGTATATAATATAGGATATGCCCCCATACTGCATGGAGAAAAGAGCCGCGACGGAAGAGGTGGGACCTGCGGCAGAAAAGGTTGCCGGAAGGAAGGAAAGACATGACGGCCGGACGTCTCATCCCCCGTGCAGTTTGATGTCCCGTCGTCGAGAAATCATGTTAGCGCCGACGGGTTTTCAAAATAATCGTTTGGCGTGGATGGACAAAAAGCCAAAAATGTGGCATTTGAAACCATTATTAGCAAAAGCCCCGACAAGGTCCCATTTTCTCCATTTTTGGACAACGACGTTTTGGTGGATAGCGAGGGCAAGAGTTGCAGGCATGCAAAGCTCCTTCAGGTATGTATATCTGCTCTGTGTATCTGCCATTTTTCCATTTTTCCATGAACACCGAAGAAACGAACGGGCATTCGTTGCAGGGTTTAGGGTTTGTGATTTTCAGTTGAGGGTTTTAGTTTTTCGTCTCCTCCCGTCTGCTGGTTTTAAATTTTGGGGTTGCCGAAGAAACTATTTAGTTGAAATGCAGGTCTGATAATGTTTTTTTTGTGTCGATGGTTTTGAAATTTTTGTTTCGTTTCCTCCCCGTATGCTGGTTTTCGAATTTTCCCATTTCTGAATGAAATAAGCGACAACCCATTGTAGAAATATGTGTGAAATTAATGAATAATGTCTGTAGAAAGCAAAATCTGTGGGTTTTGTAATGAAATGCTATATTTCGAAAATCATGTAAAACCCAGAATGTCGCCATTGTTTGCATTGTTTTTCAAAATGGATAGAAAGGGGCATAATGTCGCATTCGAAATCATAATTGGGAAATGGCAAAAAACCCACATCCAATCCCATTTTTGCCACCATTTTATACACTGTTGTTTTGGAAAACACACTGTCTCCTAAAACTCAGACTATTGTAAAACCCCCTGTTTCACTACGACGTCTCGTCATGTTATGTATGCATCCATGTATGTTCTTATGTATGTTTTTCAATGATCATAGGTGAATTTTGTCTAGGAGTTAGTTGAAATGCAGGTCTGATAATATTTTTTCTGTCGAGGGGTTTTAAATTTTTGTTTTGTTTCCTCCCCATATGCTGGTTTTTGAATTTTTCCATTTCCTAATGAAATAAGCGACAACCCATTGTAGAAATATGAGTGAAATTACTGAATAATGTTTATAGAAAGTAGAATCTGTGGGTTCTGCAATGAAATGCTATATTTCAAAAATCATGTAAAACCCGAAATGTCGCCATTGTTCGCATTGTTTTTTGGAATGGATAGAAAAGGGCATAACATGGCATTCAAAATCATAATTGGGAAATGACAAAAAGCCCACATCCAATCCCATTTTTGTTGCCATTTTATACACTATTGTTTTGGAAAACACATTGTCTCCTAAAACTCGGACTATTGTAAGACCCCATGTTTCACTACGACGTCTCGTCATGTTATGTATGTATCCATGTAACTTCTTATGTATATTTTTCATGCGATTTTCAATGTGCATAGGTGAATTTTGTCTAGGAGTTAGTTGAAATGTAGGTCTGATAATGTTTTTTCTATCAAGGGTTTTTTAATTTTTGTTTTGTTTCCTCCCCGTATGCTAGTTTTCAAATTTTTCCATTTCCTAATGAAATAAGCGACAACCCATTGTAGAAATATGAGTGAAATTACTGAATAATGTTTGTAGAAAGAAAAATCGGTGGGTTCTGCAATGAAATGGTATATTTCGAAAATCATGTAAAACTTGAAATGTCGCCATTGTTCGCATTGTTTTTTGGAATGGATAGAAAAGGGCATAATGGGGCATTCAAAATCATAATTGGGAAATGGCAAAAAGTCCACATCCAATCCAATTTTTGCCACCATTTTATACACTTTTGTTTTGGAAAACACATTGTCTCCTAAAAATCGGACTATTGTAAAACCCCCTATTTCACTACGACGTCTCGTCATGTTATGTATGTATCCATGAATGTTTTTATGTATGTTTTTCATGCGTTTTTCAATGTGTGTAGGTGAATTTTGTAAATGCAGGCCTAATAATGTTTTTTCTGTCGAGGGTTTTTAAATTTTTGTTTTGTTTCCTCCCTGTATGCTGGTTTTCAAATTTTGCCATTTTCGAATGAAATAAGCGAGACCCATTGTAGAAATATGAGTGAAATTACTAAATAATGTTTGTAGAAAGCATAATCTATGGGTTATGCAATGAAATGCTATATTTTGAAAATCATGTAAAACCCAGAATGTCGCCATTATTCGCATTGTTTTTCGGAATGGATAGAAAAGGGCATCACGTGGCATTCGAAATCATAATTGGGAAATGGCAAAAAGCCCACATCCAATCCCATTTTTGTCGCCATTTTATACACTGTTGTTTTGGAAAACACACTGTCTCCTAAAACTCGGACTATTGTAAAACCCCCTGTTTCACTACGACGTCTCGTCATGTTATGTATGTATCCATGTAACTTCTTATGTATTTTTTTCATGGTTTTTTCAATGTGCATAGGTGAATTTTGTCTAGGAGTTAGTTGAAATGCAAGTCTGATAATGTTTTTTTTGTGTCGAGGGTTTTGAAATTTTTGTTTTGTTTCCTCCCCGTATGCTAGTTTTCGAATTTTTCCATTTCCTAATGAAATAAGCGAAAACCCATTGTAGAAATATGAGTGAAATTAATGAATAATGTTTGTAGAAAGCAAAATCTGTGGGTTTTGCAATGAAATGCTATATTTCAAAAATCATGTAAAACCCAGAATGTCACCATTGTTTGCATTGTTTTTCAAAATGGATAGAAAGGGGCATAACGTCGCATTCGAAATCATAATTGGGAAATGGCAAAAAACCCACATCCAATCCCATTTTTGCCGCCATTTTATACACTGTTGTTTTGGAAAACACACTGTCTCCTAAAACTCAGACTATTGTAAAACCCCCTATTTCACTACGACGTCTCGTCATGTTATGTATGTATCCATGTATGTTCTTATGTATATTTTTCATGCATTTTTCAATGTGCATAGGTGAATTTTGTCTAGGAGTTAGTTGAAATGCAGGTCTGATAATGTTTTTTCTGTCGAGGGGTTTTAAATTTTTGTTTTGTTTCCTCCACGTATGCTGGTTTTTGAATTTTTCCATTTCCTAATGAAATAAGCGACAACCCATTGTAGAAATATGAGTGAAATTACTGAATAATGTTTGTAGAAAGCAAAATCTGTGGGTTCTGCAATGAAATGCTATATTTCAAAAATCATGTAAAACCTGAAATGTCGCCATTGTTCGCATTGTTTTTCGAAATGGATAGAAAAGGGCATAACGTGACATTCAAAATCATAATTGGGAAATGGCAAAAAGCCCACATCCAATCCCATTTTTGTTGCCATTTTATACACTATTGTTTTGGAAAACACACTGTCTCCTAAAACTCAGACTATTGTAAGACCCCATGTTTCACTACGACGTCTCGTCATGTTATGTATGTATCCATGTAACTTCTTATGTATATTTTTCATGCGATTTTCAATGTGCATAGGTGAATTTTGTCTAGGAGTTAGTTGAAATGCAGGTCTGATAATGTTTTTTCTGTCGAGGGTTTTTTAATTTTTGTTTTGTTTCCTCCCCGTATGCTGGTTTTCGAATTTTGCCATTTCCGAATGAAATAAGCAACAACCCATTGTAGAAATATGAGTGAAATTACTGAATAATGTTTGTAGAAAGAAAAATCTATGGGTTTTGCAATGAAATGGTATATTTTGAAAATCATGTAAAACCCGAAATGTCGCCATTGTTCGCATTGTTTTTCAAAATGGATAGAAAAGGGCATAACGTGGCATTCAAAATCATAACTGGGAAATGTTAAAAAGTCCACATCCAATCCCATTTTTGCCACCATTTTATACACTGTTGTTTTGGAAAACACATTGTCTCCTAAAAATTGGACTATTGTAAAACCTCCTGTTTCACTACGACGTCTCGCCATGTTATGTATGTATCCATGAATGTTTTTATGTATGTTTTTCATGCGTTTTTCAATGTGCATAGGTGAATTTTGTCTAGGAGTTAGTTGAAATGCAAGTCTGATAATGTTTTTCCTGTCGAGGGTTTTTAAATTTTTGTTTTGTTTCCTCCCTGTATGTTGGTTTTCAAATTTTGCCATTTCCAAATAAAAAAAGCAAGACCCATTGTAGAAATATGAGTGAAATTATTGAATAATGTTTGTAGAAAGCAAAATCTATGGGTTATGCAATGAAATGCTATATTTCAAAAATCATGTAAAACCCAAAATTTTGCCATTATTCACATTGTTTTTCGGAATGGATAGAAAAGGGCATCACGTGGCATTCAAAATCATAATTGGGAAATGGAAAAAAGCCCAGATCCAATCCCATTTTTGTCGCCATTTTATACACTGTTGTTTTGGAAAACACACTGTCTCCTAAAACTCGGACTATTGTAAAACCCCCTGTTTCACTATGACGTCTCGTCATGTTATGTATGTATCCATGTAACTTCTTATGTATTTTTTTCATGCATTTTTCAATGTGCATAGGTGAATTTTTTCTAGGAGTTAGTTGAAATGCAGGTCTGATAATGTTTTTTTTGTCGAGGGTTTTTAAATTTTTGTTTTGTTTCCTCCCCGTATGTTGGTTTTCGAATTTTGCCATTTCCAAATGAAATAGTGACAACCCATTGTAGAAATATGAGTGAAATTACTGAATAATGTTTGTAGAAAGTAGAATCTATGGGTTATGCAATGAAATGCTATATTTTGGAAATAATGTAAAACCCAGAATGTCGCCATTGTTCGCATTATTTTTCGGAATGGATAGAAAAGGGCATAACGTGGCATTCAAAATCATAATTGGGAAATGGCAAAAAGCCCACAACCAATCCTATTTTTTTCGCCATTTTATACACTGTTGTTTTGGAAAACACACTGTCTCCTAAAACTCGGACTATTGTAAAACCCCCTGTTTCACTACGAAGTCTTGTCATGTTATGTATGTATCCATGTATGTCTTTCATGTGTTTTTCAATGTGCATAGGTGAATTTTGTCTACGAGTTAGTTGAAATGCAGGTCTGATAATGTTTTTTCTGTCGAGGGTTTTTAAATTTTTGTTTTGTTTCCTCCCCGTATGCTGGTTTGTGAATTTTTCCATTTCCTAATGAAATAAGCGACAACCCATTGTAGAAATATGAGTGAAATTACTAAATAATGTTTGTAGAAAGCAAAATCTGTGGGTTCTGCAATGAAATGCTATATTTCAAAAATCATGTAAAACCTGAAATGTTGCCATTGTTAGCATTATTTTTTGGAATGGATAGAAAAGGGCATAACGTGGCATTCGAAATCATAATTGGTAAATTGAAAAAAGCCCACATCCAATCCTATTTTTTCCGCCATTTTATACACTGTTGTTTTGGAAAACACACTGTCTCCTAAAACTCGAACTATTGTAGAACCCACTGTTTCACTACGACGTCTCGTCATGTTATGTATGTATCCATGTATGTTCTTATGTATGTTTTTCATGCATTTTTCAATGTGCATAGGTGAATTTTGTCTAGGATTTAGTTGAAATGTAAGTCTGATAATGTTTTTTCTGTCGAGGGTTTTCAAATTTTTATTTTGTTTCCTCCCCGTATGCTGGTTTTCGAATTTTTCCATTTCCTAATGAAATAAGTGACAACCCATTGTAGAAATATGAGCGAAATTACTGAATAATGTTTGTAGAAAGTAGAATCTGTGGGTTCTGCAATGAAATGCTATATTTTGAAAATCATGTAAAACTCGGAATGTCACCATTGTTTGCATTATTTTTTAGAATGGATAGAAAAGGGCATAACGTGGCATTCAAAATCATAATTGGGAAATGGAAAAAATCCCACATCCAATCCCATTTTTGCCACCATTTTATAGACTGTTGTTTTGGAAAACACAATGTCTCCTAAAACTCAGACTATTGTAAAACCCACTGTTTCACTACGATGTCTCATCATGTTATGTATGTATCCATGTATGTTCTTATGTATGTTTTTCATGCATTTTTCAATGTGCATAGGTGAATTTTTTCTAGGAGTTTGAAACCGGCATATCCTATGTTATATACATGTGAATTTACGCCTGAAACTGGCATATCCTATGTTATATACATATGTGAATTTTGTCCAGGAGTTAGCTTGCTCCCTCCTTAATTCTTGGACAAAATTCACATATGTATATAACATAGGATATGCCCCCCATACAACATGGGGAAAAGAGTCACGACGGAAGAGGTGGGACTGGTGAGGAAAAAGGTTGTCGGACGGGAAGGAAAGACTTGAGGGCCAGACGTTTCATGTCATGTGTCATTTGTTGTCCCATCGCTGGGAAATCGTGTCAGTGCCGACGAGTTTTCAAAATAATTGTTCAGTGTGGATGGACAAAAATCCAAAAACGTGGCATTCGAAACCATTATTAGCAAATATCTTGTTCAATAACAACAATTAGTGTTATGCACACAGTAAAAAAACAATTTATTGAATTTGAGCTTCATAATTTTTAACAACCCTTACTTTCAGCAAAACACTCTTCTTCGATATCTGCCCAACACATTATTCACATAATAGTAGCATCATGGAAAACACAGTGGGTTGTGGCTCACTTATTATTTTTTCTAGACTATAACAAAATATTGTTTTCAACGTCACATTCTTGTTTTATGACACCCCTTACTTTAAGAAAAATAGTAAGAAGACAACAACTAGTGTTATGCACACACTAAGAAGACAATGTATTGAATTTGAGCTTCATAATTTTTAACAACCCTTACTTTCAGCAAAACACTCTTCTTCGATATCTGCCCAACACATTATTCACATAACAGTTGCATCATGGAAAACACAGTGGGTTGTGGCTCACTTATTATTTTATGCAGGTTGTGAGAAATGAATGTTTTGAAATTCACATTGTAGTTTTTTAACAACACTTACTTTGAGCAAAACACTCTTTTTCAATATCTGCCCATATGTTTCGAACATAAAATTTACATAACAGTAGCATCATGGAAAACACAGTGGGTTGTGGCTCACTTCTTATTTATTTCAATCTCCTTGTTTAAATGTAAATGGAAAGCTGAAGGTTTGAGTGCGCGTGGAGGATTTGGAGTAGAATACCAACGAAATGGAGGTGAGGGGTAATTTTAAATTTGGGAAACACAATGTGGAGTATTTCATTTTCTTGAATGTCTTCAAAATCACACATTCCATTGTTGTGTTTAAATTTCAGTCGATTGAAAAAAAAACTGCACAAAATAATTATGAATGGGAAACAGAGTGCTAGGTTTCAGTTATTTGAATCTCCTTGTTTAAATATAAAGGGTTGTCTCATGGTGGGTTGCTTGCTTCTTGACACCCACGGTTTTGCAACATGGAATGTTACAAAACAGTATGAATGTTTTCAAAATCACACATTCCATTGTTGTGTTTAAATTTTGCAACATTGAAAGAAAAAAGTGCCGAAAAGAATTCTAAATGGGAAACACAGTTTTGGGTTTCGGTTATTTTAATCTCCCTATTTAGATGTAAAGGTTCACCTCATGCTAGGTTGCTTGGTTCTTAACACCCACGGTTTTGTAAGATGGAATGTTAGAAAACAGTATGAAAGTCTTCCAGATCATACCTTCCATTGTTGTGTTTAAGTTTCAAGTATATAACATATTGCATGCTTCATAACATGTTGCATTTTTCAACCTCCACATCACAACATACCCAAGCCCTTACTGGTTTTTAAACCAGTATATCTAGGTGTGCACATTGGGTAGTGCATGTTGGAAAACACAATGTGTTTTGAAGCATGTCTTCACTTCATTCTGTTTTGCAACAATTCATGTTGGAAACCCTTGGTGTTAAGAAAGAAGCAACCCAAATAGTGTTTTAAAACCCTCTGCAACACTATTGGATAGTACGTGTCACTTCAATTTGGTCTAATTTCTCCTCCAACTTATCCATGTGCACTGAAACGTTCAACTTTCCCTTTCAATGTGCAGACTGGAAATAAATAGTATTTTCACCTTTCTTTCTCGAAACAGAAAAGGTCCAATACCTGCAACCGTTTCTAGGAAAATGTGTCAGTGCTGGCGGGATTTCAAAATAATTTATCGGCATGGACAAAAAGCCTAAACCGTGGCATTCGAAACCATTATTTGCAAATATCAAAAAGCCCAGACAAGCTCCCATTTTCTCCATTTTTGGACAGTGACGTTTTGGTGGATAGCAATGGGAAGAGTTCCAAGTGTTTGAAGCTCCCTAAGGTATGTATATCCACTCTGTGTATGTGCCATTTTTCCATTCTACCATGAACATTGAAGAAAGGAACGACTATTTGTTGCTAGAAAATAGTATTTTCACCTTTCTTTCTTGAAATAGAAAAGGCCCAATAGCAGGAAACAAATAGTATTTTCACCTTTCTTTCTTGAAACAAAAAAGGCCTAATAGCAGGAAACAAATAGTATTTTCACCTTTCTTTCTTGAAACAGAAAAGTCCCACGTCATTCCCTTCCACTTTTGTTGCGCTAGACAAAAGAAACTTGTCCACAAAGCTAACCCGCCCACTTTTTTTGCCTAACAACAGGCAAGAAAACCCACCTGATGGTGCCATTAACTCCCACCTGACCATCGCCCGGACATTTTTTTCCATCTTCCGGTTTCGTGCTAATCGCCGGTCTGGTGGGCCCTGCACTACGACGTCTTGTCATGTTATGTATGTTTCCATGTGTGTTGTCATGTATGTTTTTCATGCGTTTTTGAACAACTCTTTGCTACAGCCAAAATGTCATTTCACTTTCTTTATCTGATTGGAGCAAATAAATTGCTTGCATTATTTGCGGAGTTGGAAAACACACTATCTCCTCTCAATTGTAGAGGTTTTTACAACACTATATGGGATGCTTGTTTCTTAACACCTTATATCGACACAGTGTGTTTTCCAAATGTGCAAATAATGTGAGCATTTATTTGGTCGAATCAGATGAGGAAAATGAAATGCCATTTTGATCTCACGTTACATGAATATGTGCTTTTTGTTTATGAGTTAGCTTTCTCCTGATTGGAACAAATGAATTGCTCTCATTATTTGTACAGTTGGAAAACACATTGTCTCCTCTTTGTTGCAGAGGGTTTTACAACACTATTTGGGTTGCTTGTTTCTTAAGGAGCCGACTAACTCCTAGAAAACATTCACCTATGTACATCAAAAAATGGATGAAAAACATACATGGATACATACATAACATGACGAGACGTCATAGTTGGAAAAAACATTGTCTCCTCTCTGTTGCAGAGGGTTTTACAACAATATTTGGGTTGCTTGTTTCTTAAGGAGCCGACTAACGCCTAAAAAAAATTCACCTATGTACATTGAAAAACACATGAAAAACATACATGGATACATACATAATATGACGAGACGTCATAGTTGGAAAACACATTGTTTCCTCTCTGTTGCAGAGGGTTTTACAACACTATTTGGGTTGCTTGTTTCTTAACACCTTATATGGAGACATTGTATTTTCCAACACTACAAATAGTGTGAGCATTTATTTGGTCAAATTAGATGAGGAAAATGAAATTCCATTTTTATCTCATGTTACATACATAGGTGCTTTTTGTTTATAGTTAGCTTTCTCCTGATTCCTTATTGGAACAAATGAATTTATCCAACAAAATGAACGTTCATTGCTTCACAGTTCCAGCAGAATGGAAAAATGGCAGATATGATTGCTGATATATATACTAGTGTTAGCAATAGGTTAAATTGGAAATTAAATTCACAATGTATAGTTTAATATGTTTGTTTATTATCTGTGCAAGTTGGCATTTTGCACTAAGCAGAACATATAAATTGTATATTGGGGAAATTTGGAAGAAATTAAATAATCTCTAGCACCAATTGTCTTTAATTTGCAAATTTAATATATCACTAACACTTGTCTTTCTTCCAAGTGGTTGATATGGGCCAAGAAATAAAATTGAACAAAAGAAGGGCAGGTGGATTGAGAAGGATGCTTCAGGAGATGTGAACCTTGTGCAGTAAATACAGGTGATTCTGGTTGTGATATTTTGAATCGCAAGTGTAGTGGACGCATAGTAATGTTAATAAATGTAAGAACATAAATTGACATTTTATTGTAAACTGTATCCTAATAGAGTTAGTATAAAGCTAAATTCCATAGCATATAAACAGAAGTTCAACAAGGTTTTGTTGTAAAATGATTTAGTGAAAAAATATTCCTCACAAGATAATGAAAAATAGCAGACCTACCAGTTGAACAAGGCTTTAGAATAATAAGTTTCTATAGGATACCTACCAGAGTTGAACAAGGCTTTAGAATAATAAGTTTCTATAGCATACCTACTAGAGTTGAACAAGGATTTAGAATAATAAGTTTCTATAGGATACCTACCAGATTTGAACAAGGCTTTCTTTGTTGCAGAGTTTATTTTAGTAAAACATATTTTATAACAACATAAAGAAAAAGAAAAGTTTCCATAGCATTATCTACCAGTTGAACAAAGGTTTCCATAGTTGAGTAACTTTATTTGCCATAAAGTTGATCTTGCTCTAAAAACTTACAAGTTACTAAAGAGTATTCAGTCCACTACTAAAGGGCTGCTAAATTAAATAAAGTTTAGAACATATGAATATTAAACTCATACAAGCAAAGTGGAGCCAAATTTAATAGCTTTGGCTAGTTGTCAGCGGAAGGTCCCTGCCAGAACAAACACATTTGTCTCTTCATTGAGATGACAACTTTTTATGAAGTTTCCTAACTGTATAAGTCATCGTCATCTTTATTATCCGTTGTAGCAAATATATTTGAAGCCCCAGCAGGAGTACCAACAGGTCTATCTGGAGATCGAAACTCATAACCAAATCCTCAAGATTGTTGTAGTGTTTGTGCAAAGGCTTGATACTTCCAAATATCAACATCACTGACAGTTCTTCGGGCATATTTCATTGACTCCTCAAAATGAGAAGCTTTTATTTCAGCTTCCTCATCACTATCATCCTCATCCATTACCTCAGGATTCTTGGCTCTTTTTTCATTCATGTTGAATTTCCTGAAAGTGTGGGGGGGGGGAGGTTATGGTAAAATTGAAATGCATGCTAGTATGATGAATTGAAATAACAAGCTACAAGTTGAGGTAAGTTCAATAGGTAGACTACTACTCTATCTTAAAAATTAGTAACATAATAGTCAAAATAAAAATCATTAGAAATCCATAAACAGATCTAGTTTACAAAAGATGACATGATTGGAACTCTCAATATTTTCTCTAATAGCATACTTGTAAGCCCTCTGAAAAATCTTAGTGATATCGGCTCCACTGAATCCTTGGGTATAACGGGCCAGTGCCATTAGTTCTACATCCTTTGATATGAGTGACTTTCTCAAGCAAGATTTGAAGATTTGATAACATGAGGACTCATCAGGTAAGGGAATATAAATTAGCTGGTCAAGTCGGCCAGGCCTTAACAATGCAGGATCGATGATATCAGGCCTGTTTGTAGCAACAATAATGATAATTGTTTTCTTGGCTTTCATACAAGCCATCTCCATCAACAACTGATTAAGGACTTTGTCTACAACACCACCAACATCCCCAACACTACTACCATGCTAGAAACATGCAAACCAATTATGCATCACAAGTTAGAGCCTACTTCAAAAAGGTCAAACAAAATTCCCAATCATTTATAGTCAACCTTAAACTTTTACTTATAAAAAAGAAACACACTTGCGTAGTAATAGAATCAAGCTTATCATAAAACATGACACAAGGAGTTGACCCTCTGGCCTTATCAAAAATTTGTCACATTAGCCTCACTCTCTCGAAACCACATTATTAACAATTCAGGGCCCTTCACACTAATGAAATTGGCCTGGAATTCATTGGCAATGGCTTTTGCAAGAAATGTATTTCCACAACCCGATGGCCCATAAAATAACACTTCTTTTGAAGGAGACATTCCAAAATTTTCAAATTTCTCAGGATGCTCCACCAGATATTGAACAGTCTACACCAAACTCATAATGAATTTTGTTAGTTGATATCTCCTTGAAAAACAACTTTTCTGCATTCAAAGAAAAACAAGGCACAAATATAGTGAACCATGTATCTCGATATACCTCTTGAAGCTCCCTCTTGACATTTTCCAACCCTCCAATATCTTCCCAAGTGACATTTGGAACTTCAACAACCTGTCAATGTTTTCCCAATATTCATAAGAAAATTTACCATTATTAAAATCATCAAAAATAAACAAACTTAGAAAATTAAAATTTAGGGGCCCAACAGATCAATAGTTTAAAAATACAATCCCTACTTAATCGATATGAGAAAAATTGAACATCTAGACATGGTTTGGAAAAACTCACAGTTTCACAGATAACGGATGGGTTGCTAGAGCCCAATGTAGCCTGGAAGTGCTAATTAGGCACGACCATTGAATTTAGAATCTCAACATCTATTGTCTCATCTTCTAAGTGAATGACATCCATTTTTTCCTTAATACACTGAAGTGCAGCCTCAGTGCACAAAGCTGCAAGATCTGCTCCAACGTATCCATGAGTATCCTTAGCAATCCTTTCGAGATCAACCTATACCAAGAATCCTAAAGATTAATATATACTCTCACCAAGAAAAACAAAGATTAATAAATGCTCTCAAAATCCAAGCACTGCTTGACATTAGATCTAGAAGTACAAAAAAAAATTTAGGTTCTACAATACGTACATCATCAGAGAACTTCATATTCTTCATATGGATACAAAGCACTTCCAACCTGCCTACTTCATCTGGAAACCCAATGTCAATTTCCCTATCAAACCTTCCAAACCTTCTGAGTGACGGGTCAATACTATTTGGTCGGTTAGTTGTTGCAATCACAATAGCATGAGCATGAGACTTAAGTCCATCCATAACTATAAGAAGTTGAGAAACAATTCTCCTCTCAACTTCATCGTGAGTTTTTTTCCTCTTGAGAGCTATGGAATCAATTTCATCAATAAATATAATGGAAGGTGCATTCTTCTCAACCTCCTCAAAAGCCTTTCAAAGATTGCTTTCGCTTTCTCTGACCAGCTTTGACATAATTTCAGGTCGATTGATGCATAAAAAGAAGGCACCGATTTCATTTGCAACTACCCTAGCAATTAAGGTTTTCCCAAAACCAGGTGGCCCATAAAGCAGAATACCCTTTGGGGGTTTCACACCAATTGATTGGAAGAGTTGTGGGTGCCTGAGAGGAAGTTCTACCAATTCACGTATCTAAGCCATTTGTTTTCGTACACCACCAACATCATCATAACCTATTTCATCTAATCTATCTTCATCCTCCCGCTTTACATGCTCCCCTTCACAAAAAATTTCAGTATCTGGAGGAACAACACAATATTCCCCATGGTCTGTCTCAATTACCTTAAACTCCACACTACACATACCACCTCTTACAAGGAAAAGATCACCTTTTGTCACTGGGTGATAAGCTTCCAAGAAATAGGCTGCAAGCTATAAATCAGTAAAGTCTTTTAGCACATAGACTTCACAAAGGCAAAAAGGCAGAGGGTTTTACAAGACTATTTGGGTTGCTTCTTTCTTAACACCTTATATCGAGACATTGTGTTTTCCATCTGTGCAGATAATGGGAGCATTTAGTTGGTCAAATCAAATGAGGAAAATGAAATGTCATTTTGATCTCATGTTACATAAATAGGTGCTTTTTGTTTATGAGTTAGCTTGCTTGTTTCTTAATACCTTATATCGAGACAGTGTGTTTTCCAACTGTGCAGATAAGGTGAGCACTTATTTGGTCGAATCAAATGAGGAAAATGAAATGCCATTTTCATCTCATGTTACATAAGTAGGTGCTTTTTGTTTATGAGTTAGCTTTCTCTTGATTGGAACAATTGAATTGCTCTCATTATTTGCACAGTTGGAAAACACATTGTCTCCTCTCTGTTGCAGTGAGTTTTACAACACTATTTGGGTTGCTTCTTTCTTAACATGTTATATCCAGATAATGTGTTTTCCAACCATGCAAATAATGGGAGCATTTAGTTGGTCGAATCAGATGCGAAAAATGAAATGTCATTTTTATCTCAAGTTACATAAATAGGTGTTTTTTGTTTATGAGTTAGCTTGCTTGTTTCTTAACACCTTATATCGAGATAGTGTGTTTCCCAACTGTGTAGATAATGTGATCACTTATTTGATCGAATCAGATGAGGAAAATGAAATGCCTTTTTAATCTCATGTTACATAAATAGGTTCTTTTTGTTTATGAGCTAGCTTTCTCCTGATTGGAACAATTCAATTGCTCTCATTATTTGCACAGTTGGTAAACACACTGTCTCCTCTCTGTCGCGGAGGCTTTTACAATACTATTTGGGTTTCTTGTTTGTTAAGGAGCTGGCTAACTCCTAGACATACAATTACACCTTTGTACATCGAAAAATGCATGAAAAACATAATGGATACATATATAACATGACGAGACGTCGTAGTTGGAAAACACATTGTCTCCTCTCTGTTACAGAGGGTTTTACAACACTATTTGGGTTGCTTGTTTCTTAACACCTTATATGGAGACATTGTATTTTCCAACACTGCAAGTAGTATGAGCATTTATTTGGTCGAATCAGATGAGGAAAATGAAATGCCATTTTTATCTCATGTTACATACATAGGTTCTTTTTGTTTACGAGTTAGCTTTCTCCTGATTCTTGATTGGAACAAATGAATTTATCCAACAGAATGAACATTCATTGCTTCATAGTTCCAGAAGAATGGCAAAATGGCATATATGATTGTTGATATATATACTAGTGTTAGTGATAGGTTAAATTGGAAATTAAATTCCCAATATACAATTTAATATGTTTGTTTATTGTTTGTGCAAGCTGGCATTTTGCACTTAACAGAACATATAAATTGTATATTGGGGAAATATGGAAGAAATAAAATTATTTCTAGCACCAATTGTCTTTAATTTGCCAATTTAATCTATCGCTAACACTTGTCTTTCTTCCAGGTGGTTTATATAGGCCAGGAAAGAAAATTGAACAAAACAAGGGTAGGTAAATTGAGAAGGATGCTTCAGGAGATGTGAACCTTGTGTAGTAAATACAGGTGATTCTGGCTTCCATAGCTTGAATCACAAGTGTAGTGGATAGTTAAATTTCCAAAATTTAATATGCATTTAGAAGTGCCGATTTGTTTGAAATTGTGAAATATTGGGGTTTTCAATCAGCTGTCATTTTCATGTGATTCTTAAGTGTTTTGTGCTAATTTGAAATCTTTCACCAAAAGAGTTTATATGTGGTTCATAAGTTTTTTCGTAATAGTTCTTTTTAGAATTTCGCTATTTGTCTAGAATATTTAGTAAGTTATAAATGGTTCATTTTTAAAATTTGATGGAAATTTTGTAGAATGCTATTTCTATATCCTATTTCTGCTCTTTTTCAATATGTTTTGATCTGACCACCATACTGTAAAAAGATGTGCACATATAACAAGCGACTACTTCAAATATTTCTATGCACTATATTAAATAGAAATCGTAAAGCCAATGGGTAGGAATAACTTAATTGATAATTTGGCCTACTCCCATTACTTGGCCCTAATATTATAGACAAATTGTAAAAGAGCTATTAGAATAACAACATACATGGAAAAAAAAAAGTGACAAAACGGGCAGACAAGACCAAACGTGCAGGCGATGGTTACGTAGGAGTTAACGGCGCCGTTGGGTGGGTTTTCCCGCTTGTTGCTGGGTAAACAAGTTGGCGAGTTAGCTTTGTCGACAAGTTTCTTTTATCTGGCATAGGAAAAGTGGAAGGGAATGACGTGGGCCTTTTTTGTTTCAAGAAAGAAAGGTGAAAATACTATTTGTTTTGTTTCCACTTTGCACATTGAAAGGGAAAGCATAAGGTCTTAGTGCACGTGGATGACTTGGAGGAGAATACCGACCAAATTGAGGTGACATATATTATCCAATAGTGTTGCAGAGGGTTTTACAACACTATTTGGGTTGCTTCTTTCTTAACACCTAGGGTTTTCCAACATGAGTTGTTGTGAAACAAAATGAAGTGTGTACTATGAATTACACTATGTGTTGAGGGTTATTATTGTCCCCGTTAAATGAGAAATGTTCTATTTGATAAAATAAAATACCATCTATACGTTTGTATATTTGCATTACAAGATAAAGGTTGGGTATACCGTCTAAGTAAAGGCAAGCTTCAAAACACGTTGTGTTTTCCAACATGCACTACACAATGTGCACACCTAGATATACTGGTTTAAAAACCAAAAAGGGCTAGGGTATGTTGTGATGTGGAGGTTGAAAAATGCAATGTGTTATGAAGCATGCAATTTTTTATATACTTGAAACTTAAACACAACAATAGAAGGTGTGATCTGGAAGACTTTCATACTATTTTCTAACATTCCATCTTACAAAACCATGGGTGTTAAGAACCAAGCAACCCAACATGAGACAACCCTTTACATCTTTACATCTAAATAGGGAGATTCAAATAACTGAAACCCAACATTGTGTTTCCCATTTAGAATTATTTTGTGCAGTTTTTTTTTCAATCGATTGAAATTTAAACACAACAATGGAATGTGTGATTTGGAAGACATTCAAGAAACTAAAATACTCCACATTGTGTTTCCCAAATTTCAAATTACCCCTCACCTCCATTTCGTCGGTATTCTACTCCAACTCCTCCATGTGCACTCAGACCTTCAGCTTTCCATTTACATTTAAACAAGGAGATTGAAATAATTGAAACCCACCACTGCGTTTCCCATTCAGAATTATATTGTGCACTTTTTTTCAATCAACTCAAATTTAAAAAAAACAATGGAATGTGTGATTTGGAAGACATTCATACTGTTTTGTAATATTCCATGTTGCAAAATCGTGCATGTTAAGAAGCAAGCAACCCACCATGAGACGACCCTCTACATTTAAACAAGGAGATTCAAATAACTGAAATGGGACAGTGTATTTTTTCAACACTATAGACCATCTATAACAACATTGTGCCTTGCAAGTATCATAACATAATACTTGCAAAGCATGGTGTTGTTATAGATGGTTTACAGTGTTGGAAAACAAACTGTCCCATTTCAATTTTCCAATTTAATTACATTCTTGGCACCTCGTTTTACTATTTGGAAATAATGGTTTTCAATGACATGTATTGGGATTTTTGTCCATCCATGCCAAACAATCATTTTGAAAAGTAGATGGTTGTTATGATGCATGTGACACACATTTTTGTAGGGAGAATAGCCTACTCCCAATTACAGAAGGTGATCTCCTTGCGACATGTCTTACACATGATAATGTATTGCCCTTCTTCAGGGATAAGACATATCTTCTTATCATTGCTAGTTGATTTGTGGATTCAATTGCCTAAGAATTTTTTCATCAACGTTGCACATGAGACTCTGTGATCCAACATCATGATGAGTGATGTTGTCTTCTTCATCCTTATGTTGGATCATGGAGTGTGATCCCAAATGTTGATGCAAGAATTCTTACACAATCGAATCCATAATTCAACTAGAAATAATCAATACGAATTGTGGAAAATTGATATCATTTATGTCTGATTATGTTATCATTTCAAACACATGTTTTTTCAGGGATAATAACTTGATTTTACTATATTTTGTAGGGAGATTAGATTTTGTGTTGCAATTAAATGTCGCTATTATCCCTAGAAGAATGCATGTCAGAGGCATCATAACATGCAAAAACCCATTGTGTTTTCCATGATGCTACTGTTATGTAAATTTTTTGTTGGAAACATATGAGCAGATATTGAAAAAGAGTGTTTTGCTCAAAGTAAGTGTTGTTGAAAAACTACAATGTGAACTTCAAAACATTCATTTCTCATAGCCTGCATAAAATAATAAGTGAGCCACAACCCATTGTGTTTTCCATGATGCAACTGTTATGTGAATAATGTGTTGGGCAGATATCGAAGAAGAGTGTTTTGCTGAAAGTAAGGGTTGTTAAAAATTATGAAGCTCAAATTCAATACATTGTCTTCTTACTGTGTGCATAACACTAACTGTTGTCATTGAACAAGATTTGAAAAGTGCGGGATAAAATGGAAACCCCGCAATGAATGGTCATTTGTTTCTTCAGTGTTCATGGCAGAATGGAAAAATGATACATACACAGAGCAGATATACATACCTGAAGGAGCTCTGCATGCCTGCAACTCTTACCCTTGCTATCCACCAAAATGTCTCTGTCCAAAAATGGAGAAAATGGGACCTTGTCTGGGTTTTTTGATATTTGCTAATAATGGTTTTGAATGCCACGTTTTTGGATTTTTGTCCATCCACGCCAAACAATTATTTTGAAAACCCATCGGCACTGACACGATTTCTCGGCGATAGGACAACAAACGGCACACAGGATGAGACGTCTGGCCCTCAAGTCTTTCCTTCCTGTCCGACAACCTTTTCCCTCACCAGTCCCACCTCTTCCGTCGCAACTCTTTTCTCCATGGGTATGGGGGGCATATCCTATGTTATATACATATGTGAATTTTTTCCACGAGTTAAGGAGGGAGCAAGCTAACTCCTGGACAAAATTCACATATGTATATAACATAGGATATGCCAGTTTCAAGCATAAATTCACATATGTATATAACATAGGATATGCCAGTTTCAAATTCATAGGCAAAATTCACCTATGCACATTGAAAAATGCATGAAAAACATCATAAGAACATACGTGGATACATACATAACATGATGAGACGTTGTAGTGAAACCGTGGATTTTACAATAGTCTGAGTTTTAGGAGACAATGTGTTTTCCAAAACAACAGTGTATAAAATGGTGGCAAAAATGGGATGGGATGTGGGATTTTTGCTATTTCCCAATTATGATTTTGAATTCCACGTTATGCTCTTTTCTATCCATTCCAAAAAACAATGCGAACAATGGCGACATTCCAGGTTTTACATAATTTTTGAAATATAACATTTCATTACAGAACCCACAGATTCTGCTTTCTACAAACATTATTCAATAATTTCATTCATATTTCTACAATGGGTTGTCACTTATTTCATTCGAAAATGGCAAAATTCGAAAACCAGCATACGGGGAGGAAACAAAACAAAAATTTCAAAACCCTCGACACAAAAAAAATGCTTCAAACCGGCATATCCTATGTTATATACATATGTGAATTTTGTCTAGGACTTAGCTTGCTCCCATTATATATAACCTAAATGATCCTAAAGCTAAAAAATAACCATAATTATTTAAGCTTTTGAGAAGCGACGGACAACCTGCTGGGTTTTCCATACTGCAACTTTACCTTTTTTTTTTGTGCAACTTTTGTTGCAAGAAAGGGCAGTTATAAAATATGAAAGTGACCTTCAATACATTATTTTCTTACGGTGTGCATAACACTAAGTGTTGTCATTGAACAAGATTTGAAAAGTGTGGGACAACTCAGTGTGTTTTCCATTGTGCAAATTTTTTTATGCATCTTCTCTTCGAAACATATTACGATATTCAAATGGAATGTTATAAAATATGAATGTGAACTTCAATACAGTGTTTTGTTATAGTCTGCATAACAAAAAGTGTTGTCTTTGAAGAAGAATAGAGAAGCGAGGGAAAACTGTGTTAACCTAATTGAGGAGGGGGGAGTAACCAATAGGGTTGTTTCTTGTAAAGGGTTTTAGAACAGTTTGTGGGTTGCATGGTTTATAACACCCTATGTTTTCCAACCTAAAAATTCAAATAACAGTTTAAGTGTATTGAAAATATTTTCTTATTTACACTGTATGAATGTAAAAATGGCACCTCCAAAAATTACAACTGTTAGTTATGGTATAAATTGCAATTTAGTATCTTCACGTGATTGACAATAATAATTGGACAAAATAATTGCATTTTGTAAAACACAGTGGGTTACTTGTATAACATTTTACAACAGTGTGGGTTGTGTGTTTCAAATTCTTCTTTTCATTGAAAAAATATATGCTTGATTACTGCAAAATTGTGCAATAAATTTTGGAGCTTTAACTATCCATAACACTTGCAACAATTTTATAGTTTAGAAGAAACCAAGGATGCATGCTATAAAACAAAAATCGGTTCCTATAGTGAAGAATTTCATTGATGTGGAAAACACACCTGAAAGGTTGTGTAGTAGCGCATCTTCTTCGGGGTGGTCGCATTCATGAAACATGCAAGTAAGATCTCTTAATTACAAGATGTAATCAAATGTATAATTTTAATCTCTCATAAGTGGTTATGAGGTTGATTGGAAAGTGGGAATGTTTTATTCAGGAGGTAGCAACCACGGTGCGGAGGAAGTCCCCTCGGTTTATGAAAACAGTCAACCGTAAGGCAGCGACATTTTCAGTAATTGATTGTGAACTTGCAATTTCCCTTCCCTTCCTATGCGTGAATCAGAATGCTTTTTAATTTCAGTTCAAAAATATCATGTATGTTACAAATATTTTGATTTTGGCATATATCATTCCTTTGATTCAGGAAAATAATTAGGGAGATGATCTCGCTCTTGCCATAGTCCATGACCAGAAGGAAAAGCGTGCAGAGGGAGACCCTACGGATGGAGAGGGATCCAATGAATCACGGGGTGATGTGGTGGATGAGAAGGTTGATATAATAACTGAATTATTGCATCGTTTGGCTGTGTGTAGATGTTGTGCATTCAATTTTTTTGAATATCAAATATATAAAGCGATTTTCTTTTCCAAATTTGTTGTGCAGGTTGCTGTTGAATACAAAAGAGAAACTGTGAATGGTAGATATATATATTATTGTATTGTAGAAGAATGTACAAGAAAGTATTATGATTGGAGAGTGTTCAACATGCATAGGTTTTAGCATCACCACCTTCCTATTCTTGAGGCACCAAAGCATGGCCAAGCTGTGTTGGGGGGAACCAAAACAACCTACTCCTCCCCCTGATAAATTGAATGAGTACCTTCTAAAGAAGGTGGAAAATACAGAGTACCAAATGAATATACGACAGCAGCTACAGAAAAAAGCATGTTATTAGACGTGTTTGTCAAAAGTATGGGAAACAAAACTTCCTTCAACTTCCCAAGAAGGAAAGGATGAGGTGAAGAAGAAAATGGCATTATACAACAGTGAGGGTATGAAGGAGCAGAGAAGGCAAATAATATTACAATTGCAGGAGAGAAAGAGATAGGAAGGAATGGTAATGTCGAACTGAATTGTTAAATGTGAATTTTCCTTGCTTCATCTTTTCTGTTCGAATGCATACAAGGTTCACTTAACGTTAACTTACATGACATGATAGGGTGATGGTCAAGAAGCAGTTTCTTCCCCCCAACAGAGTAGGGTTCATTCACTAGAGGAAGTTGTGCCCACAAAAGGTGAAGACGATGTTGTTCCTCCCACCCCTGTGTCTAACATTCAGAATAAGCATCCTACACAATTGAAAGTTTCAAGGCACCCTCTGAACAAGAAATGAAAACAAATGGTGATCTCAAAATCTTATGTTTACTCTAAAGTTTGTTTTGATTATTTGAATGAATTGGTTGCGTGCATCTGAGTTTGGTGCAACATTTCAATTCCTCCTATTACACAACAATGATGAACAATGAACTACTGCCCTTGAGCAGGTTTTTGTGATTTTCGATGGTGAACGATTGCCCATGGAAGCACAAGATGATGTTGTTCCTCCCAACCTGCCGTCTAATAATGTTGAGAAGAAGAATGGACATATGTCATCAAACGTGTCAAGGTGCCTTGACATGGAGGAACTAGAAGAAATGGTGAATTGCAATTCTTTTATTTAATGTTTGTTTTGATTATTTCAATGAATTGGTTGCATGCACCTGAATTTGAAATGACCTTTTAATTCCTACTATTACAGGGCAAGGATAAACAATGAAGTGTTGGCCTTGACCTAATTGGTGATGTCGTTGTGATTGAAATGAGAGAGGCTAATAGAGATGGACACACAGATGGGGAGATCACTGGCCACGAAGTGGGATAGGGTAACACAGATGGTCATCAGGATGGGGAGAACACTAGCTTGAATGTGGAACTGGGTAATAGAGATGGACATGGGAATGGGGAGAGTAGTGGCTTGCAAGTGGGAGAGGGTAATAAGGATGGACTCAGGGAGGAGGAGAGAGGTGGCCTGCAAGGGGGAGATGGCAATAAAGATGGAAATGGGGACGGGGAGAGGTGCAGTGTGCCATCTATATCGGTATGAGACCCAACACACTTCCATGCTTTGTTCTTATTTCTTTAGGAATCTTTTAACATGCCTTCAATTATGCTTCATGTTAATGACGTTTCCATTGCAGGCAAATCTGGTGGATGAACAGGTGATAGAGTTCAATGACATAACTTTTAAGTTCGGTGATCACGTCGACCTTTGGAGGCCACATAAACAGGTTGTGAAAGGCATTCTACATGTTGTCGCCAGAAATGCTCACACCCACTACTTGAGGCACCCAAAAAATTGTACGAGAGCCAGCATTGTTGAGACCATTGATGGTCAATGCTACGTGCCTTTTCCCATGCCTGGCGTAGATACCATCATAGAGTGTGTGGGCAGCTTTGTCATATGGCAACTCACCGAGATGAAGCATTTTGTTCCAAAGGTACACATAAACGATATGTTGTTGTATATATATCATACTGTGTATATTGTTTCCATGCATACGTTAATTCTCATTAATTGTTTGCTATAGGGTGAAGGTGTTAAACTTGACATGGACAAAGCACAGACTACGAATAAATCTGTTGTTTTGCATTCATCATCTGCAAGGGTTCGTGGATCTAGAATTGCCCCTCCCAAAATACACAAGGACCCTAAGAAATGTGCCATATTTTACGCAGACCTGAACTCGATTGCAAGGAATAGGCAGCGTAGAAATTGATGAGACAGGCTCCGAATACTGATTCTACTCTGTGGGTTTCATTATTTGAATATTGAACAATTGTGGTGTAGAGATACACCATTTGCATATGTTTCAATACTATGGTGTTATACATTTGATATGAGACTTTTCATGGGATTCTTTAATTATTTTATTATTGTACAATTATGTTGAACATATATACTAATTTCATGTCATTAGAACACATAATTGTTATCCATTTCATATCAGACTTTTAAGAAAAATAGTCTTGTTCACTATTTGTTCATATGTTTGGAACACAAATTTTACTTGACTCTTGTGTTTTCCCCTCTGGCATGTGTTGCCATTAATGTCAAATCAATAAGACAATAAGATGTTCTTGATTGGTAAACAAGTGAGTAGTATTGGTTTGGTAATTCAGTTGATGGTCTCTTCATTTTAGCTCTTTGACAATCACTTGACTTGGCATACAAGTGTTTTTCAACTCTAGTACACTGCATATTGTGATAAGGATCTAAAATTGTGACTATATGTAAATACAATTATATGAGTTGAAACAGTTATGAAGACAGTTTTGGTCCTCATCTTCATTTATTTATCATATGTCATTCAGTTTTAAAGTTGTCGTAAGATTATGTTATCTTGTAAATATTTCAGCTTTTGGGTTTCTATAATGTTGTCAGTCTCTATGATTTGGTTATGGTCTTTATGTTCATACATGTTAAAAATCATCAAACATGCTTGATAACTAAATTTCTCTAGAGCTTGCACTTTACATTTGGTTATTAATGCTAAAGTGGTTGGTATGGGAACAATTGATGTCACCATGTATCAATAAATTTGAGAAATTATTTTAAAAAACAATCCATGAGGTATGGGATTTGAAACCCATCAAGTGCCGGTAATCTAGCTTTGGATTGTGATAATCCATACAAGTGGATAGAATGATATACTAATTTTTGAAATGCACCATTTGTAATGCATATTATATATATAACTACCTAAAAAATATGTTGGGTCTCAATCCTAGAAACATTAAAATAAGGACTATCCATGAGTCACTCACAAGATCAGATCAACTTCCAAATGAACAAGTGAAATGCCTCAAGAAAAGAATGATGAAAATTAGACTAATGGCAACAATTGCAAAGGTGATTACAATAGGCCCATCAAAATATCTCAATAAAGTAATGCACCCTTGATTCTCATTATATACCTTCAACCATATGGTAATGACAACAATGTGATTGGTAAAGTATTCATTTTAATGGTGTACCCTTACCAAAATGCCAATGACAAAGCAAAGCATATATTGGTGGATTAGAAAACCCTATTCATCCTTCTAGAAAAACTTTAAAGTAAGGTTTTAAGTCTCAATATTCTAAAACACCACTCTATATGAGTTGTTTATCATCTACAAACTTCCCTATTCATCCTTCTAGAAAACATTTAAAGTAAGATTTGAAGTCTCAATATTCTAAAACACCACTCTCTATGAGTTGTTTATCCTCTACAAACTTCCCTATTCATCCTTCTAGAAAACCTTTAAAGTAAGGTTTTAAGTCTCAATATTCTAAAACACCACTCTCTATGAGTTATTTATCCTCTAGAAACTTAGTTGTTCAAACCTCTTCTCCATTTAAGGAGGGTAATTCACTTCTAAAAAAATATTTATCTTGGAGAATTTTATCCATATAACCTGAATTGGTTCCTGTATATAATAGTTCGTATACATAACTGTTGCAAGATGGAAAACACACTGGGTTGTCCCATACTTTGCAAATATTGTTCAAAGATGGCAGTTAGTGTTATGTACACATTAAGAAGACAATGTATTGAATTTGATCTTCATAATTTTTAACAACCCTTACTTTCATCAAAACACTCTTCTTCGATATTTTCCCAACACATTATTCACATAGCAATTGCATCATGGAAAACATAGTGGGTTGTGGCTCATTTATTATTTTTTCTGGACTGTAACAAAATACAATTTTCAACTTCACTTTCTTGTTTTATGACACCCCTTACTTTAAGAAAAACAGTCTTGTTCACTATCTGTTCATATGTTTCCAATAAATTTTTGTACTTAACTGTTGCAGGATGGAAAACACACTGGGTTGTCTCAGACTTTGCAAATCTTGTTCGAAGACAACAACTAGTCTTATGCACACAGTAAGAAAACAATGTATTGAATTTGAGCTTCATAATTTTTAACAACCCTTACTTTCAGTAAAACACTCTTCTTCGATATCTGCCCAACATATTATTCACATAATAGTAGAATCATGGAAAACACAGTGGGTTGTGGCTCACTTATTATTATTTTCGGACTGTAACAAAATACTATTTTCAACTTCACATTCTTGTTTTATGACACCCCTTACTTTAAGAAAAATAGTAAGAAGACATCAGCTAGTGTTATGCACATAGTAAGAAGACAATGTATTGAATTTGAGCTTCATAATTTTTAACAACCCTTACTTTCAGCAAAACACTCTTCTTCGATATCTGCTCAATACATTATTCACATAACAATAGCATCATGGAAAACATAGTGGGTTGTGGCTCACTTATTATTTTTTCCGAACTATAACAAAATACTATTTTCAACTTCACATTCTTGTTTTATGACACCCCTTGCTTTAAGAAAAATAGTCTTTTTCACTATCTGTTCATATGTTTCCAACAAATTTTTTTACTTAACTGTTGCAGGATGGAAAACACACTGGGTTTTCCTGGACTTTGTAAATCTTGTTCTAAGACAACAACTAGTGTTATACACACAATAAGAAGACAATGTATTGAATTTGAGCTTCATAATTTTTAACAACCCTTACTTTCAACAAAACACTCTTCTTCGATATCTGCCCAACACATTATTCACATAACAATAGAATCATGGAAAACACAATGGGTTGTGGCTCACTTATTATTTTTTTCGGATTGTAACAAAATATTGTTTTCAACTTCATATTCTTGTTTTATGACACCCCTTACTTTAAGAAAAATAGTAAGAAGACAATAACTAGTGTTATGCACACAGTAACAAGATAATGTATTGAATTTGAGCTTCATAATTTTTAACAACCCTTACTATCAGTACAACACTCTTCATCGATATCTTCCCAACACATTATTCACATAACAATAGCGTCATGGAAAACACAGTGGGTTGTGGCTCACTTATTATTTTTTTTGGACTGTAACAAAATACTGTTTTCAACTTCATATTCTTGTTTTATGACACCCCTTACTTTAAGAAAACCAGTAAAAAGACAACTAGTGTTATGCACACAGTAAGAAGACAATGTATTGAATTTGAGCTTCATAATTTTTAACAACCCTTACTTTCAACAATACACTCTTCTTCGATATCTTCCCAACACATTATTCACATAAAATTTGCATCATGGAAAACATAGTGGGTTGTGGCTCACTTATTATTTTTTCCAGACTGTAACAAAATATTGTTTTCAACTTCACTTTCTTGTTTTATGACACCCCTTACTTCAAGAGAAACAGTAAGAAGACAACAACTAGTGTTATGCACACAGTAAGAAGACAATGTATTGAATTTGAGCTTCATAATTTTTAACAACCCTTAATTTCAGCAAAATACTCTTCTTCGATATCTACCCAACACATTATTCACATATAAGTAGCATCATGGAAAACATAGTGGGTTGTGGCTCACTTATTATTTTTTCTGGATTGTAACAAAATACTATTTTCAACTTCACATTCTTTTTTTATAACACCCCTTACTTTAAGAAAAATAGTAAGAAGACAACAACTAGTGTTATGCACACAGTAAGAAGACAATGTATTGAATTTGAGCTTCATAATTTTTAACAACCCTTACTATCAGAAAAACACTCTTCTTCAATAACTGCTTAACACATTATTCACATAACAGTAGCATCATGAAAAACACAGTGGGTTGTGGCTCACTTATTATTTTTTTCGAACTGTAACAAAATACTGTTTTCAATTTCACATTCTTGTTTTATGACACCCCTTACTTTAAGAAAAATAGTAAGAAGACAACATCTAGTGTTATGCACATAGTAAAAAAACAATGTATTGAATTTGAGCTTCATAATTTTTAACAACCCTTACTTTTAGCAAAACACTCTTCTTCGATATCTGCCCAACACATTATTCACATAACAGTAGCATCATGGAAAACACAGTGGGTTGTGGCTTACTTTTTTTTTTTTTGGACTGTAACAAAATATTATTTTCAACTTCACTTTCTTGTTTTATGACACCCTACTTCAAGAAAAGTAGTAAGAAGATAACAACTAGTGTTATTCACACAGTAAGAAGACAATGTATTGAATTTGAGCTTCATAATTTTTAACAACTCTTACTTTTAGAAAAACACTCTTCTTCGATATCTTCCCAACACATTATTCACATAACAGTAGCATCATGGAAAACACAGTGGGTTGTGGCTCACTTATTATTTTTTCTAGACTGTAACAAAATATTGTTTTCAACTTCACTTTCTTGTTTTATGACACCCCTTACTTTAAGAAAAACAGTAAGAAGACAATAGCTAGTGTTATGCACACAGTAAGAAGACAATGTATTGAATTTGAGCTTCATAATTTTTAACAACCCTTACTTTTAGCAAAACACTCTTCTTCGATATTTGCCCAACACATTATTCACATAACAGTAGCATCATGAAAAACACAGTGGGTTGTGGCTCACTTCTTATTTTTTCCGGACTGTAACAAAATATTGTTTTCAACTTCACATTCTTGTTTTATGACACCCTTACTTTAAGAAAAATAGTAAGAAGACAATAGCTAGTGTTATGCACACAGTAAGAAGACAATGTATTTAATTTGAGCTTCATAATTTTTAACAACCCTTACTATCAACAAAACACTCTTCTTCGATATCTTCCCAACACATTATTCACATAATAGTAGCATCATGGAAAACACAGTGGGTTGTGGATCACTTATTATTTTTTTCGGACTGTAACAAAATATTATTTTCAACTTAACATTCTTGTTTTATGATACCCCTTACTTTAAGAAAAACAGTAAGAAGACATCAGCTAGTGTTATGCACATAGTAAAAAGACAACGTATTGAATTTGAGCTTCATAATTTTTAACAACCCTTACTTTCAGCAAAACACTCTTCTTCGATATCTACCCAACACATTATTCACATAATAGTAGCATCATGGAAAACACAGTGGGTTGTGGCTCACTTATTATTTTTTTGGACTGTAATAGAATATTGTTTTCAACTTCACATTCTTGTTTTATGACACCCCTTACTTTAAGAAAAACAGTCTTGTTCACTATCTGTTCATATGTTTCCAACAAATTTTTTTACTTAACTATTGCAAGATGGAAAACACACTGGGTTGTCCCGGACTTTGCAAATCTTGTTTGAAGACAACAGCTAGTGTTATGCACACAGTAAGAAGACAATGTATTTAATTTGAGCTTCATAATTTTTAACAACCCTTACTTTCAACAAAACACTCTTCTTCGATATCTGTCCAACACATTATTCACATAACAATAGAATCATGGAAAAAACAATGGGTTGTGGCTAACTTATTATTTTTTCCGGGCTGTAACAAATATTGTTTTCAACTTCACATTCTTGTTTTATGACACCCCTTACTTTAAGAAAAATAGTAAGAAGACAATAGCTAGTGTTATGCACATAGTAAGAAGACAATGTATTGAATTTGAGCTAGTGGGGGAACAAAATCTTCGGTCACCACAAATGTGACCGGAAATGTTCATGTACTAGTAATATGGTAAGATCCAGGAAAAGCTACTAAAGCATCACTAGTACTAGTGGCCTCTGCATCCCCAGGTACATGTCCTAACGCATGTTTTGGCATGTGTTCGTTGCCAGAGGGTGCACTATCGGATGCCTGCATGGTATGTGTTGTCAAAATTTCAGTTGACAATATAGGCACGGATGATGGGGTCAAATGATGTGATGTATGCGTAGGAAGATCAAGATGGACATTTGTACCAACCCCTATTCCTTGGGAAGCACCTGTAGTACCCTGATCAGGACCAACAACATCATGAGGACGCAAAATATCCTGTAAAAACAACACATATTTTAGTTGATGACATAAAAGAGTACAAAATATAAAACCATGAATGAACTTATGTTATAATTAAAGACCTCATGACAAGTTACTTGCAAGTTTTGTGCTCTCTTAATCAATATTTTAACCCTCTCTCTTATCTCATCTGTTTGAGGCACTATGAATAAAAACTGAAGGATTTCTTCATTGCATTTTTTTTGGGTCTTCCTTATCATATCGAGAGGACTTGTTGAATATGTGATGTCATCATCACATAATAGTGATTGCACCTCCCTATGGATGCTCTCCTATACTGCTGGTGCCTTTCCCCAATCAGCCGATTACAACAAAAATATTAAAAACATTATCGAAATTAACCCAATAAACTCATGAAAAAAACATAATAATAAAACATTTTGCTCGTATCTAATTTGTACAATTACAATGAGGTAAACTTGTCGGGTAGAAGTGCCTGAAGATGCATCACGATCTGAGCTCTGGGTCAAAGCCTTCCCCATATGATCAATGTCCCGCTGTGACAAAAATTAAATATAAAAAAACATTACCGAAATGAAACCAATAGACTTACGAAAAAAAACATAATAATAAAATGGTATATTGGAGTCATTAATTAGAGGTTGGGTAAAATGGTATATAGTACATACCACCCCCATAATAACTGTGTTTGTATCTAAGCGATTCAAATTGTAATCGATTAGAAACTCTTCCCCTATAGTTATTGATTTTATCGCACATACAAATACACAATTTCTCTTGCGTGCCTCGAATATGCAATTGGGTTGCTTATTTGTTGATCCAGGTCGTGTACTATTTATAAACCCTGCAATATTCCCTGATGCTTTTGGCCTTCTCTTAATGTACATAGCCACTCCTTTATTTTGATCCTTATCTTTTAGCTATATATAATTTGCTGACAGTGCATACCTACGCATACTTCGTGTATATCAAACCAGCTACATCCAATCTTTGTAACTGTAACAGGGTCCAACATACTCCATCAATTCAGTAAATTTTTCGTAATAGACCTTTATATTTTCCATGCAAAATAGGCCCAAACCATGTAATTACGATGGTGCTATGTGATATATCCTCTTGTTGACACAAAAATCAGTGTTTATTGGAGGAAGTTCCTTGGGTACCCATTGTTTCCGTAGATGTTTATACCTCAAGGGCACCTCGATGTCACCCATGCTCTCATCATCATAAGAACATGACCCCCTTCAACAAGAAAAAATTCCATGCGTTACATAATCTTTCTTCTAATTTTTTTCCCTCTTTTAGACCTACTACATGTCTCGCTTTCCTCTTCTCTTCCTGAATTTCCCTCGCTTGAGGAAGAAAGATCTGACAAATACCTATTTGGTGGTACCTGCACTCATAAGGATGTTGGATGAATTTATTTCATGGTGATGTGATCCCAAGGTGAAATTGTGATTAATCTATCATTTCATCTCTAGAATTTGACAAGTTATAAGGTAATCAAGTCTTGACAGATTGCAAGTTATTACTACCATCCAAATGTTTCTATCACAAATCAAATCTACTTAACGTTTTAACTTCAAAACTTTGTAACAAGTGTTAAATGTGACTATAGTCCACCAATTACACAACCAAGGCCTCAAATGTATTCTTTAATTGTAATCAAAGGACTTTTTCTCTTCATTCAAGTAAATAAACTTGAAGGGAAACACCACCAAGTGGTTTATTGGAAACCTACATGACTAAAAATAGCAAAAAATTTACATTTAATTTCCATTTGTCTAAGTGGTTAATGGGGAGGGATTGTGTACTAGGCTTTATTAAGTCATCATAAGTTTATGCTTTGGCAATAAAAATTGTTTAAGTCATCTTAAATCTTCCTATGTCTAATTGTTAGGAGACTTTTGGTATGTTTTAAGGTAGGATGAGTGGTTGCATCAATGTTCTAGTTCTCTATGACAAGGTTTCAACATCTTCAAATAGTGAAATTTGGTGCTCATAGTCATTTGAAACAACAACATTTTGATTATGTATGATGGTAGGATTTGATAACTTAAAAGAATTAGCTACCCAACAAACTTAAAGTTAAAAGAAACTTTTTCAGTTTAAGGGGTTAGCACTTTCTTTCATCTTTGCATATTGGTTTGATGCTTCAAACGATGCATTTCTTATCCCACTTCTATCATATTGTACTCCCATCCCATTGAAATTGTTGCAATTGCTGGAGGAGTTGATACCAAAAATTCATATCAAATACCACGTTCTTGAAGTAATTTTCTATATTTTTACTATTTTTTTGAAATTCTTTTATGTTGGATGGATGCGTACAAGCTTGAAATTCTTTGAGATCATTGGTGTAGATAAATATAACTGTTCCCTTTCATGTGCATTTGTTTTGAAGTGATAAATCACTATTTTGTGGGAGAAAATAAACAAATACAGGGACTGCCTTGTTTTGCCTGTGTAAGGATTTGAGGGCTAAATAGAAATGACATCCACCAATCCTCCACCCACTGTCTTGGAACTATAACTCGGTGGATTGGTGTGCAACATGGTATGATAGAGGTTAATTGCCTTTAGGGGTTTGTTAAAGCAAGAAACTTGGCATTGAATTGATGCCCTAGGGCTGACAGGGGAAATTTTCTTGTGAATTTGTGGTTGTTAAGTCAGGGTTTATCAATTTGATGGATATCTTGGTAGAGTCATGGTGACACTATTTGATGGTCCAATCTCTACTTCAAAACAAAAATATATCTAACAACTCTAAGAGCTATAATGGGATGGCATTAAAGGAACCTTCATATTAAGGATCTTCTAATGAAGGATATTTGAATTAAGGTCTTCATTTGAAGGTTCTTCATGCAAAGGTTCCTTTTATAAAGCATTTTGGACATGAAATATTTAAAATAAAAAATACCTTCATTTGAAAGTCTTGACATGGCATCATTTTTGAATGAAGGTTCTTCATTCAAAGGTCATGACGACATCAACTTCAAATGAAGGTTCTTCATTCAACTAGTATTTTGTAATTTTGAAATTTTGGGATTATTTTTTTGCCTCATCCCACAAGTGGGACACACTATTGTGCAATCACTCATTAACAAATAGATGAATGTGTGATAATAATTTAGGGTTAAAAATAAATCCATTTGAGCCTTTTATAAATGAAAGGACATTTGATGCAATCATATGCCTTGTCAAAATTTTAACTTAATAGTAAGGGAATCATGAGTAGTTTTATGGGCCCATTCAACAATCTCTGATGCAAGGATTGAATTGTCTAGAATGTATCTACTATTAAGAAAGCCAATTTGTTTACCTGTATGACTATCTTGGTAGAGTCATGGTGACACTATTTGATGGTCCAATCTCTACTTTGAAACAAAAATATCTCTAACAACTCTAAGAGTTATAAAGGGATGGCATTAAAGGAACCTTCATATGAAGGATCTTCTAATGAAGGATCCTTGAATTAAGGTCTTCATTTGAAGGTCCTTCATGTAAAGGTTCCTTTTATAAAGCATTTTGGACATGAAATATTTAAAATAAAAAATACCTTCATTTGAAATTCTTGACATGGCATCATTTTTGAATGAAGGTTCTTCATTCGAAGGTCATGACGACATCACCTTCAAATGAAGGTTCTTCATTCAACTCGTATTTTGTAATTTTAAAATTTTGGGATTTTTTTTTGCCTCGTCCCACAAGTGGGACACACTATTGTGCAATCACTCATTAACAAAGAGATGAATGTGTGAATAATTTAGGGTTAAAAATAAATCCATTTGAACCTTTTATAAATGAAAGGACATTTGATGCAATCATATGCCTTTTCAAAATTTTAACTTAATAGTAAGGGCATCATGAATAGTTTGTTGGGCCTATTCAACAATGTCTGATTCAAGGATTGAATTTTCTAGAATGTATCTACTATCAATAAAACCAATTTGTTTACCTGTATAACTATATCTCAAGCAATAGGTTTAATTGTGATGGAAATGATATTGACAAAGATTTTGTAATCTAGGTGTTGAGAAGCATAATTGGCCACCATCCTAGGAAAGATTCTTCATTCTCACTTTTAGGTGTTAAAGTTTAACAATACCTTGATTGATGAAAGAGACCAAAGAGCATTTCTCCATGGTATCCAAGTACACATAACAACGGTCTTCTCTTATATGGTTGGACATGATTTAAAGAAATTAGCTAGGAATTATTCATTTAACCTAAGGTTTTCTCATAATGCCATCATTGGAAAAGTATGATCAAATTATTCTATTATGAAGAATTGGTCTATGTGCCTCTATTAATCACTATAAATGTTTGTAAGGATAAAATGACTAATTGCATTAGGTAGGAGAGAATCAACTTTGAGTTCTTCAAAGATTATATTCCTCTATTCATAATTTTTAAGGGTTGTGTGTGGAGGAGGTTATCACTACCAAGAAGGGAGGAGACCTTTCCTTGCATATGTTTGTGGTGGAGGTATTAAATAAGAATTGTATGCCTCTATTTCCATTCATTAGATCTAGCTTAGCCTAGCATATACTTGGGCTCCTTTGCCCCTATAAACTTCCATTTTTTTTATTTTATGTTATGTAAGTGTAATTCCATGCTATGTTGAAATATAAGAGGTGGAGGAGGCCAAAAGGAAATAACCCCTTTTTAGTTGTACCTTCAAAAAATTTCTTATTGTTTTATGGTTTTAGCAACTTTTTGGACATAAGATTTGAGGTAGGTTGTACAAAAAAGAATAAAATATTCCCACCAACAACCAAGATGTGGGTAGATTACGGGAGTTTTTCCAAGACCTAAGGTTGGTCGATAAAAATGTGAAAGACTAAGCTATTTTATTTTTTATGTTTTATCTTATACCATTTTACGAGAATGGGGGTGCCAATGTACGAGAAGATCTTTGGAAACTAGGCATGAAAATTGTAGGTTAAAGAGAATGGGGGTGCCAAACTTACAGTACTCATTGTCCCTTGGTCATCGATTTTCCCTAAGTGCCCTTAACCTCGTCCTCGATGCTGGTATTGACCTTGTTTACACTCCTCCATACTCTTCCTCGACGCTGGTATTGACCTTTTTTTCACTCCTCCAAACTCTTCGTCAGCGTTGGTATTGACCTTGTTTTAACTCCAAACTCTTCCTCGACGCTGGTATTGACCTTGTTTTCACTCCACCAAACTCTTCCTCGGCACTAGTATTGACCTTTCACTTCTCCAGTTTGACGAGCTACAACCTGGTTTCATTATGTTTTAGAGTATGTTAATTAAATTGAAAATTATGGTGCCATTAAGCTAGGTTTTAATATTCTACAATATATTTAAGTATATATTAGCTATATTTTACATAATAAATAATATAATTATTTGACTTATTATAATTATATATTATATTCTTTAACAAAATTATTAAATACATATAAAATTATTATAATTAATATAATATATATTTAATATAATAGTAATATTAGTTTAAATCATATATAATATAATTATATTTATTATTATATAATAGTATATATAGGCTTTTACTTGATATTTTAGAGGATTTTACCATTACACTACAGATGGTTTACCATTAAATGGCAGTTGAAACTCATTTTCCAACGACACAATAGTGGTTTCCAGGCATGAGATTTATTTCAAGCTCAAATCTCACAATATATGTAGCCTATTAGCTAATACAAAGAGAGATAAAAACTAAAAAGATAGAGAATGAGAGAAAGAGATGAACTTAGATAGATAGGGAGAGAGAGAGAGAGAGAATGGGAGAGAGAAATATAAGAGATACAAAGGAAAAGAGAGAGGGAAAAAAGAAACTAAATTTTGATTGGTTGTTTCATGTCAATAATCTAAGGATGACATGTGCCCTTGGGGAGTTATGCTCAAGGTAGCATTCCATTTGATTAAAGATATGATAATTCTCCTTTAAGACCTCTTCAATGTACCCATTGCACACTTAAGGAGACACAGATAAATATAGGGAAGAAAATATAGAGAGAGAGGGAGATAATGAGAAACATACAAATAGAAAGGGAGACAAAGAGATAGAGAGAGGTAGAGAGATAAAGAGATAAGGATGAATAGATAGAGATATAGGGCGGGTGATTGATATATCTCTCCCTGTCGCTCTCTATCTCTCTATATCTCCCACTATCTATGTAACTCTCTCTTCCCCCTCTATCTATTGAGTTATCTCTCCCTCTCCCCCTTTCTCTCTCATTCACTCCATCTCTCCTACTCTATATCTCTATCTCTATTTCTCTTTTTATCTCCCTCTCACTCCTCTCTCTATCTCTTTCTATCCATATATTTCTCTACCTCTATCATGATCTCTCTATCTCTTTCACCATCCCCCTCTATCTCTCTATATCACCCCCTTTCTATGTCTCTCCCTCTCCCTTTATATATTGAGCTATCTCTCCCTCTCTCTCTTTGTCTCCCTGTCTACATATCGCTCTCCCTCTCCCCTCTTCTTTCTCTCCATTTTCTACCTATCTATCTCCCTCTCTTCTCTCTCTTCCTATTCAACCTATCTCTCCCTCTCCTCTCTCTCTTCCTCTTAAACCTATCTCTCCCTCTCTCCCCCTCTTCTCTATCTCTCCTCCTCTACCTATCTATTTCCTCTTCCTCTCCCTCCCCCTCTCTATCTCCCCCTCTCTATCTCTCACCATCTCTCCCTCCCTATCCCCCTATCCATCGACTCTCTATCTTCACCTCTATTCCTTTCTCTTCCCATATATCTCCATCTCTCTTTCTATTCCCATATATCTCTATCTCTCTCTCTTTCTCTCCCCATCTATCTCTATCTCCCCATATATTAACTAAGAAGCCATGCAAGCATACAATAGTATATGTTGGTAAAACTATAATAGTGTTTTATTAAACTATAAGTAACACTTATATTTCTAATGTCAAGCCTTCTTATAAAAATAGTGTTTTATTAAACTATAAGTAGATTATTGTCACCACTCTTCATTCCACATGAAATGCCAAATATAGCAATTGTTTTGTTGCTTTTGTCAAGTTTCATTAACAAAGCTATTTAGTGGGTTGAATAAAGTTGTGTTATGACCCTTGGTCTCTTTAAAATAATTAGACATTATTAGGGAGATCAAGAAGGGGAGAAAACTAAAATCCTTCAAAATAGGGGTAGTTGTGGGTTTGTTGGTTTTCTTTGTATACTATATACTTAGTTCCTCTAGGATAAATAAGTCACTGTAGAAATGAAAGATGTTTGATTATCTACCTAATATTGTTTTGTGTTTTTGAAATGGAAGAGATCTACAACTCTATAGAAATTTCTATATGCTAATGGTCAAATTATTAGACTATTTAGATCATTTTAATTGACTACTACATAATAGTTTATGTGTTGAAAGAATTGTTTCCATTCTTTGTAGTTTTTACATTGGAATACGAATCATATTTAATTTCACGCCAATATATTTCTTTCATAAAGATATTTGTTTGATTTTTCCTTGCTATTTTCATCTTAAAATTTAAAAAAATGTATTCTATAATATAGAATTATTTTCAAAATGGGACAAAAAGGATTCTAAGAGATATATTTAATCATAAATTTTACAATCATAAATATCATTTAATTTGTATGTTGTAACTTTAGTACTTTTAGTTAAAATAAAAATAACTTAAAGTTATATATACATATAGTTAAATTAGCAAAGTTGTTTGAGTTAATTACTAAATTTGATTTAAATGTTCAACACTTTAGATAAATTCAATTAGATATAGTTAAATTGGAGGTGTCATTTGAGTTAATAATTAAATAACGTAATAATCAACTAAAGAAAGGGACATAATTTTGGATGTGTTTGAATTTATTAAATTACAAATTAAAATAGACATAAATTACTTGAAATAAGTGCTTCATAACCCATCTAATCAAATCATAACCTATCAAAAAGGAAATAGGAATTTTCTAAAGAAAAGAACACTTGACCCAATCATAAGTGTACAGCCTTCGCAGAAAGGAGTGATCCACCTTAGCAATAACAACTACCTGATGTAAACTTGGGAGGCTCAACTCAGCCAACCTATCAACCTGCATTTAAGAGGCTTCCAAAAAATTTAGAATGACCAATTTAAAAAATCCAAACAAATCTCAAATCTTGACAAACAATAGAAGTCATATTTCACACTTTGACTCCTTGAATCCTTGTAACAGTGCAAACCTAGTTTTTGCCCAATAACTCAAACTTTCCCAAAACACCAGAGAAACCCTTGATGGTTTTAGACACCCATTTTGGAGTTATTAAACATAATTCAAGTGAAAGTACAAGTCCTTTTGACCAAATCACCAAAATCACCCTTTCTAGGTTGTGCTGATTAGGCTGATTAGGCCTATTTTACAAAGAAACTAGCCTTTACAGTGATTTTTTACTTGTTGATTCCCTAAAGAAAACATTATCTTGAGTATAATCCATCATAGTCACATATGATCACATCATTCTTGACCATTTGATATCATGAAAAACCTCCAAAATCTAGTATTCAAATAACCCATATCATCGGCAAGACAAGTTCCATCGAGGTGAAATGAAAAGGTCATACCGAGCATATAGGTCTCACCGATGAAGTTCCATCGGAAAGAAACCTGTCTGGTCTCATCGATCAAAGCACAAGGAGTTGTATCGGCCAGACCAACACCATCAGAGTAAGATCCCTGAGTCAGCCCGAGTGCATTTGTCTCGCCGATGAAATATCATCGGCAAAACACTCATCTTGTATTGCTGACAAAACAAGAAACATACTATTGCCAAGACAAACGCTATCAGAATGAGTTAAAAATGTCCTCCTGACCCACTATTTCACGCCGATAAGATTACATCGGCAGGAGTCTTGGCGACATACTTGAGATCGAAGGAATAATCATCGGGGAGACTTATAACATCGATAAAATTACTGAATGTCTTAGCGATACACCATGTCTTGTTGATGAAGACACAAACAGATCAAGATAGTCATTGGGGTGACTCTTGGCGACATTTATATGAATCAGATAGATAGATTGTGTGATATCGACATAATGTCTCCTCAACAAAAAGAATGTTTGATGAACGTTAGTCAAGCCTGAATAAAAGGATCGCCCAAAGTTTTAATTGTCTTGTCGATAGAACATTTGATGTGACAATGGGTAAATTTGAAGATCACCTACACTCATGTTCAAAGCTAGGACATTAATGGCAGTATTACTACCAAATATTTTGATGATTTCCTAAATTGAGAAAAGTAATTGAAGGCGAATTTTGCAAAGTTAGCAATAGAGGAACGGACGAAGGGCCAAAGGATCTTGCGGTCAAAGAATTCTATATAAACTTGTAAGTTCCCTGCAATTAAATTTCTGGTTTTGTGATTCATAAAATGGAAAGCACTAGCTCAGGAAAAGAAAAAGGTAGGAAACAGGGTGAGAGAAATAACCCTAGAGGAAAAAAGCAAAAAAATGAAGCAGAGAAGAAACCCTGGGTAGCTGAGAGGAAGTTAAACCAAGACTTAATTGATCAATTTCCCGACTCAGGACCTAAGGCCAGGCGATCTGCACAACTTAGGGAAGAAGTGGAAAATTTAGAGGATAAATGCAAGTATATAGGAGACATATGGACCCCAATTAGGGGATATGAGATATTTATTTTTCATTACCAACGAAGGAATCAATACGAACCAGCGTGCAATCCTTGGAAGTTAAACCTAGGGAAACTAGTCTGCCCCAATGTATTTGTAAATGTAGAATTGGTGAAGATGCTAGCTCCCTATTATAATCCAAAATATAAAGCTATTTGTGATCCATCAGGAAAACCATTTATATATGTATCTGAAGCTGCCATCTGTGAGGTTTTTAACCTAGAGGGATTGTGTGGTGAAAAAATTATACCTGAACAATTAGAAAAGGAATTCTGGAGGATGGATACTTTGTACAAGGGTTGGAGGTTGCCACTACATAGGTCTAAGAAAGATGATGTTTCAGTTCCACTAAATGACAGTGATGGTCCCCCTTTCCATGTTGATTTTTTTGAACCCTTCATGAGGTACACATATTTTTTAGTTTGTCAAGTGTTGGGAATGGAGGCCCCTGAGCACATGTCAATTGTACCCATGGTAATTGCAGCAGACATCCAATGTCACAATTCAAGGTTTTTTTATTATGCTTCACACATCTTTAAAGTGCTTGATTCAGGACTGATGGCAATAAAAAGTGGAGCTCCTATCTTGCACTTTGATGCTTATTCAATCCTAATGCATATGATACTTTATTATGGACAAGAATTGCAGATGTGGCCTAAACAATTGAGGGTTGTACAATTTGATAAGGAAGGAAGGTTATTACTAGTACAACTCTAGACTGCCACCTGGGATTGCAGATTTGCTAATTCTTGTTATCTACATTTTGAAGAGTTTTTTGTGAAACCACTATACAAATTTTACAATCATCGTTGTGAATACTCATTGTCTGATGAAATAAAAAGGTTTGTAAGGCCTAAGGATTTCAATGGACTTTTCAACCACAATTGGGGAGACTGGTATTGTCTAGAAGATGCGACCATGATAAGAGTATATGGATTTGAAGATGCACCCTTCATTCTGCCCAAGACAGTGCTTGATAGGATTGCATATTTGGAGATTGTTAGGCAATTGAAATTTTCAGATGTTATGAATCTGAGTTCTTTCAAAAAGTAGACATTTATGCCCAGTACATTATGCTTCAGTGATTTCACTGTATTAGTAAGGGATGGATATGATATGGTTCTCAACAAATTGCTGCAATACAACATGAAGAAGACCCACTATGAAAAGGATTTGATCCAAAAGGGTATATTGATTTTTCCAAAAATAAAATGAACTTGGGAGGATACAATCACATACCCTATCTATATGATGACTTGATCAGGAATTTGGAAGAAGAGGAAGCATAAATTGTTGTTGATGAGTATAATAGGGGATTGTAAGATACATAACTATTATATTCTGATGAAGATTCATCTGGTTATGGTAGGCCTAGCAGGTAAAATTGATAAAATTTCTAGATTGAGAACGCAAGACTACAAGTATGTTCCCAGGGAACCAGATGTTGAAGAGAGTGAAGATACTAACACAAGCCAGATAGAATATAAATCATTTGTGGTTGATGATGAATTCATTAAAACCTCTGAATTTAAAAGCTTTTTGTACAAATTAAAAGGAAAATCAATAAGGGAATCAGTGGAGAATATTACACCAAACAATGAGGAACAACTGTTGAATAACTTAAAATCAAGTGTGGAAGAAGAAATGAAGAGAATGGACCTTGAGAAAGGAAGGAAATTATTAGAAGATGCAGTTGTCATGATCTTTCCTGGGTTGGATTTGAACTCTACTTTGGTTTTTGGTAGTTTTCTGAAGAATAGTAACGCCACACATAAACTCACTCCTGAGGGGGTAACAAAGATTTATGAAGGATCTAAGTATAACCCAGATGAGGGATCACTTATGATATGGCACCTGTATCCTCCACACAAGAAATCTATTGTAATTAATACTGAAAAGGATTTTGAACATGTAATGACATTCAAATTTGGTGAGGTTGATCCAATAGCTACAACAGACATTGGCATTAATGTGGCCAAATTAAATAAAGCCCAAATCCAAAAGTTAATCAAGGAAAAAGAAATGTATAAGATTAATAACGAGAGACTACTCAAAGAAAATGATTGCTTGAAGGACATGATGGGATTCACATTGGGATCCACAAAGAAATTGACTCATGGTGAAAGCTCCCAAGAAAGAGACCAATGGGAAGAATCAAATGCATACTCACAAGGTAAATGTGATGCACTCACTGGAATAATAAGGAAGAGGTAGACCAATTTAATTACTTAGTTGAGTAAGCTCTAGGGAACACATTCACACAATTTTACTGCACTACAAGAACATAAGAGGATAGATGGCAGGATCTGAGAGAATTTCTAGGAAATAAACCAAAGGGATGCTCCTGATAACATAGCTATTGATAGTGAAAACCATTTTATGAAAAAACATAAAGACTTCCATGAAGAATTGCAAGGTGATGAGCAGGGGATGATCAATGTCACAAAAAGGGAGTACCAATGTTGTTAGAAGATGGAGGGGAACTAAAGGGAAAAGACAAATGGATCAAGGAATAAGAGACGATGATGCAAACAATTTTGGAGACAACCATAGGAAACAATTTAACAATGGACGAAGCATGTGAACAGAATGAGAAGATGTTTGAAATGGAGATAGCCATAAGGAATGCGCTAGAGGATGCTGATACACACGACCGACAAGCTTACAGTGATTATCTGTCAAACATCCATTTATGGCTCAATAGAGCATAATTTCTAGTTTTTTATTGTTGTTAAGGAAAATACATTTATGAAAGGACACATCCTTTCACAATTTTGATATATTTATATCTGTTTCACAATATAAAACAGATATAGGCGGATAGGAGAAAGATACAGTACATAGTTTGCAATGAAACTTTCCATTAAAAGACTCAGATGCATGTATGAATTTTGATGAAGTTAATGAAGATGTCTGAACTTGTGGCTTAATCTTGGTATCATCTATTTGTGGAATTATACAGTTATTTGGTTGTCTCCATTTTGATGTTTTTCTATTGTTTAAATTGGTATATCAAGCATATATTCAATTTACCGATACACATTTGTTGTATTTGTGTGATGTGATTATTTGGTTCTTTCAAGTAAAGATTAAACCCTTCCAGTCAATCATAGTAACTGAAGAGTATTAATTGGATCAATAAAAAGAATCACATAACTAGGATCGTCATTCTATCTCAAGTAGAGTTTGTCAGTCATTTAATTGCACGTTTATACAAGTTATAAACTAAATTTGTGTTCCAAATAGTTTGAATTATTGCCATAATAGATTACACTTTTCTAGATCTTCATTAGACTCCATACACCCAACAAGGCACTGGTCTCACACATTTCATCTTTTAGTTTATCCATTTTATTTTTTACATTTGTTAACTGAACATATTCTAATATTACACACACTTTATTAGAATTATATTTGTTCACTGTAAGATTTCCATTGTGAATAGATTTTTGTAAACAAAATCACATCACTTAAGTCTACTCAGTTTACAAAGGTAGACCCACCTAGGTTTGGCAGCACCTGAAGAGAAGAAGGTTCAAATCATTTGGCCTTGTTTGTTACCCTAAAATGTATCAAGAGATTGGAAACCTCTTGAGGTATTCTTACCCTTTTTTTTGAGAGCTAACAGCCTCCAAACCTCCAAATCCACAAAAAGATTCCACTTGTATGGCCAAATTCTTACCAAACCCAAAAACCCTTGTTTTAGGCCAAAATCATGAGGGTTTATTGAATCTCCTACTTCCACAACCTCCCAGACCTCAAGACCAACTCAGACACAACCCATTAGATCTGTACATGGATAAAAATTCATAAAATCAGATCTCTCATACATATTTTGTGGAAACCTAGCCTTGAACCTCTCATTTCACATGTTTTTCTTCAAAAAACTCTCAAGGACAACAACTATACCTTCTTTATTTATCATCCTATGCTCTATTCATGCATATGAAAATTAAAAAAATATCCATGGGGCCTCTTACAAAAGCTACAGTAATCACAAAAAGTGTAAGAGCCCCTTCATATCATGTTGGACTACAAAACCCTCAAAAACAGGGTAACCAAGCTGTATGCAAAGAAATGAAGCTTTCTAACTCAAATCAACGCCTTAAGCCCTAAAATTAGATTCAAATCAAAGATAAGACATATCTTCACAACATGGAATTGATTTCACATCAAAATATGGCTGTATATGACCGTACAATGCTGCAAAACAGGAAAAATACAGAAATATTGAAGAAAAACATAGATTTTGGAATGTCAAGAGCTTGTATTTTAAATCCTCAACCATAAAAAACCTTTACAATGATCACTTTATGCCTTTTAAAGTCCTTTACACCTCAAACACCGAACAACCACCTCTACAACTGACTTTTTAATCTTTTATGATCATATGAAACACAAAACACACTAATTTCATGGTTGTTAACATCACTATTGAAATGTTTTAATTTTTTGACCTTTCAAATGTATTGAAACTTATAGGAAACTATAAGACCATGATAGTGGCTTGATAATAGCCTTATTATTTACATGACACTAGCCTTGCACCTTTTTACATGTAAATTCTCCAATTTGCCTTTAAAAGGCTACAAAACTCTTTAGTGCAAGTCTCAAACTCATAACTCAAAACTTCACCAGAACATGACTAATGGTCTTGAGTGACCTTACTCACAATAAAAAATTCTTGAAATTCCTAAACCAATCTATTGACCTCCCTAATTATCATCACATGATTAAGCATAGAAGATGAGGTGTAGGTGCTCCTGCACCACTACCCCATCCAAAATTTGCTCACATTACACAAAGCCACAATGTTGCTCCAAGATAAGCCAATCAAATCCTACCTTATGTTTCCTAGTAATCAAATTGGAAATTATCCTAAAAATGGCATTGCAAAGGGTGATTGGTCTAAAAAATCTAAATGACTTTGCAATTATTTCACTACTACGATCAATGTGTCATCTTTCCTGAAATTTCCCAAAACACTATTCATTATGATCATATGGAAATTTCTAGGAGAGCTACAATAGTTGTAACATCATGAATTAAAATTAAACATTAAAAATTACATCATGAATTAATTATGTATTGGCATAAAAATTAAAAAACATCATGAATTAATTATGTAACCACATATGTCAAATATAATTCTATCAAGAAATTAATATCAAATAGATAATACAATCGCATAACTCATACATTTTAATGTCATCGATCTTCTTCTTCATCCAACTCTTTGTTTGTATCATCCAATCTAGATTCAACATTGTAAGGATTGGTCATATCATCATCATCGCCATTGATATCAGTTTCGATAATGTCATCATCCACACGGATATCATCTTCATGAACATTAACTCCTACATCATCATGATCTAGTTCCTCCTCTTCAACATCTTTATCAGACACATCATCAGCTAACTGTTGATCCCGATCATCATCTACATCATCTTCTAGTTCTTCAGTATCTTTTTCTTCCACCACATTATACTTTACAAACCTTCCTCTTGGATCATGTCTAACAACAAATGACCAACCCGGTTTACCTAGGATCTCTAAGTAAAATACCTACTCACATTGGCTTGGAAGAACATAGGGCTCATTTTCAGCTCGCTCGATCGACCTTGTATTAACCATGGTAAATCCATTATCATGTTCGATAACAGTTCTCTCGGGATCATTTTCATTCAATCGTAGCATGTACCATAGGATGACAAACAAAACTAATTTGAAGGACTTAAAGTCACAGTCAAGTATATCATCCAAAATCCCATAGTATCGATTTTTTGAGACTTCTGGATGTATGTCGCTTCTAGATGAAACATTAGTCACTTGAAAGACTGCAGTTATCCCAAAATGACAAGTTTTCTTTGTGTCATCCAACTTTTTGATTCAAAATTTATGACCATTGCACCACATAGCCTTGTGGTGTTTCACCTGCAATATGTCAAACATGTAAAAATTATTGCAATATCATCAATTGATAAACATATTTATTCTTGGTCGAATGTATGCAAAGAAAAAAATCTCAACATATATATACATCAATATAATTGAAAATAATTAAATAATATGGGTGATTAATATATTTATACGTACCTATTTATCTCTTAAACCATATGCTAAATCAATTTACCCTGGTGTAACATTGGAATCTCCATTACGATGAGCTTCTTTAACCAATGAAGCCACACCTTCCCATGTTAATTCGCAACCAGATTGTTGACATCGTTCAATCCATACCATCACCAATCAATATTGTTTGCGATGTACAAATGTAGTGCATCCCACTCTCGACCAACTATATCAAAAAAAAATGAAATTCACAAACGGCGTATAATTAGTTAATTACCACGGTATAAAACCTTAATTTATAATTGATGTATATTGAAGATTAATAGTTAAATAAGTACAATATACATAAAAACCAAATGTAAAATGTATTATAATTAATCTCCATGACCATCTTACAATCACCTCTCACTTTCCTCAATCTAACTTTCCCCATCAGGTACTCCCCTTCGAATTTGTTAATGGAGTTGGGATCCCAAATGCGATCTACATGGATCTTTGCTACAAACTTAGGAAGATATTCAATAATGTACACCATGGTCTGGTATACAATATATCCCTCCACCATAGAACCCTCAAGATGTGCTCTTTGTCTAACCAAAGCCTTCAAAAATTTCAAGTGCCTCTCAACCATCCACATTGACCTTATGTGTACAAGTCCACACAATTCAATCTCCTCAACTTGGTGTATGAGGTAGTGTTCTTGTGTCTTGAAAATTTTTGAAGGTGGACACTTTTTTATTTCTCACATTAGACCAGGAATTTTTCTCTTCCAGCAATTTATATCTTCTTTATGATTTTCTTTAAATGACAGCCATCTACAAGTGATTCAAGGCACAAATATATTAACAAGATTTAACAAAAATCTACAATATATTACATAACAAGTAAAACAAATGATAATTATAAGATCTATACAATGAATTGAACAAATATCGCTACTTACCTCATGTATTTTCCAAGATCATATATAACTTGTCTGACATTGTTTTTGAAGTTGTCTGGGAGAGATAGAGGTAGAACGTACTGCAACAATTATAAAATGATCTTTTCATTATCTTTCCAAAAGTAGTAAACATAATACACTGAAAAGTACATGCAATATACAAATATATATGTAATATACCAGAATAATTAGCTTAATGAAGGTATGTCAATCATGCAGTTTCATCCCTGACCCAAATTCACCTTTCTTTGTTATGATATTATTTATGTTCGCAGCAAATCCTATGGGAAATAAAATTTTCCGTATGACTTCTTTTATAGCATTTCTTTGCTACTTCATTAATAACCAAGGAAGGGCACTTATATTAATTTGGTCTCCATCGCTATTTAATTGAATGAAATTTTTCATTGCATGATTGGCTTCCTGAATGTCACTACAAATTTAGACAAATTTTTCTTTGTCATGCCTTCCATCCAATATTTTCCATAACATTTATGTTATATTCTTTCTGATATGCACTGTATCAAACAAATGCACAGTTTGTAGCTGCTAATAGTAGGGCAACCTACTAAATTGTCTGGGATAACTTTTCAGTCCCTATGGAAGCCGACCATTAATGCCTTAATGACCTTCATGAAGCATATAAGTTAAAAAAGTAAACAACGACAATCATTGTCAATTAAAACATGAGTAAACACAACACAATATAAAAAATATAAATTCCAAACATATCATATATGATAGATAAACAATTTGATCTGTTGTATAACCTTGACGATTAATTCTATTATATTCCAACTTCCATAGGCGAGGTGTCATTCTTCATGGATTTGATCTAGTCTCTTCTTTCCCATTGAAAAGATGTTTTTCAGTAGTTCAATACTTATGATTTCTATGGAGGAAGTGCCTATACTCATCAAACACCTGCTTTCCTAAACTTGTTGAATGACGAGATTTCATCTTTGGACCACAAATTTGATATGCAAATTTTCCCTTTGTTTGAAGACCAGCAAGATCATATATAATTGGATTAAATATGTCAATTTTTATAATTATATATAATGAATAGATTATTTTAAAAATATGCATGATATCTACTTCATAAAATTAAATATCATTAAAGTCATGCAGTCGAACGTTATAACATACCACAAATTTTTTTTAGCCCTGGGGCATCATGAATTGTCCATACAAGTATTGCATGGAATTGAAATTGTCTTTGTCCTATTGGTCTAGATACACCATACATAGTGACGCCATTCCATGACTTTAGTAACTCGTCGATAAGAGGCTCAATGTATACATTCATATCTTTAACTTGGTACTTACCTAGTTGAATGAACATAAACATTACATAATTATTATAACCATTTTATTGCATTATATATAAATTAATGTACATGACTTTTAAATGAAAAAAATATGTCATTATGTAACAAATAAGACAAATGAGATGCTACTACGTTAAAGAAAATTGATGTAAACAAATACCCAGAACAATCATTGCCAACATTATGTGCTCCCTCTTTATTGACATCCATGGAGGAATGTTATTGTTGATAACAGAAAAAGGCCACACTGAGTAAATTGATCTCAACTCTCCAAATGGATTGACTTCGTCTGATACCAATGAAAGCCTAAGATTATGAGGTTCTTCTCTAAAGTGTGGCCATTTTTCCTCCATGTCCCTAAATGTAGAACCATCCATAGCCATTCAAAGAATGCCATCTCCACTTCTATTTCATGCATGGTAATCCATAAATTGCGCTAATCTTTCACACCTAAATAATCGTTGCATACGTGGAATAATGGGAATACAATGAAGAACCTTGTGAGGCACCTTTTTTGTTAGTTGATCTGTTTGATATCTACTGATATGACATTCCATGCATTCTATTGCAAATTCATGTTGTTAATGATATATAATATGATCATTGGGACATGCATCTATTTCTTGATACTCCATCCCAATATCTTTCATAATGCTAGATAAATCTCGGTATGAGCAAGGTAAAATATTTGATGGTGGTAACAAAAATTCACCAATCAATCTACAAAAAAAAAAAAATTGTTAATATAAAGAATATTAATGGTACATATTTCATCCTTTATTTACTAGTGATGAACTAACAACAATTAAAATAGATGAAAAAAGATGACATATATGACATACCTTAACATCCGTGAGATTGCTATGCTGGATAAACCATTCATAACCTTCAAGTTCACCAAAAACAATACAACAGAGAGAAGAGTTATTTGGGAGCCTTCATAAAGGGGCTCATATGCGTTCTCAAGTATAGGTAAATCATGAACATCATCAAAGTCATCTCGATCATCATGATCAGTTGTGCCACTAAATGTGTCATGGATCAATGTATTTATACCATCATCTTCAATTATGTTTTCTGGTGCATGATCATCTTCTTCCATAGGATCATTAACTTCATCTTCGATATTCACAGCTCCATGTTCCTCCGCTTGCAAAACCACATTCTCTGGGCCGTGATAATCCATATCATGTGCCCTAGGGCACCCCACCTTTATAATAATGATAGAGACAAATAAACCATGATCATGATCAAGTGATTTTTTATATATAAAAAATGTTAAAACTATATAAACATTTACAAATTCAATCAATATAAACACATATAATGAACAACTTACCAATGGACGATAATCATACTCCCCTTCAATGTGACCATGTTGCCTACAATGTTTCACAACTGTTGTGATTAAAATTATTCTCATCTTTAAGCCCTTGCAATTATTGCAAGGATAATAACATTTCCCATCACACTTTCTTTTCAATCTAGCCCACAATCTATCAATTGTCTCTTCATTTTGTTCTGGACTAATATTATTTGACATGATTTTTCTTTACCAAGCTTGAATATTTAGATCTTCAAAAAATATCAAACTCACACTGCAATAATTTTTAATCATAGACGGGTAACAAAATCTAATAATTCTGATATTTTACAGCAAAAAATTTTGGCATGCAACCACCCCTACAAAAGAGAAGATAGTTTGAAGTTAATGACCCCAAAAAATACTTCAAAATGCTAATTCTAGAACTTATTGAATTATGATTTTACTATGATTTCCAACTGTTAGACTCATAAAATCAGAATATTGAACTTGCACAACAAAATCTCGAAATGCACAAGTCTAAAAATGAAATATGATGAGATGTTGCTTTAAAATATGATTTTCAAACTTGGAAGTACAAATCTAACTTCACAAATGAATTCTAGGAAAAGATATTGACTACCCTCAACCTGGTGATAATAGCAAAACACTGTCACAATAAATAGTTGAACTCACTTTATTTATTTTCGTCGAACTCACTTTTATTTATTTTCGTCAAAATTTCGATGAAAACTCAGGTTTGTCGAAATTTCGACAAACGTCGAGGATAAAATTTTAAAAAATTAAAAATTACACATTAAATATCACAAGTACCTGACAATACATCTAATTATACATCTTTCATCGAATTTTGCAGTCAAATGAGTTAGTGAGAAAGGTGTTCCCATTCTCTTTCTCTTTGACCGCAAATTCGATGAATTTGGCCAACACTGCTTCAACTTCCAGAACTGCGATGGGTGGAATATGGTTGAGCTAAATCTCAAGCACCGTGACTGCTTATCCCTACTGAGTACAAGACTTTCCCCAAGAAACTAAGGCATCTTGAGTGTTCTGAATGATGTTGGAGAAGGTCGACATCTTTTCAAAATCTACCTAGTTAAATGACCTTACATCCAAAGATGAAAGGCTCCAATATGCCCTTCAAGCCCTCTATTCTCACCTCCTCCGAAGTCAATCTTTTAGAAAAGAATGCCTCAAGCGTGTTCAAGACTCCCTCCTGAATATTTCCCATGGCCTTTCTAACTTTGGCTGATTCTTCCTAAGTTGCAATGAAGAAGTCTCACCCTATGATTGTTGAAGAATACCAACAAGGGAAGTCATATATGTCACCCTCTTGTATCACTCCTCCCTCGACCAGAGTCTGCACGGGCATATACATTAAAGCTATCAGACGAGGAATAGTTTTATCCTGATAAATGTGAGTTTCACTCCAGGCTTGATCAACATTTCTCATGCGTATTTGAATACTAGAGACCTGCTGAAAAGAATGGGTTAGATCCTCTATAAACTTCTTCATTTCTGCACGAATATGGCCAACCCACTTATCTACCTCTTGAACCATCTTCTTTAAATCTTCTAGGCCACTGACCGACTCCCTCAAAAGTTTAGCTCGAAGATCAACTGTTGGATTTTGCTGTCCACATGGATGAGCTAAGTGTTGCACATAGCCAACCACTGTCTTATGCTCTTTCTTCAATATTTTATACTTCCCTTCAGTCCGGAGCAATCTTTCCTTAAGAGCCTAATAGAATTTATCACATTCCTCAATTATTTGAGCCCTTGTAGGGCGACCAAACTCCATAGTAGTGACCACATAATTATTCGAGATAGCCTCATCTCAGTCACATTCTACTCTAGGAACAACCACATGGAGTGTTGCGAGAACCAGACTTATATGTAGATATCTTTGAGAACTTTCTGGCCCTCTTCTTTTCTGGTGGTCCACTGATTCTACTGAGGAACTCCTCCATCTCGATGATTGGGTTAGTATCCTTGAATGGATCCCTTCTCATTCTTTCCTTGAGCCAATCTGGCACTACCTGTTGCGGGTCACAAATAATAAGTATTTATTCCTCTCTCACCTCCTCCCCATGCACTTCTTCTCTAACAACATTTTGTTGAGGTTCATATGTTTCCATCTGCTGAGAATTTTCTTCTAAACCTTGAGCCTCCTCCCCTGTAGTAGTCTCTTCTTCCAAATCCGTTTTGATCAACTGTTGGAAGCGGATGTCTGTCTCCATCTCTGCTTCTTCTCCTTGTTGATTTTCCTTCCTAGGAGCGTTGACACTTTGACTATCCGGCTCTCTAAGAGGTGGTTGGCTCACCTCCTGAAATTCTTGCTCCTCATTCAATATGCTCCTCTGGTCTGCAAATAATGATACCTCTTGCACGCTTGAAGAGTGAGTCTATGATGGCATGGATGATGCTTCCTCCATCCTTTGAGGCACCTATTAAATCTGCACTTCCCTCTATGGTTCTAAAGCTTGGGTGACCTACTTCCTTTTTCTAGTTGTTGGTGGCCATTGGTCACCCATCAAATTATAAGTGAGGGGGACTGATCTTCTTTTAAGTCTATTCACACGCCTCTCTACCCAATTTCTAGTGAATGTCAACATCGGTATGCATAATGTATCTAAGTCTGTAATTTCTGGTTTTGACCAATTAGGTAGTGGGACCACTGTATCTCTTACTATTTCATAGTCTGGCTACATAGCATTCATGTCCTCATCTACCTGATCCGAAACTGGAATAATTTCACATTCTTTGATTATCTTTAAAGGTACTCTAGAAAAAATTATTCTTCTAACTTCAACATCATCCACTGCATTAGCCCATAAATCCTCAATGTGTGCCCTATGCCTATATTCCATGCCTTGCACTATTTTGATATTGTTTTAAGGATAAAAATCTTGCCTACCAAAGTGGTATGAGAGGTGGAAAAACTACAACTCATCTTCAACTTCCTTGGCTGCCTGCAAGGAGGGACAAACCTCATTTGAATTCCCTATGGTGATCAGAAAGTCCAATCCTCCTTTCTTCTTCTTTTTTTTGAATTCTATCATAGGAAATGAGCTGCCTAGATACCTCCAACATCACCATTCTATATGTGGGGTATCTCAGTAATCTATATGGATATGATGTAAACCCTTATAATCAGATATATGTGAACTTCAGAAATTGGATAAACCAATATTTGTACCCCTCGATCAGCTTTTGAGCCTCTTTTGATATCCTTTTTTGAGTCCTTCATTGAAGGGTCCTAGCTATGTGCATGGTGAAGGTATCGTTCACTCTTATGTAGTTAGAGGTGTTGCTCAAGTGCAATTGTGGGCAAGCCTCATAAATTTTGAACTGCTATGGTCCACACCCAATTGGCTCCTTATAAGTTATTCCCCTCTACTCAGTCATTCAAGCCAGCATGTAAATCACATATGAGCTCATGTAGAAATTTTTAGTTCTCCTTAGATTTCTAAACTATTCATCCAAATTATCACTTATCATTCTTGGCTAGTCCACACAGTCCTTTCCTTCCAGCACTATCCCGATTTAGTAGAACATCCATGGCTCAAAGATGTATTTTTGAGGACTCCCACTCACTCGGCTGAGCATCATTATCAAATCACAATATTCTTTCTTTACATCATCTAAAAGAATTTTCTTGGGAAGCATGGTACGAGGAGGCCTGGGTTTCTACATCCACACAGAATTTATCATTCCAACGCATCTCTCAAAAGTAGAAGCGTACATCTTTTCAACCCTCTGCCCTGTTTTGTAAACTATCTCACTGAAAGTAGGAATTCCAAATGCCTCTCTGATGGCATCGAGTGTGAGATTGGCAAACAATTTTCCATCAGGGGAAACAATAGTCCTTTGCTTCAGCCTATAGCAGTTGTCGCACTCCATGATTAACTTCCGACACTGGATAGTTGGTGGAAAACTAGCAGCTACATAAAGGGCGCTCTTCATAATCTGATGTGTTGTGACTCGTGGTGGATAGCCGCCTATGTCGTACATTTTTCCCCTAAGTGCTCCAAGATTGTATGAACCAAGATTCATATCACTCAGCTCTCCCAACTTCGACGTAAACTTGGACACAGGAAGAAATGTCTTGCTTAAATTTTTAAGCACTGCCTGCTTGTATATGTTGGCCTTGCTTGATTCAACATTTTCAGCCTTGCCTGCAAGTTTGTTGGCCTTTGTAGTTACTCCTCTGCCAGCTTCAACCATCTTGCAAAATAAAAGATATGCATTAAAATTGACATTTAGAGAATAAATGTCCTTGGGATAGCCAAAATACAGAGAAAACTTCAAAAATAAGGAGCCTCAGAATAAAAAATTTGAACTCCAAACCTTAACACTTTTCCAGAAATATGAATAATCCTTCCGACACTTAGAAAATTTCAATCCAACAACTAGCTTGCTGATTTAACTTTCTCACTTCAGCAGCTTCACCTCAATGTTTTTCTTCTCAAAAGTAGAGCCACAACTTCGCACTTGCAAAAAGTGAGAAGAAATGAAAATTTCATGGCTTAAATAGTTGCGCCAAAGAATATTGCTAATTCATGAGGGAGTCTATTTTAGAAAATTCATTAAATCTCCACTCCCACTACTTGGAAATATCCAATTTTGGAGAGGTGATGGGCGAGTTGTCACCAAGATGGGTCCCAATCGTCATAAAATTTTCCTTTGTTGAAGATTATTTCCCATGCAAAATTCAAATTTTCCCCTTTTAACTCCTTGTAAATCTTAGTTATTTCCAATAACTCATGGGGAATTATTTAATTCTTTTAATATTTCTAACTTTAAAACAATCTTACCCCACTTTTCATGTTGAAAAATAATCCCACACCTTAGAATATTTCACTTGGTGCATCTCATCACCCCCTTTAAGGCGCATTTGAGGGGTCATGTTATACATCTCACACCTTAGAAACTTTCATGCTATCTCACCCTTCCTTGGGCACATATTTGACCCCCTTAGTCTAGGCATACTTGACCCATGTCATTTCATGCTTTACACCTTAGAAAACATTTACTTACCTTATTCATTCTAGGGCGCATTTCACTCTTCTTACTTTGGGTGCATTTAAGAGGGGCCTTGGAGAATTTCCATGCCTTAGAAAATTTAATGTCGCCCTTTCTTCATACTACCTCCTAGGGTGAATTTTGATGGGGGAGTGATAGGCACATATGAGGGGTATGTTTTCATTGTGCTTGCCTTAGAAAATATTATGTTACCCACTCATTCTTCAATGGGCGCATTAGGGAGCTTGATGTTTGGGTGCCTCTGAAGGGGTGTTTCCATGTTTCTCCCTTAGAAAAATTTCACCTCTTCATCCAGAGCACATTTAGAGCCATGTTCTCATTGTGTCATGTTTCCATTTCCTTAGAAACTTTTTCATTTAACTTCTTCATCTTTACCTTGGTCGCACTTGAAGGGTCTAGCTTTGAATCTTCAATGCCTCAAGAAATTTTGATCTCATGCCTTCTATCATGCCTTGGGCGCATTTAGGAGGGGGTTGCTACAACTTACATGCCTTAGAAATATATTTTCACTACTTCCTTCTTCATCTTGGGTGCATTAGGTAGGGTTTACTTTTTGTTTCATGCCTTTTGGTTATTTTCACCCATCTTATCTTTCTTGGGCGCACTAGAGAGGTGTAGCTTCAAATTTCAATTTATTAGAAAATATTCATCTATCTCACCTTCCCCCTTGGGCACATTTCACCTAGTGGCATTTCGTTTTATGCCTTAGACAAATTTAACCTCATTTGATCCCCTTGGGTGCATTATCACTTCACACCTTGGGCGTATATTAGGGGTCTTGCCTTGAATCTTCAATGCCTTAGAAACTTTTTACATCCCATCATCCTTGGGTGCAGTGAACCTCATGCCTTGGGCACATTATGCTTCTTGCTCTTGGACGCATTTGAGAGGAGGGTCTTCTTCATGTTGCACGCCTTCAATGCATTAGGAAAATTTTTAACTTGCTCATCCCTTGGGCGCATTTCCATGTTGTGCATCACGTTTCTCTATGCCTTACAAAATCTTCACCCACCTTCCTCTTTGGGCACACTTAAAGGGTGTTGCTTTGAATTTCAACGCCTTAGCCATTTTTGTGGAGACCTTCACTCCAAACATAGCCTAAGTGTACTCTCGTGTAGAAAGGGAATTTTGGAACACAGTCAATTTTTCTCGGCCTGCCCTTGCCTTCTATTTATAGTAAATTTTGAAGCTCTAGTGATTTTCAAACACCTACAACTCCTCAAGACTTGATATTTTCTCATCATGGTCCTCATGGCTTGACAGACTTGTTCACACCTGCCTTTTGTGCTCACCTGCTAATTTTAGCCCCATTCTAGAAGTGACTTACTCAAAATAGTAAGTATGCGGAATGCACTCAAATTTTACCAATAGATTCTTTGAAGGATTCTGATCGTAGTGGGATACATTAGTTTTCAGCTTTTCTTGATTTTTTCCCTTCATTTTAGGCATAAAATTAAGAAACCCTAATTTCATTGCATGTGCCTCTATTGACCTTCGTTTGATGCCCTTTCTGCTACATATTTCTCTACTCTGGATTTCTCTACTCTGGATATCGAGGACCTGGAACTGTTCGAATGATACGATACCTACTAAAAGTGGACCTGCTAAAAATAACAAGTTCTCATAATTCACTCAAATTTTGCATGCAAGCTACTCAAAGGGTGTTGAACAAGATGTAGTAGTCATATTTTCAAAAGCCCAAAGAAAAAGGTCCCAAATGGAGCATCTATTAAAAATAGTAAGTTGCCAAAATTTAGTGAAATTTTAATGGGAACTTGCCTAAAGCCTCCTGATTGCAGTGCCAAGCTTAGATTTCAATCTGCTTACTCAACTTGACCGCAAACTAACCCTGAAGAATGAAAACCCTAATTTCACAAAATACACTCCAGACTTAGCCAAAGTTCCAAATTGGGCCCAAAGAAGGGTACATCCCCGAAAAGACATAAGGAATTGGGAAAGACTGCCACAAAACAACCCAAAACCAAAGTCAAAAGACTCAAATGGAGCAAAAATTAGGGGGTACCCATTTTGAATGGGGTGATGTGTGAAAAAGGTCACAACATCTGGCGACTCCATGGGAAAGTGTTGAAAAATACTTTTAAGAATAAAACCTCGGCTATTTTTTCTCAAATCATCATACAAAGAGGAAACTTTCACAAAAGGGGAGAAGAATCTAATATTGGATCAAAACACTCTCATCCAAGATCCTCTGAGTGTATGCATTCATTCCATCTCTACACCATCTTATCCCTCTAAATTGACTATGGCAAGCTATATAAGTATCTTAACTCCAAAATCATCCTAGACATTGCCTCGCTGCCAGTCAGGCGTCTATAGCCCCAACGAGGTTGACTCTACAATTCTCATGAATATTGCTCCACTGTCGGTTATGCATCCATAGCCCTGGTGGAGTTATCCACATGTTCCCAAAACCAATATTCAAAATCTAAAATTTCTTTCATTGTTCTTTTTTTTTAGAGATTTCCTTTTTTAGCACATTTTGTCTTTTCTTCCATATTGATTTTTCATCAATTCCACAATTGGCTGGTAAGCAGTGAAGCTTCCAATTGGTTTGATAATTGTAGTGGCGCTGAAGCAAGATGTAAATTTTTCACTTTCCATAACCTTTCCCAAGAAATAAAAATGACTCAGAGTAGTTGTTGAACAAGTAGGGTATTATGATCTTAGACTCATGTGTTAAGACACAATAACTGATTAACCTCCCGAGTCAAGCTTATTTTTTAAATCGGATGATGACAAGAAGAAAAGAACCTTGGCTTTCAAAACTTTCACAAATCCACAAAGCCCAATGGTGAGAAACCAAATTGTGTAAGGAGAACATCATCACCCCCTTCGCAACAAGAACTCAAAAATATTTACCCATTCCAAACCCAAACAAAACACCCGAGCGGACAACTCAAGGGAAAAACACCAAACCAAAAACCCGAAGGTCAACAAACCAAAACCAAAAGGGAAAATAGAAAAAGAAACCTAACCTAACTATGTACAAAGTAGGTCCTAGGGGGGAACCTACGCTTGGAAATAATGCTTGAGGAATTTACCATTGACTGGCAATGGGATATCCTCTCCTATCAGTGTCCTCAACTTGAATGCATTGTCTCCCAGGATCTCAGGAATTTGATAAGGGCCTAGCCACAAATTGTCAAACTTTTCATGATCACCTTTCCTTTCATGGGCCTTGTCCCAACATAAGACCAAGTCATAAATCCTGAAGGACTTGACCTTAGCCTGCTTGTCGAACCATCTCTTCACAACTCCTTGATGCTTAACCAAATACTCCAAAGCTTCATCTCACTTCTCCTCTAAATACATCAACTGGGACAACCTGGTTTGAATTTGGTCCTCTCCTTCCAGATATTCTTGAATAAACTGAAGAGTTGGGATCCTCAACTAGACTGGGAAGACAGGGTCTCGTCCATAGACCAAATGATAAGGGGATGTTCCCAAAGAATTATTTGTTCAATTCCTTTCACCCACAAAGAAAACCTCAAATGAGTATGCCAATCCTTGGGGTTCTTTTCTAGAAAATTCTTAATAACGTTGAGCAAGTTCTTGTTCGTGGACTCAGCTAGTTCGTTCCCCCGTGGATAATAATTGGAAGAAAACTTCAAAGTGATTCCATACTCAAATGCCCAGTTAGAAAACTTCAAAGATGAAAAATATGGACCATTATCACAAACCAAAGCATGGGGGCATCTGAATCTTGTAATAATATTTTCTTCAATGACCTTAATCACCACATCCGTCATGCAAAGCTTGAGAGCTTGAGCCTCTGTCCACCTGGTGCAATAATTTTTTGCTATCAAAATGTACTTGTGTTGTGTCGAAGAAGGTGGATTAATCATCCCAATAAAATCTAATCCCCATTTAGCAAATGGCATAACTTCAATCACTGGCTACAAAGGCATAGCCAAATTCTTCCCTTTATCTGCAGTTGTCTGACAAATATGGAAATCCTTCACATGTTCATAAGCATCTCTAAAAAGTGTAGGCTAGTAATATCCAGTCCTCGAAATCCGATGAGCTATGGCTAAGCCGCCTTTGTGACCTATTCCAAATTTCTCATGGAAATGTTCCATAAGCTGCTTGGCTTCCTCTTTGCCTACACATCTCAAATAAATTCCTTCATGATTTCTTCTATAGAGTACTGACCCCTGGAGCATAAACCTTTGGCTCTTCATCCTTAGGGCTCTTCGTTGCACTGGATTTGAATGAGTAGGGCATCTATGGTTCAAAAAGTAATGAATTGTGTCGTCATACCATTCCCCTGGAGACACTTCCTCCAATACATATGTTTGTTGCACGAGTCTGGTCCCAGTCATTGCAATTGTTTGTGCTAGAGCTTTCCCTTAGACCAACTTCATCAGTTTTATCTCCATATCATATTCTTGCAAAGTGGTGACCCACTTGCCTCTCCTTTCTCCCAGTTCGTTATGCATCAAGAGTGTCTTCACTGTGGCATCTGTAACTATAGCATAAACTTTTCTTCTGAGGATGTAGTGCCTGAATTTCTTAACTGCCTTCACCAAAGCATAAGCCTATTTCTCCACACTAGGATATCTCAACTCTACATTCTTCAAAGGGGCACTCATAAAAGCTATTGGATGCTCATCTCTTTCCTCTGTCCTCTCAGGCAACACTATCGCACACGTATGTTCTAAAGAAAAGGAGTACAAATAGAACGACCTAGAATAATTTGTGTTGACTAACACTCGGGAATCCACTATTGCATGTTTAATCTCATCAAATGCTCTTCTATCTTGAGGAGTCCAATCAATCTTCACATCCTTTTTCAACATTTCATTTAATGGCCTTACGATCTCTGCAAACCCAATATAAACTTCCTCACAAAATTAATCTTGCCAAAGAATGATCTCAACTCTTTTTGGCTTCCTAGTAAACCAATCCTCAAAATTGCCTCAATACAGTCTGGATTGATTGAGATTCCCTTTTCTGAAATAACATGTCCCAATGGCCTCCCTTCAGTAACACCGAATACACATTTCTTTGGATTGAGGGAAATTCCATACCTTCTATATCTCTAAAAAATACTTCTCAGATCTTCAATGTGGTCTTTTCTTCTTTTGGAAAACACAGTCAGATCATCCATATATATGATTATGCATCTTCCAACTAAATACTTGAAAGCAATTTTCATTTCCCACTGAAATGTATCTCTAGAGTGTATTAGGCCAAAAGGATTTCTTATGTATGCAAAATTTCCCCACTTGGTGGTGAAGGTTGTCTTTAGTCATTCTGCCTCTTCTACCATCACCTGTTTGTATTCGGAGTAGCCATCTAGGAAGGATATCATCTAGGAGCCATTAACAATATACAATAATTCAACCAATGAGGACAAGGGATAATTATCTTTTTCGGAAGCCTTGCTCAAATTGCGAAAATCAACGCATAAGCTTATTTCACCATTCTTCTTTCTAACTGGGACTAGATTGGCGACCCATGTCGAATGCCTTACCGGAAAGATGATCCTAGCTGAAAGAAGCTTCCTAACTTCCTGATAAACTAATGGTTCCAATAGTGGGTTCATGGGCCTTTGCCTCTGTCTGAATGGCTAACTTCCTGGCTTTAATGGGATCATGTGTGTAATCAAGGAAGTATCATATATTTTCAAATCTTCATAACCCCAAGCTATCACATCCGAGAATTATTTCATTGCCTACAAGATACCTTCTTTCTCTTCTGGTGTACAAACCTTACCAACAAAAACATTCTTCATTTTCTCAACAGTCCCCAAATTGATGGCTTCGCATTCATTTCCCTGAGTGCTCTGATTTCTACTCAATTTGTCAAGATCAAAAAGTCTTTCCAATTCAACCAACCTTTGGGAATAATATTTGTCTTTAAATTCAGGATCCCTTCAGCATCAAATTTTGCTTCTTCAGTTTCTTCCTCATCTATGATTTGTGCCTAGAACACACTAGTGCACGTTAGGAAATCTAGAATCTGCTTGTCATCATCAAATACTTGAAAATTCTTTATATTGTTAGGGATTGAGGGTGTAGAGATCAATTCCACTGTAAAAAATTTCAAACCCTCCATGGCCAAGGGCTCTAATGAGCTATCTACTTACGCGAAGGAGTTGGCAACTGGATTTCTGGACTAGTAAACCTACTTGATATTGAATGCATCGAAGCTCTCGATTAGGTCCCAGACTCTATTGCGGTAATGGATTAATCTCCTATCATGGCAAGCATATTGCTTCCTTACTTAGTAGACCACTATATCTAAATCTCCATAGGCATGTACAATCTTGTCTCCTTTCTCGATTGCGAGGATCAACCCATGAATCAATGATTCATATTTTGTGACATTGTTGGTACAGGAGAATTGGAGTCTATAAGCACCTAAATATGCTTCTTTTGCTAGGCTGATAAGCTCAAATCTAGCTCCATTTCCCTTCTTAGATTTTAACCCATCAAATCTCAAAGTTCATACTTGATTCTCCATGTGAGTACTGGAAGGTTGGATATGGATATCCTCTTGATCACATGCTCCTAGAACGTTATTTTCCACCACTGGCTTGATTTTCTCATCCTTTACCAATTTCTCCATGAAGAGCCTTCTCCTTTATTAACTTCTTCACATTATTCTTCTAAGGAGACTTGCAAAACCATCTTTGAAACTTGTTTTACGACGATCTTGCACATAGCACATGTGATTTCTGAATGGAAAGCCTCGTGAATTCTACACTAGTTGGGTAGTAACAATTTTTTTATGGAGGCATCCTTTCCCAATTCTATCTCTTGCTTTACGTTCTTTAACACAAAATTTCTGAAATTCTTGAACATTCCTTCACTTTCATTTGAATCATCTTCAATCAAAACTTCAGTAGAGGCAGATGCATATTCTAAAAGTCTTTCTTTGTTCAAACTCTGCAACATGAGGACTTCTTGCTTGAAGGGCTTATATGAGCCCAAATCAGTTTCCATAAATAAAATATCATTGTCTTCACCATATTTTGTGATCATCAGTTTGATTCGTGGTGTGCTTTCAAATTTTCTTTGATTTGGAATCCCTCTCCAAGGTAACCTCATGTGAGAGAAGTTGGTTGAAATGTATCCATTTATCTTTCTAGACTAGTCTTTGCTCAATAACATGCCATAACCATCTGGTATATCCACAACTGATATGTCAATACAACTCTAAATTTTGGGATCCGCTGCCAGTTGCATATGAATATTATTCAATTCTTCCACAACTCGTACTTCAGTCTTATCTAGTTGAGTCACCTTCTTGTTGGTGTGGAGTGGAATTAAACCCAGCCTCTCACATACCTTCAAAGGCATGACATTACTTGATGCACCAGAATCGATCAAACAATTATGTAATAGCTTTCCAAAAAAATTGATAGAGACTAGGAATGGGGCTGGTTCATCCTTCCCTTAATAAAACACTACTAGCTTTCTCCTTTCATTTGCCAAATTATTCTTTTTCTCATCTTTTTTGTTTAACTAAATTTTATTATCTTGAGCAACATCTTTTGAATTCTGCTTTTGTTTTGTGAGAGCATCAGGTTGAAATCTCCCCTCGATCTCGATCTTTTTGGAAGCGTTTGAAGAATCTAGCACCATACCCTCAAAATTTTGATACCTTTGTTGAGCTTCCCAAGTGTTAAAGGGCATTTGGGGCACATCCTGTACCACATTCATGTTCTATGTGGGACAAGACTGTGTGATAACATGAGGATTTCTTTGTGCATTGGGTGCTTCTTTTGAAGTTCTTCTCATAATAGGAGTTTCATTCAAAATTCCTAAAAGAGTGTCCCTAATCTCTGGAATCTTCATTAGATCACAGAGGGGAAGACTAACCTTTATCTTCTTGAATTCTTCTAACACGTAGGAGCTAATCTTCTTCACATCTTCCCTAGGAGAAATCTCCTTCTGTCCGAGTTCAACTTGGTAAATAGGTTGTTGAGGAACTTGTTGTCCACTTCTGCCTAGCGTTGCATTTTGTTGTCGGTATTCTAGAGAAACTCTTGGTAAAATCGGAGCATTACTTGCATTTGGATGTGGGGGAGTTGTAAAATTATTTGGAGGCATAGATGTAGTCAGAGGTTCATGATGTGGATAGTTCCTTTGATAAAATCTAGGAGCTCCATTTCCAGTTGACTGAAGAGCTTGTACTTCTCTTATTCCTTCTACCAAGACACTATTGTTGAGAGGCGGAAAACTATAACCATCTCTGCTAAGAGGCTCTGGTGATGCATACATGGCATGAGCCTACGAAGGCATTTGAAACTTTGGTGTCCCCACAAGAACATTTGCTGAAGTTGGTGGAAATTTATGATTAACTGGTGGGGGCATATAACTTTGAAACTCAGGTGGGAAGTTGAAATCTTCTAAGATCAACGCCTAATCATATCGAGGTGTTGGGACTAACTTGTATCCTGTAATCAGGGGATTCTCTATGGCATCCGTATTCTTTGCTTCTCTTCTAAAAATGTCAGTTGCAACTTGGAATTCATGGCATTGAAGCTTAGAGTGTTGATTGGTGTTATGTAGCCTACACCATCCTGATAAGGCTGCCTTAGCCAAGTAAACTCTATCTATAGGATGGTTCTTGGGAGGTGGTGGATTGTCCAATAGTGAAGGAACACCCCCATTGTTAGGCCCTGTATTCCAGGATCTCTTCTAAAATCCTTGGTTACTATTTCAATACCCATGATTATTTTCATGACTATATCCTTGATGGGTTTCTTGATGGCTTGGAGGATTATTTGAATATCCTCGATTGGCACCTTGATGTGCCTGATAGCTTCACTGCATGGCTTGAATCTGATTGTTTTGGTTTCTAAGGTAAGTCACCTCGGATGATAGCCTCTTCACTTGCTCCATTAATTATTTCATTTCATATTTCTCCTCTTGGGTCTTCGTTGGTGACACTATGCTTTGGAGATAAACGAGATGTGTTACTTGTGCCTAAGAGAAAGGCATTCCAGGGTGGACAACTAACTGATCTAATGGCATTTATACTTGATAAGCTGGCTGAGGAATCACACTTGGTGCTAGAACTTGTTGACTCCATGCTAAGTCGAGTGTTTGCATTTGATTGTTTGTCGTAGTTAGGCTAGTATATAGCGAGGGCCTAGTTATGTTTTGCCCCAACCTCTGAGTCACTTCAACAAGTTTGGCATAATCCTCATTCATATCAATTGGAGCAGGGTGAGATTGTCTCATAGACATTGCAATCAAAGGATCCAAAGCTGAATAGTAATTCTCCCTGGCATTAGCAATAACATAGGGAGCACACAACCTTGTGAGAGCCTTCTGAAACCTATTTTTGAACGCGTGAATGGGTTCTTTGTCTTGCCTTCTCACTTCTACAAACTGACAATAAATCTCTACAGGAGTAACAGGTATGCCAAACTTTCCAATTAAGGCATCTTTCATTTGCTCCCATGACCTTATCGATCCAACTGGTAGGTGAATAAACCAATAATGAGCCTCTTCTCCTAAGGAATATGAAAATAGCTTGCAAGCCACATCCCCATATGCAATCTATTTGTTGTGTAAGTGGTCTTCAAACATCTTGATGTGGTCATCAGTAGTGTGATTCACATCATTGACATGGAACTTGGTGCAAAAATTCTTTGGATTCTTTGGCATTTCCATGATAATCATTAAATTTCGATGGAGACAGGTTGGTAACCAACCAAGTAGCACCATTAGGATCCAGTTGATCCATCATTTGGACTGGTTGTTGCTGATGTACAATAGCTTGGAATGGTTGTTGTGTCTAAATAATCACTGGTACGGTAGCTTGAGCTAATCGTGTTTGATCAAACCTTGAAACGCTAGGTGGAGTTCTGAATAAACTTGAAATTTCTTCTCCGCTTGGTACTTCTTCGCTTGATGGAACTTCTTTCTTCTTTTGCCTTGCTCTAGTGGGTAGCTCTAACTCCACAAAATAATTGGATGAACTAGGTGTAGACCTCAAAATTCTCTTAAGCTTGTCTGGCGAGAATGAGCTAATGCGCTCCAGGATGTAGTTGTTTCTTCTATTGGTGACATGCAGGAGAGAGTGGTTGTCTTTGATTAAGCAAATCTCTTTCGATAGCAACTTGAATAGCCTTTTATTCTTCCTCTTCCAACACAAAGTTCACTCACATGTACTTAGTTGCGCTCCTCTTCAATTTCCACGCGAGATTGTTCAATCCTGAAAGAATATCCTCCTGATCGTCGTTGAATCCCAAATTTGGCTGCAACAATGGAAATATATCTTTATGTGGTAGCACCATCTTGATTCATGATTACCTTCTTCAATAAAATTATTTATGATAAAAAAATTTCTACTTCAATAGCCCTTCTTCTTCAAACTTGTTGGGGTGGTGCAGGAGTTTCTATAGGAGCCAACTGACTTGCTTGTTGTCATTGGAGAACTTCGAACCTTTGGACAAGAAAATCTCTTTGAATATTGAACTCAATATGTCAGGCTCTCTCTTCTTATTCCTCGAGAACAAAGCACATCTGAAGCCAATCAGGAGCGTTTCGCTTCAATTTCCATGTTATGATGAATAATTCAGTGATGACATCCTCTTGCTCATCGTGGAAACCCAAGTTTGGTTGTAGTACTGGATTAGGATCTTGGCCTAGATTAGGAATGTTTCCCGGGAGTACCATTCCTCATCCTATTAGCAAAGCTTGAATTTGAGGATGAGTTGGTGGCGACTGATCGTTCTATCTCTCCAAAAGCTTGTTTCAGATGATCAATATTTTATCTTATCAAATCCCTTTGAATAGCTTCTTCAATTCGCCTTCCATTTTCTTCCTTTCTAGCAAGAACAAAACGTGTTTGTTTGAATCGAGCATGATCTATTTGTGACTTCCAAGCTAGTGAGTGCAAATAATCAATAATGTATGTATGTCCTTGTTCTGGTTGTTCAAGGGGTAGGTAAAAATGAAACTCATGCGGTAATACTATACTACATCATGTCTATTGCCTTAACTTGTAAGCAATTCTTTGTTGTAGAGCCCTCCTTCTAGTGCCAATTTTGTTGACGGGTGTTTTATGACCACACCAACACAGAATAAAGTTTCCAACGTTCACCCTATCCCCTCTTGATCAAAATCTCCTGCATGCTAAGATTGTGAAAGATCATGCATTCAACTCTGAGGTTCCTTCATGCAGTGGACGTAGACTCAATTGGTTTGATGTGATTTTTTGGTATTTCAAGGGGACTTATGCAATTGCTCACTTGAGAGAAAAGGATTTTCAAGATTCGGGAGATTTATCAATAAAGCTCGAGTTTCCTAAACTAAGAAGAAAATGCTGAATTTAAATGCTTGTGAGGAAAAAAATCTCTTCTTCTCTAGGCGTAGGATGTGGTGATCAAATCTCACAAACTTCAACCAAGCTTTTCTTTGCCTCACCTTGGACAACTTCCATAAAACTGGTGCAATCTTCAAAGGGGTGAACTAAATATATTCATATTACAAATTAACATGAAGACACCATCAGGACGATGCATACCAACATATAAATTATAACCAAAGTTAGGTCCAAACTATTCCAGTTGACCACACAAGGTGAACCCACCATCAATGAACTCGCTAGTGGTATGGATTGGCGAAGCTTTGCTCAAATCAACCACCACATTCCACAATTATCTACTTGCATGAAATAAAATTCTATTCTACTCTACTCTACTCTAAGATTCTATTCTAATTGGAAGGATGAAGAAACCTTGCTAGCTACCCACAATAAAAGATGAAACCACAAGCAATGACAACTCTTTTATTATAGTAGTGTTCACAACAGTCTCTTACAAAGCATTTAGTTGAAAAATTTCCTTCCTTCCTTACAAATGAGGGGGGATGCCCCTTTTATAGCTGGCCTAGTCTCAAGGACGGCTCAGATTCAATTACAATGAACGACTCAGATTGAGCCACATAAGCCATATTCAAGATTATACCTAAAAACTGTCACAAAGTGGAGTGGGGGAAGAAATGAGCCCATAATGCCCACTCTCTCCCTATACCACTATGAGCATTTAATGCCCACTATCATTCATAAGTTCATCATCTAGAAAGGCATTCCCATTCTCTTTCTTTTTGACCATAAATTCGATAAATTTGTCCAACACTGCTTCAACTTCCTGAATTGAGATGGGTGGAATATGGTTGAGCTGAAACTCAAGCACTATGACCACTTTCCCTTGTTGAATACAAGACTTTCCCCAACCAACTAAGGCATCTTGAGTGTACTGAATGATGTTAGAGAAGTTTGACATATTTTCAAAATCTACCTGGGCAAATGACCTTACATCCAAGAAGAAAGGCTCCAATATGCCCTTCAAGCCCTATGTTGTCACCTCCTCTAGAGTCAATCTTTTAGCAAATAACGTCTCAAGCGTGTTCAAGACTCCCTCTTGAATATTTCCCATGACCTTTGTAACTCTAGTTGATTCTTCCTAAGCTACATTGAAGAAGCCTCAGCCTGTGACTGTTGAAGAATACCAACTGGGGAAGTCATATATGTCACCCTCTTGTATCACTCCTCCCTCCACCAGATTTTGCATGGGCATATGCATTAAAGCTGCCAGACAAGGAATAGTTTTATCTTGATAATTTTTAGTTTCACTCAAGGCATGATCAACATTGCTCATGCATGTTTGAATACTAGAGACCTCCTGAAAAGAATGGGCTAGATCCTCTATAAACTTCTCCATTTTTGCGTGAATATGGCCAACCCACTTATTTGCCTCTTGAGCCATCCTCATTAAATCTTTCAGGTTGCTAACTGATTCCCTCAGAAGTTCAGCTGGAATATCAACTCCTATATTTTCCTATCCACATGGATGACCTAAGTGCTACACATAGCCAACCAATGTCTTATGCTCTTTCTTCAATATTTTATACTTCCCTTCAGTCCGGAGCAAACTATCCTTAAGAGCTTGATATGAGTTATCACATTCCTTGATTATTTGAGCCCCTGTAGCGTCGCCAAACTCCACAGTAGTAACCACATAATTCTCTAGGATAGCCTCATCTCAGTCACATTCTACTTTAGGAACAACCACATGGAGTGTTTGAGAACTAGACTTATCTATAGATATCTTCGAGAACTTTCTGAACCTCTTCTTTTCTAGTGGTCCACTGATTATGCTAAGGAACTCCTCCATCTCGATGGTCGAGTCAGTATCCTCTATTGGATCCTTTCTCATTCTTTGCTTGAGCCAATCTGGCACTACCTGTTGCGGGTCGCAAATAATAAGTGGTTGTTCCTCTCTCGCCTCCTCCCCATGCACTTCTTCTCTAACAACATTTTGTTGAGATTCATCTGTTTCCATCTACTGAGCATTTTCTTCTAAACCCTAAGCCTCCTCCCCTACAGTAGTCTCTTCTTCCAAAGCCATTTTGATCAACTGCTGGAAGCGGGTGTCCGTCTTTGTCTCTACTTCTTCTCCTTGCTGATTTTCCTTCCTAGGAGTGTTGACGCTTTGACTATTTGGCTCTCTAAGAGGTGGTTGGCTCACCTCCTGAAATTATTGCTCCTCATTCAATATGCTCCTTTGGTCTACAACTAATGAGACCTCCTTCATGCTCGAAGAGTGAGTATGTTATGGTGTGGATGATGCTTCCTCCATCCTCTGAGGCCCCTGTTGAATCTACACTTCCCTCTATAGTTTTGAAGCTTGGGTGACCTGCTTCCTTTTTCTAGTTGTCAACGGCCTTTGGTCACCCATCAAATTGTAAGTGAGGGGGACTGATATGATTTTAATTCTATTCACGTGCCTCTCTACCCAATTTTGAGTGAATGTCAACACCTATATGCATAATGTATGTAAGTCCGTAATTACCGGTTATGACCGATCAGGTAGTGGGACCGTTGTATTTCTTACTGTTTCATAGTATGAATGCATAAAATTCACATCCTCATCTACCTGATCCGAAACTGGAAAAATTTCACATTCTTTGATTATCTTTCAGGGTACTCTGGAAAACATTCTTCTTCTAACATCAGCATCATCCACCACATTAGCCCAGAAGTCCTCAATTTGTGCCTTGTGCCTATATTACCGGTTCTAACCGATCAGGTAGTGGGACCGTTGTATTTCTTACTGTTTCATAGTATGACTGCATAAAATTCACGTCCTCATCTACCTGATCCGAAACTGGAACAATTTTACATTCTTTGATTATCTTTCAGGGTACTCTGGAAAACATTCTTCTTCTAACTTCAGCATCATCCACCACATTAGCCCAAAAGTTCTCAATGTGTGCCTTGTGCCTATATTCCATGCCTTGCGCTATTCTGATACTGTTGTAAGAATCAAAATCTTTCCTTCCGGAGTGGTATGAGAGGTGGAAATTTTTTAGCTCATCTTCAACTTCCTTGGCTGCAAGGAGGGACAAACCTCATCTAAATTCCCTATGGTGATCAGAAAATCCAATCCTCCTTTCCTCTTCTTTTTTTGAATTATATCATAGGCAATGAGATTCCTAGATACCTCCAACATCACCATTCAATCTATGGGGTATCTCAATAATCTATACGGATATGATGTAAACCCCTATAGCCTGATATAAGTGAATTTCAAAAATTGGATAAACCAATATATGTACTCCTCGATCAGCTTCTGAGCCTCTTTTGATATCCTCTATTGAATCCTTCACTGAAGGGTCCTGGCTATGTGCATGGTGAAGGAATCATTCACTCTTCTGTAGCTAGAGGTGTTTCTTAGGTGCAATTGTGGGCAAGCCTCACAAATTTTGAACTTCTCTGGACCACACCCAATCGACTCCTTATAAGTTATTCCCCTGTAATTAGTCATTCAAGCCAACATCTAAATCACATATGAGCTCATGTAGAAAGTTTTAGTTCTCCTTGGATTTATGAACTGTTCATCCAGATTATCACTTATCATTCTTGCCCAATCCATGCAGTCCTTTCCTTCCAGCACTATCTCGATGTAGTAGAGCATCCATGGCTCAAAGATGTACGATTGAGGACTCCCACTCACTCAGTTGAGCATCATTATCAGATCACAATATTCCTGCTTTACATCATCTGAAATAATTTTCTTGGGAAGCCTGGTGTGAGGAGGCTCGGGTTTCTGCATCCACACAAAATTTATCATTCCAACGCATCTCTCAAAAGTAGAAGCGTACATATTTTCAGCCATTTGCCTTGTTTTGTAAACCATCTCACTGAAAGTAGGGATTTCAAATGCCTCTCCAATGGCATCGGGTGTGAGATTAGAAAATATTTTTCCATCAAGTGAAACAATAGTCCTTTGCTCTAGCCTTTAGTAGTTGGTGCACTCCATGATTAACTCTGGACACTAGATAGCTGGTGGAAAACCAGCAGCTGCATAAAGTCCCCTCTTCATAATCTGATGTGTTGTGACTGATGGAGGATAGCCTCCTATTTCGTACATTTGTCCCCTGAGTGTTCCAAGATTGTATGAACCAAGATTCGTATCACTCAGCTCTCTAAACTTCGACGTAAACATGGACTCGAGAAGAAATGTCTTTCTTAACTTTTTAATTATTGCCTGCCTGGATAAGTTTGCCTTATTTGATTCAACATTTGCAACCTTGCCTGCAACTTTGTTGGCCTTTGTAGTTTCTCCTCTGCCAGCTTCAACCATCTTGCAAAATAAAAGACATGCATTAAAATTTAGATTTAGAGAATAAATGTCCTTGGGATTGCCAAAATCCGAAGCAAACTTGAAAAATAAGGAGCCCAAACATACAAAAATTGAACTCCAAACCTCAACACTTTTCCATCAATATGAATAACCCTTCCGACACTTAGAAAATTTCACTCTAGCAACTAGCTTGCTGATTTAACTTGCTCACTTCAGCAGCTTCACCTCAATGTTTTTCTTCTCAAAAGTAGAGCCACATATTTGCACTTGCAAATGGTGAGAAGAAATGAAAATTTCATGGCTTAAATAGTTGTGCCAAAGAATATTGCTAATTCATGAGGGAGTCTATTTTAGCAAATTAATTAAATCTCCACTCCCACTACTTGGCAATTTCCAATTTTGGAGAGGTGATGGGTGAGTTGTCACCAAGACAAGTCCCAATCATCATAAAATTTTCATTTGTTGAAGATTCTTTCCCATGTAAATTTTGAATTTTCCCCTTTTAACTCCTTGTAACTCTTAGTTATTTCCAACAACTCGTGGGGAATTATTTAATTCTTTTAATATTTCCAACTTTGAAAAAACCTTACCCCCCTTTTCATGTTGAAAAATAATCCCACGCCTTAAAATATTTCACTTGGTGCATCTCATCACCCCCCTTAAGGCGCATTTGAGGGGTCATGTTATACATCACACCTTAGAAACTTTAATGCTATCTCACCCTTCCTTGGGTGCATATTTGATCCCCTTAGTCTAGGCTTACTTGACCCATGTCATTTCATGCTTTACACCTTAGAAAACATTTACTTACCCTATTCATTCTAGGGCATATTTCACTCTTCTTACATTGGGTGCATTTAAGAGGGGCCTTGGAGAATTTCCATGCCTTAGAAAATTTAATGTCATCCTTTCTTCATACTACCTCCTAGGGAGCATTTTGATGGAGGAGTGCTAGGCGCATATGAGGGGTAGGTTTTCATTGTGCTTGCCTTAGAAAATATTATGTTACCCACTCATTCTTCAGTGAGTGCATTTTGGGAGCTTGATGTTTGGGTGCCTCTGAAGGGGTGTTTCCATGTTTCTCCCTTAGAAAAATTTCACCTCTTCATCCAGAGCACATTTAGACCCTTGTTCTCATTGTGTCATGTTTCCATTGCCTTAGAAACTTTTTCATTTAACTTCTTCATCTTTACCTTGGGTGCACTTGAAGGGTCTAGCTCTGAATCTTCAATGCCTCAGGAAATTTTGATCTCATGCCTTGGGCGCATTTGGGAGGGGGTTGCTTCAATTTACATGCCTTAGAAATATTTTGGCACTACTTCTTCATCGTGGGTGCATTAGGGAGGGTTTACTTTGTGTTTCATGCCTTAGTCAAATTTCCACCCATCTTATCTTCCTTGGGCGCACTAGAGGGGTGTAGCTTCAAATTTCAATGCCTTAGAAAATATCCATCTATCTCACCTTCCTCCTTGGGCGCATTTCACCTAGTGGCATTTCATTTTATGCCTTAGACAAATTTAACCTCATTTGATCCCCTTGGGCGCATTATCACTTCACACCTTGGGCGCATATTAGGGGTCTTGCCTTGAATCTTCAATGCCTTAGAAACTTTTTACATCCTATCATCCTTGGGTGCATTGAACCTCATGCCTTGGGCGCACTAGGCTTCTTTCTCTTGGGAACATTTGAGAAGAGGGTCTTCTTCATGTTGCACTCCTTCAATTCCTTAGGAAAATTTTCAACCTGCTCATCCCTTGGGCACATCTCCATGTTGTGCATCACGTCTCTCTATGCCCTAGAAAATTTTCAGCCACCTTCCTCTTTGGGCGTACTTGAGGAGTGTTGCTTTGAATTTCAATGCCTTAGCCATTTTTGTGGAGACCTTCACTCCAAACATAGCCTAAGTGTACTCTCATGTAGAAAGGGAATTTTGAAACACTTAGTCACTTTTGCCCGATTTGCCCTTGCTTTCTATTTATAGTAAATTCTGAAGCTCTGGTGATTTTCAAACATCTGCAACTCCTCAAGACTTGATATTGTTGGGAAAGTATGCCTCAACTTTCTAGTCTTTCCCCTTGAAGCCTTAGGTGATTTCTTCATGTTTATGGTCTTTACCGCCTTACCGTTGCATGTTTTCCTTGGTGGCGCGGTTGTGTGGTTTACCGCTTTACCGCAGGCCACTGTGTTCAACAGTTGATCGGTGTCACCGCTCTACCACAGTGGTCTTCTTTATGCTTGGTGGTGGCGCGATGAGCGGCGATTGTGGGCATAAAGGCTTACTGCCTTACCACAGGGTGCCTCTCCTGGTGGTGCGATAGTGGGGTGAACGGCGCAGGGGTGGCGAGCTGGCAGAAGAAGCGGTTACCGCCCTACCGCGAAGGCTTATCCTTGAGCCGCGGTGGGCGTAGTAAACCGCTGACAGTTGAAGGGTGGCGGTCTGGTGCCGGTTATCGCCCTATCATGGTCGGTGCTCAGAGTGACCACGGAGGTCGCGGTAAGCCACCTACGGTGTGGCCTGGCAGTTACCACCTCACCGCGGATGGTGAACTGGCTCACCACAGTGGCCACGGTGAGACCGTTGGTGGTCTGCTAGAGTGGTCACCGCCCTACCGTGGGGTGGCCTAGCGGCCTCCGCAGTAGTGTGGTATGACCGTTGATGGTCTACCTAGCGGTTACTGCCATACCGCGATGGGAAAATTCAAGCCCAGTGGTAGCATGGTTGGATGTCGAGGTCGGGTCGAACGGGCTCACCGCCACACCGCAGTGGATGAATGAGTTCAAAGCAATAGCACAGGGAAGTCAAGGGTGAGCTCAGGCAAGCTCACCGCCATACCACGAATGGTGAAGACAATCTCAGTGGTGACGCGGTAGAAAGTAGAGAGAGCTCGAAGCTCAGTTGACCAAGCTTGACCGAGCTGGACCGAAATGGTCAGAACGATGAATGAATGAGAAGGCGACACTTGGCAAGATCTTTAAGATCTGATTGGCCAATGGTTATTTTTTGATGTGCAATTGGACTGCATTATTGAATGAAGGTTGATGGATGCATATGAAGTCGATTTAATGCTGAGTGAATCGATGGAGCTGTAAGATCTGTGCATGTTATCAGAAAGTGATTGTACCTTGTCGGTAGGATAATTAATTATCCTGATGACCGTTGAATGTTGGGATGGGAAGAACAGGTTAGCACATGGTAAGAGATTATATATTTAATCTTGTGTCCAGTCAGATTGGTTTATGAGTGAAGAGAGAGAGGCTGAGAGTGTTCAAGCAGTCTTTACCGTGAACACTTGGTCTCTCAAATCTGAGATGTTGTGAACCTGATATGCCTAGAGGCTGGGCTGGCCATGAGGCTGGCTAAGAGAGTCATCTGTGGACCTGAAGTGAATCTGCACAGTATGTCATGTGAAGACATTATAACTGTGTGAAGATTCTGTATTTGTGTTGCTTGCCTTCTCCAGATGGACAAGATGTAATCTCCTGAAGAGCATAGCTCCGTGTTTGTATTGTAACTGTTTTTTGTTATTGAATAATACAAGTGAGCTGAGTGTTTTGGAGGGTGGGGTTTTTTACTTGAAAAGGTTTTCCCGACATAAATTTGTGTGTCCATATGTTTGTCTTTCATGGTTGTCTGATTCTGTATTCTGAATTTGTGTTTGTGTTGAATCTTCTCTTATGTTAAGCATTTACTTTTCTCAGAGGATCAATGGGGGATTTACTGTGCCTGTTTTCGCTTTATGGCATAGTTGTTTATGTCTTTGAAGTGATAAAAATGAAAATCACTAAGGCATTGTTGTCTTAGATGTTCGTTCTGTGATGACAGACCCATCTCTTATCCCCAACAAGTGGTATCAGAGCTAGTTAAGGGAGGTCAAGGCTTGATGATACCAACAAGTGGTGTCAAATCCTTCCCTTGGTTACTAAAGTTCTGGGCATTTCTCATGTGAATATTTCTTAGCCTGACAAGCTTGAGGAAATCTGGAGGAATCTATTGTTTTTTGATCCTTCGATGAATGGAATTTCTTGCTTCTTTGATTCAACACGCAGGTTGAAAGACACTGGAGTTTCCTGAAGTTGATCACATTGTGGCAGTGTGGTATGAGGCTCATGGTTGGTAGCAAATGATCCTGATGCAAGGGGCATGAGGTATGCTTCTGGTTGTGTTGCAATGAAGCGTGGTTTCATACTGGGTGTCTGTGTGAGAGGCTCCCTAGTGGTATGGAGTTGCTTGTGTTGTTTTTCAGCCATGAAGTTTTGTGCTTGTGTTGGGTGTTCTAACCTAGCACTGAAGGCGGTTTCTTTGTTGCTCTGATTGCATAAAGGTTATGAAGTTGATTTGGGTGGTCTATGACTTCTATATAGCTTGGCTCTCTCGTATTCTTGTGCATGACTGAGGTTTTGGAACTGGTATGAAATGGACCTGTTGTTTCGGTTTTACTTGTTTCTTGCACTCGCATGGTTCAAATTCATGTCTTCAGCTCTGGAGGTTTTTTGTAGATTTTCCTAAAAAGTCTATGACACATTTTCATATTTTCCTTTCAATGTTCTGGTTAACCATGTTGGTTATGTGCAGACTCTTGGGTCGTCCAGATGAGTCGTGAATATGGAGATGCGTGGTTGTTTTATAAACACTATGGTTTTGCAGGTTTTACATGGTCAAGAAAAAATTGTGGTGTGTGAAGTTGTTGTTCAGCTATTTTCTAGACCCTGGATTCTGGGGTGTGACTGGATGAGATAGTTGCATTTCAACATGGTTTGAGGAGGTGTGATGTCTTCTCTGCATGAGAGTGTTGGTATGTGTTTTTCATTCAGCATTCTTGTGGTGTTGCCTTCTGGTTTCCTAGACTATGGTGCTTGAGTTGTGGACGTGATTGGCAAATCGGATCTGTTGCTAATCTGGTGTTTGATCAAGTTGTCTACATGGGTTGTTCCCTTTGATTATCTCAGTTTTGCAGTTTCCAGTGTGATGATAGATTTTCAAGGTTTTCATTGAAGTGGATCTACGAGTTGTGCATTTTTTGTGGGTTGTCTTTACCTACAACTTTGTCGTGAGTCAACTCGGAAGTGGATTGTCATTATCCACGAGGTTCCTTCTGTGATGGTGCAGATCTGTTAGTTGACCTTGTTTGTGGTCACTTGTGCATTGGCATGGTTGTTTTGAGATAAGAGGATGGACAACGTTTGAGTACTTGAATAGTCAGTGATGGGGACCTGAAGCATGTGAATCACAATTTCATGGAAAGATTGTTACATTGACTAGTGTAAGCTTTTTACAATGATGGTGTCGTCGGTCATGATGCTTGGAGAGCTCGGTGTCACGTTTCAGTGGGAGCTTTGGCAGTGACTATGGATTCCTCACTTGGTGATGAATGATCTTCTTTGGTGTTGTAGATGCTTCTTAGGGACTCTTAGATCATGTTGTTGTAGAAGAGTTCTCTCACATTTGCAGGGTCACTATTTGAAGATGTGCAGCATCTTGGAGCCATGGAGGACATTGTTAGTTTTTTGGTTGAGATGTTGGTGGTGCTTGACAGGTGATGTTGGTTTAGATTTTGTTTTCTTTATGTCATGATTTACTCTTCATTAGAGTTTCGGCATGTTGCATTGCTCTTGAGACCATAGTTTGTTCACTTGAAGCATGGTATCTCCTAAGGGGGATGTGTAAGATCATGGTGTCATGATAAGTTCTTGGTTCAGCTGGTTTGGAGCTTTGACAATGGTCTGGGGTTTCTTTATGTTTTGAGTACTCTGGTCATATGCTTGAGGACTTCATATTAAGAGCATTAATGCAGATTGGAGTTAGCATGAGATGACAGGTTGTTGGTGCTCGTGGATGCATTGAGAATAAGGTGAGGCTGAAATTATTTTGAGAATGTTGTTTACAGTTGAAACTCCAAGTAAGGAGAATGCTCTTGGGTAAGTCATGTGACTTTTATATCTTGGAGGAGCATCTTTTTCTTCTTGGTCTACTCGACAGTGAAGCTTATTTGAGAGGTATTCACCCATTATATCTTTTAGATGTGTTTTATGTTTGCTTTCATGATATGGATCTTGAACTACTGTTTAAGATTCTGAAGGATTCATAGTGAGAGGTGGGCAGCATAGTGTATTTCCTTGTGCTTTTGAAGACTGATAGGAGACGGTTATATGGGTTAGTTTGATTTTCTTTGAGATGCTTACATTCATGGAACAGTTGGGTGTTGTTTTGGCATTTCCCTTGGGATGTGAAGAAGATCTTTCTTGTCATAGCTGGCATTTAGAATTGTATGTAGGAGGATGCTACATGTTTTTTGATTTGTTGTTTCTCTCTAATCTAGTTTTCTCTTCCTGAATGTTCTTTACTTTAGATTTATGTGGAGCTAGGTTTGGTCACTTGTTTGTGGTCATGTGTTGTCACTTGGGTGATGAGACGAAGGTTCCTGTGCTTCCTTCTTCAGTCAGATATGGAACCTTGGAAGAATGGTGGAAGATTGTTGATAGAAATGTTTCTTGCAGCAAGTGGTTGCAGGTTGTGCTTATCTATGTGGATGTTCCTCAGAACTACATGGTTTCTTCTTTTCTATGTGCAAGGTTTGGTGGACTCGGTATGCCTGGATCACTTGTGATGGTGCTTTGTTTGCACTCATCTAGACAGTACCCTTGCAGTGGGAGTACCTAGACATGTTTAATCTTTCAACTAGTTGACACATGGTGCTTGTGTTTGTTGATGATGAGTGGTTTTGTGACTGTGTGAGTTTATTGATGGTCATACCTTTGAGGTATGGGTGATTGGATGTATTAGCATGAGCTGTGAGTGTTATTTTTAGTTGCATGGTTTTGATCAGTTGGATGAAGGGAAGTCGGTTTTCTGGTTGCAGTTCTAGTTGATGGTTAGTCTTGTTCTGGAGAATGGTTTCTCATTATGTGTTCGCGTTGTGCTTTGTTGTTGCTGTTGTGTTGCCTTTTTCCACTTGGTGGATTTGATGCTTGCGTTCTGGAGACTAGTGCATATAAGCCTTGGCTTGTTCCTTTTCCTGTGTTGGATGGTTGGAGTTATTGCCTGAGATGGTGGACATCTATCAGATGTTGTTGCAGGTGTCTTGATTAGAGCGTGAAAGCATGGTGTTGGTCCTTGTTCGCCTTTTGGAGGAATCCTGAAAGCCTTCGACAAGTGGGAGATTGTTGGGAAAGTATGCCTCAACTTTCTAGTTTTTCCCCTTGAAGACTTAGGCGATTTATTCATGTTTATGGCCTTTACCGCCTTACCGCTGCATGTTTTCCTTGGTGGCACGGTTGTGCGGTTTACCACTTTACCGCAAGCCACTTTGTTCGGCGGTTGAGTGGTGTCACTGCTCTACCACAGTGGTCTTCTTTATGTTTGGCAGTGGCACGGTGAATGGTGGTTGTGGGCGTAAAGGCTTACTACCTTACTGCAGGGTGCTTCTCTTGGTGGCGCGGTAGTGCGGTGAACGGCGCAAGGGTGGCGAGCTGGCAGAAGAAGCAATTATCACCCTACCGTGGAGGCTTATCCTTAAGCCATGGTGGGCACGATAAACCACTGACGGTTGAAGGGTGGTAGTTTGGTGCCGGTTACCACCCTACCAGGTCGGTGCTCGAAGTGACCGCGGTGGCTACGGTAAGCCACCTGCGGTGTGGCCTGGCGGTTATCGCCTCACCACGGATGGTGAACTAGCTCACTGCGGTGGCTGCAGTGAGACAACTAGCAGTCTGCCAAAGTGATCACCACCCTACTATGGGGTGGCCTAGCGGCCTCCGCGGTAGCGCGATATGACCATTGATGGTCTACCCGGTGGTTACTGCCATACCGCGATGAGAAAAGTCAAGCCCAATGATAGTACAGTTGGAGGTCGAGGTCAGTTCAAATGGGTTCACCGCCACACCGCGGTGGATGAATGAGTTTGGAGCGGTAGCGCGGGGAAGTCAAGGGTGAGCTCGGGCAAGCTCACCACCATACCGCGACTGGTGAAGATGAGCTCGGTGGTGACGCGGTAGAAGGTAGAGAGAGCTCGGAGCTCGGTTGACCGAGCTTGACCGAGTTGGACCAAAATGGTCAAAACGATGAACGAATGAGAAGGTGACACATGGCATATCTTTAAGATCTGATTGGTCGATGGTTATTTTCTGATGTGTGATTCGACTACATTATTGAATGAAGGTTGATGGACGCGTTTGAAGCCAATTTAATGTTGAGTGGCTCGATGCAGTTGTAAGATCTGTGCATGTTATTAGAAAGTGATCGTAGCTTGCAATTAGGATAATTAATTATCTTGATGACCATTGAATGTTGGGATGGGAAGAACAAGTTGGCACACGGTAATAGATTATATATGTAATCTTGTGTGCAATCAGATCGGTTTATGAGCAAATAGAGAGAGAGGCTGAGAGTGTTCGAGTGGTCTTTATTGTGAACACTTAGTCTCTCAGATCTGAGATGTTGTGAACCTAATATGCCTAGAGGCTGGGCTGGCCATGAGGCTGCCTAAGAGAGTCATTTGTGGACCTGAAGTGAATTTGCACAATATATCATGTGAAGACATTGTAACTGTGTGAAGATTATGTATTTGTGTTGCTTGCCTTCTCCAGCTGGACAAGATGTAATCTCCTGAAGAGCATAGCTTTGTGCTTGTATTGTAGCCATTTTTTGTTACTGAATAATACAATTGAGTTGAGTGTTTTGGAGGGTGGGGTTTTTACCTGAAAAGGTTTTCCCCACGTAAATCTATGTGTCCATATGTTTTTCTTTCATGGTTGTCTAATTTTGTATTCTGAATCTGTGATTGTGTTGAATCTGCTCTTATGTTAAGCATTTAATTTTCTTAGAGGATCAATGGGGGATTTACTATGCCCGATTCTGCTTTATGGCATAGTTGTTTGTGTCTTTGAAGTGATAAAAATGAAAATCACTAAGGCATTGTTGTCTTAGACATTCATTCTATGATGACAGACCCATCTCTTATCCCCAACAAATATTTGCTCATCATGGTCCTCATGGCTTGACAGACCTATTCACACCTACCTCGTGTGCTCACCTACTAATTTTAGCCCCGTTCTGGAAGTGACTTACTAAAAATAGTAAGTATGTGGAATGCGCTCAAATTTTACCAGTAGATTCCTTGAAGGATTCTGATCGTAGTGGGATACATTGGTTTTCAATTTTTCTTGAGTTTTTCCCTTCATTTTAGGCATAAAAGTAGGAAACCCTAATTTCATTGCACGTGCCTCTATTGACCTTTGCTCGATGTTGTTTCTGCTACATACTGCTCTGTTTTGGATATCGAGAACCTGGAACTGTTCAGATGATACCATACCTACTAAAAGTGGACCTGCTAAAAATAGCAAGTTCTCAGAATTCGATCAATTTTTGCACGCAAGCTGGTCAAAGGGTGTTGAACATGATGTTGTAGTCAAATTTTCAAAAGCCCTGAGAAAAAGGTCCCAAATGGAGCATTTACAAAAAAAAATAGTAAGTTGACAGAATTCGGTAAAATTTTAATGGGAACCTGCCTGAAGCCTCCTGATTGCAGTGCCAAGCTCAGATTTCAATCCACTTACTCAACTTGACCACAAACTAATCCTAAAAAATAAAAACCCTAATATGACAAAATGCACTCCAAAATTAGCCAAAATTCCAAATTGGGCCCAAAGAAGGGTACATCCCCGGAAAGACATAAGGAACTGGGAGATACTACCGCAAAACAACCCAAAACCAAAGCTAAAAGACTTGAATGGAGCAAAAATTAGGGGGTGCCCTGTAATGTCCCTTACCCGGACTTGCCCTAAAATCCATTTGTTGATTAGGTTTAGGGTTTCTTCCTTCCAAATGAATGTTCTTTTTAATGAAGTAATCTTGGTCTGAAATCTGCATTCACCATATTAACCACATTTCCACAAACACATATATCTATTAGCATTAATATCTAGATATCCAAAATATAAGCATAATCATAAATACAATTTAACAAGCATAATCATAAATGCAATTTAACAAGCAAGAGGAGTGCCATGGGTGGATCTGCCCTGAAGCCTTCAAATAAATCTCAAGAGGTTGTCCATCCCAATCCTTCTTCTTGCCCAGTGGCTTAGTACCTACATACTCCATTCATGGCAACAACTCAAAGACACTCATCCTATCAGGGGGAGAGGAATCACAGAATCCTTAAGTAGCCTAAGGTCTACCACCTCCTATTCGCCCAATCCCTAGTCAAGGGCCTAAGGGGCTGCAAGGCCCAATCCCTTGTCTAGGGCCTAAGGGGCACAAGCCTAGGTGGGACCCCCAACCTTCTATAACCCAATCCCTAGTCAAGGGCCTAAGGGGCTGCAGGGCCCAATCCCTTGTCTAGGGCCTAAGGGGCTGAAAGTGGGGTTTTTAGACAATCTACTTAAACCATGGTTCACCCTTCCTGATAGGGTTACAAGCACAAAGAAGACAATCTTTACACGATCAGCTATATTTGCATTCATCCAAGATCTATTTCATGTCTATAATCAAATATATTTTCATGTATCAATGATTTTTTTAATTCATTATTTCCTAGAATGATTCTCATTATGATAAGATTAAAGAAAGCATTATATCAATAATCAAATTAGCAATATCTATTTCTTATATTCAAAATATGCTAAATATTATTGCTAAGTGAGTACATCACCTGAGTTGCTATATCTCTCCATGTTTCCTTACTCACCTCCTTCAACCTTATACTAAATTGATCATAGGATGAGGACAATTCATAAATATACATAATCTACTCATGTTTATATTAAAGAGTCATCATTACTTATAAGTATAATTATTGCATAATCATGTATATATATATATATATATAATTATTCTTTTACTTATATCCATTTGTATTCATATAATTATTCCTTCCTTATTCATATATATTCTTTATTTATTGAATATTATTCATTAGAAAATTTATCTATATCTATGCATATATACTTGTATGCCTATTAAATTATATATATATATATATATTCCAATGCATAACCATCATTGTTGTTGTTGTTCTAAATTGCAAATTGTATTTCTCAATGTTTTCCCTCCCTTCCTTATTTTTCTTCCTTCTATTTATACCATTCAAGGTAGGTGACTCATTTGGGGAATGTATTGTTTGGTGAAAGAGGTGACTTTTCATTAAATACATCCCTTTGTTAGATTTAATTGTTGCCTTTATTATCACAATAATATCTATTTACAATAATATATTATTACTATAATTATGATATTTCAGATTTCTATTTATTTTATTATTTTATTTTCATGTTTTATTGAACATATTTTAACATTAAAGTATAATAATAAAACAATTTGCTAATATCTTATTATTATTATATTCTAATGTATTACAATTTTTTATGTGTAATGATTAGAATATTTATTTATTATTATTATTTTTGATATTAAGTTATTTAATAATAGAACGTTATAACGATAATTTTCCTATATATTATTATTATATTTGTTATTTCATATTTATATATTTTTATATTGATATGATACACATTTATTTTATATTTAATATTAATATTGTTATTTATTTTATTTATTAATTTATTTGTATTTTAACATTTGATCTTTATGGTATTGCTATTTCGGGGACATGACATGCCCATTTTGAATGGGGTGATGTGTGAAAAAGGTCACAATAGGTACCTCACAAGTGCCTACACGATAGGTCCTATCGGGTCCTATGGCCTGTAGGCCTGCCCAGGGCAGTAGGGGTGTACTGCCACCTATCATGGCCCTTGGCCATGACAGACAGTAGTGCCCCCTATCGACCCTGCCATTTTTTTATTTTTCACATTCAATAATACCTTCAGCTAGTTTAGTTTCTTGAAGCCCATATTTTTGAGAATTAGCTAAGAGCCCCCCTTTGGAGGGAGGAGCAGCTACCACCGAAGCAACTTTATCCTTTTGGTTTTGTGGTTTCTTACAATAATGACTGAGGTGATCAAATTTTCCACAAAGTTGGCAGAAAAGGCTTGCATTCTCATACTCAATAACTTAGGTCCAAGACCCAAATTTAGATATTAGAGTAATGGAGAAAGGTGAAAATTTATTAACTGCCACATTGACACAGATCCTTGCAAAAAAAAAGCCTTGACTTTTGGACAATAACCTTATCAACTGCTAGCAAGATACCAAAGGAATTAGTAATACCATGAAAAATATTATGATTTCAAAACTCAAAGGGAAGACTAGGAAGCCTAACCCAAGTGAAAGAAGTCGAGCCTGAGTCAACTATTGGTTCAAGACCTGATTTCCACTTACATAAAGAGAGGCAATTTTTGAAATTTTTGACCAAATCCCATGGGCCAATCGTAAGAATCTTAATTATATCTTCTTGGTTTAATTGATTGAAAAGAAAAAGACTATTTGACAATGGCACTCATATTCACTTCTCCTTTCAAAGACTAGGTCAAGTTAATCCATTTTTGTACCCAGTCAATATTGGGCCTGAAAGACAAGAGCTTGCCTACTAGGGATAGCTGGAGGCTTGTTATCTAGTTTCTTCCATAATTTTAGTTGCAGGGTACCTCACAGGTGCCTACATAGCAGGTCCTATCGGGCACTATGGCCCTTAGGCTTGCAAAGGGCTGTAGGGGCGTACCACTGCCTATCACAACCCTTGGCCATGACAGAAGGTAGTGCCCCCTATCGATCCCACCATTTTTATTTTTTAAGTTTTTTAAAAATAAAACTTTTTTAATAATGTTTTTCTAATTAAAATTTTTAATATTAATAAAAAATTAGTTTTTCTTTAACAAAATCTTTATTAAAGTTTTGTTAATAAAGTTTGTTAATTATTTTTAATAAAAGTTTTTTTCAAATCTTTACTAATATTTTTAATAAAGTTTTTAAAACAAAAATTTAATTTCTCTTAATTTAAATGTTTTAAAAAAGATTCTTAAATTCAAAAAAAAAATTAATAATAAAGTTTTATAAATTAAACTTTATTAAAAATGATAATCAAGATAATATTTTGTGTTGATAACCTACTTTTAGTACAAATAAAAAGGAAAATATAAATAATATATTTGAAAACTACACTTATGGATCTAGAAAAGGGTATTTTTATATTTAAATAAAAAGAGTTATTTATGTGAGTAGAAGTTGTTGAAACATCATTTTTTTTCAAATAAACCTATTATTTTGGTAAAATGACCTCAAAGTAGTGTTATATATGCATTTAGTCAACAATTTTAGTTGGAAAAGTTGTATATATATCTAAATTAGATACAAATAAATCTTACAAGATCATATGTTTGACCAAAATTGATTTTCAATTACAAATACTTAAATTCACTTGTGGTGATAAGTTAGCTGGAAGTGTGACATAGCTTTGTACTTTTACCCACTGCATACAATTTTTTTCTAATATATGGCTTAGAGGATCTAAGGGAATCTTGGGGAGGAACTCCCTCCCCATTACTAGTTTCAACTTGCTCCACAACCACAATTTGGGACTATGGAGGGGGCTCCAAAGGAGCCTCATGTGGGGAGTTCCACTTTTCACCTTCTCTAATACCTTCAATTAGATTAGTTTCTTGGAGCCCAAATTTTTGAGAATTAGTCCCGAGATAAGTTATTTTTGACATTAGTCCCTGAGGGACCTGCAACAGAGGAAGGAATCCCACCAAAGACTGAAAACATAGAGGACACAGTCTTAGAAGTGGACACCAAATGGCCCCCCACACCCAGCAACATCATGGTAGAATTGACAGAACATAAAGTTGAAAAAATGAAGCACACACAGAGCTCTCTTATTTGTGTTGCACGTTGTTAAGAGTGAAGGATTAAGTATGCATGCATGGATTGTTGCTCAATTTTTTTATTTTTTTTCAAGTATAGCTACCCTCCTAAGAAAATAAAACTTGCAGCATTACCTAAACCTTGTAAACTATCCACCAACAACTGAAATATCTCCTTCATTATGTCATCATTGTATGGAATTTTAGGAGCTATTATTTTCATGATTTTGCATAAACAAGAAGTGAAAATCAATCTCACCCCATTTATCCTTCTGTCTCAAAAAAAATTATTACCCAAAGAAGTCAATGTAAGAACCAAGGCTACTTGAATTAACTGAGAAGGTGATTGATCCACCATATGTAAACAATCCTCTACTTCCTCCAAAGTGTTGAGAAGAATATCTTTGAATTGAAATAAGTGTTCAAGAGTATTTCTTGCATCAAAAATTTTTTTGCCCAACTCTTCTTTTGAGAATGTTTGTTCATCCTCTAACCTCTTCACCTTTTTAACTGTGCATTGGTGATTAGGCCCCCAAGTTCCTTTGCATAAAAAGCAAAGATTTTTCCTTCTAAGTTCATTCCTGCTGATTTATTTTTCCCCATATTGAGATATGTATTTTCCTTTTTATCTACCTTCTCTTTATTTGAAATGAGAGATTCTAACACTTAAGGATGCTGTAGAAATTTTGTTAGATTATTATCATATTTTTTAAAAATTTGCATCAATTTTATCAAATTTTCCTACATGGACTTTATCATCCTCATTGAAACATCCAAAATATTGTTGCAACTAATAAATTTAGGGCTGGTCACTAACTAAAAGTAAACCCAGAATGACTTTTCCCTTTTGAATTCAAAAAAATGCAAGCGAATAACTATAAACCACTATTCTTATCAAAATTTTATGTTATTAATATTTGGCATTAAAACCCACCTCTTGGTAGAATCAATAGCTTTGATACCACTAAAATAAGCTTGACTAAATTGCTATACAATTTCAATTCATTTTTCACACTCTAAGTGTGCAAGCATTTCATCAAAAAAAATCATGTTGTTGTTCTGAATTTTTTTTAGTTGTTTCCAATGAGATAATAACTTTTAATTTGCAAAGATATATTCATTTCACAAAATTTTCATAATTTTAAATATGCCAAGGTATGAATTACCAACAATGTTAATCCATATAACTAAAATATTCACTTCAAGCACATTACACAATATTCAGCAGCAATTGTGATATTAAAGATAACAAAAAATGTGTTCTGACTCGAGAAATAAAGGTCAAGATTAAATATTATTTCTTTGGTACTCCACGCAATTTGGTAGACTCCATTCATACACTCACATATACTTCTTAACAACTTGCACAAGATGAAAGACACCACTTTAATATTAATTTCTCCCAAGGAAATACAATACCAAAAGAAGTCTCGCACGATGTAACCCACCATATTTGAACAGTCACTCTTTACGAAATTGTTGTGATTATATTACAAAGGGATATATCGTTATTTAACTTGAATCGGTCCCTTTCAAAATGGAGGCTACTTTGAAGAATGTGTCGTGCAATATCCTTAGATGTTTACAGTTGTTTAAGCAATGTCACGACTTCTACAAAACATGTGAACCTATTTTAATTTGAAAAATGCTTAAAAATCTTATGCCACGTTCGACTTCCCCTACTCAAAGGCGCCCAAGATTTATCGACGTCTTATACTACGGTTTGCCACAAATTTATCAAAACCAATATCAGTTGCTTATTAAAGATGGCAAAATGAACAAGTCCATGATATGCTCATCCATTCCAAAACATTCAAGCCGACTCAAGAAAAATCTCCACTTCTTTTAAATAATACAATACTTGGCTATGATTTGAATCCCATTTAAATAGGAGATTCTTTCAATATTCATTGGCTCCTTTAAAAAGATAAAATTTAACTATGAAATAGTGAAATATAATTAATAGCCTTTCGCTCCTATATTCTCCTTCCATTCCAAATCTTCCCACTCTAAAATTTGTTTCTATAAGAGACTTCACAAATTTTGAAAACTATAAACTAGTACAAAACTTGCATGATTTCACTTGAAAAGGATTTGGATTTTCGTTCAATCTTCTAAACTCGAGGGTTTCCGTCCTCAAGCTCCTTAAACCAAGTTCTCCCAAAACCAAAATAAAACCAGGAATAATCTAAGGAGCTTCTTGAACCTTTTATTCATCTTTCTATAACTACTACCTTTTTCTTAAAACCTCATATTTATCTTTTTAATTTTAACCCCTTATTTCTCTCAACAAAGTGACTTTATTAAAATTTTAACTTTTTCAACTTTAATTCGCTTTTTATAAAATAATTAAAATAAATAATTTAAGTTGCAATTAACTTTATTCTTTTTTGACAACTTAACCAATTATTTAATTATTAAAATATTTCTACACCAACATTGAAACTATCAAAAATATGAAACTTTGACTGGAAACGACAACTAAAGGTACCAAAAATACTCCAGATATTCTCAAACAATTGATAACCCCTTTGACAACACTAACTGTCACCAAGAAAACCAATAGTTACAATCAATACTAACATGATCAAAAATGGGGATATTACGATCTATATGCACCTTATATGCTTGTCCAATGATGACTGCAGGTTCATGACCCTCACATGACATATATCTAGCCACTCAAGGCCATATTTACCTTATCATTTAGATGGTTATACATTATTCATCTTACTTATTCCCATAACATTATTTGATCCTCGTCTCAATATATTTCCCATTTGGTACAATGATTTTTAAGTCATTTCTATATATTACAAAGTTGTTCTCAAATGTTTTATTATGTACTAACACCCATATTATTCTATTGGGGGTATTTTTCCTTCTCTATCTTATTGTGTGTTGGCATTCCTCATTATGTACTAATATTCACATTAGGGACACTAATTCCTTTCTTGAGCTATTGATCACATGGAAACACATGATATATTATGCACTTAGAGGTGTTTTAGAACTAGACACAACACATCTCCTCTCTACCATTGTGTTCTCGTGCACTTGGAGTGAAATTGGGGCCATATGTCTTTTGTAGTATTGCATGTACTTAAGAAATCATTTATAGCCATGATGGACACCTTGCTTTTCTCGTTTTTTTATAGTGGGGGCAAATTTATATACCTTCATCATTTTCATCTCATGTGCTTACTACACTTGCCATTCATAATTTTTTGTTTTCATGTGATGTACTAATGTATTTTACTACATTACATGATTTATATTCTTACATTTACATTTTATGTACTATTTTTTTCCTCCCCTCCAATCTCTTTAATCCAATGGGTACAACCAATTAAAGGGATCATAGTTTGTCTGTAAGACTCCTATGTTAAGATTGCAAAAAAAATTATAAGTACCAATTCAAAAATTCGCCATTATAAATAGGTTTTGATCATATGACATGGCAATGCCTAATATTAATTTTCACCATGTGGATAGCACACAAGGTGGAGAATTTCTACACTACTTTCTATACATGTGGAACTTCTCTAACCCTAATCTCTTTCTCTCATGGTCGACGATAGTAAAATTGTTATGAAATAATTTGCACAAGAGAGAAGATATTATAAAGTATTTTTTATATACTTATGTCAAGGATATCACTCAAACTAACCTTGATAACAATATGTAGGCCCTAGGTTAATCTAAATATAATAATACTTATGTCAAGGATATCACTTCTACCTCATATATATACTAACCTTGATAACAACATGTAGGCCCTAGGCTAACCTAAATATAATACTTCTACCTCATATATATACCATACTTATGTCAAGGATATCACTCAAACTAACCTTGATAACAACATGTAGGCCCTAGACTAACCTAAATAGCTAAATAATAGTATAATAATGACAATATGACTTAATTAAGAGTTAAGTTAGCCACAAGTTGATAACTCATAACCCAATACACACTATAGGGTTAGGAGCATAACACTCACCCCCTATTTAAAAAAACATTGTCCTCAATGTTAACTTTTTCTTTTTCTTCTTCTTCATCTCCTTTTTCTACTTATGCTTCTTCTTTTGCTACTACTTGTTCTTGGTCTTTTAGTTATTTCTTTTTTTCTTCTTGTTATACTTTTTATTTCTCTTGTTCTTGTGCTTTTTATTTTCCTTTTTTTTAATTTTTGTTACTTTTTGTTGTGAAGAAGTTTTAGAAAAAAAAAAAAAAATTATTTAAATCACCCAAATAAATTTAAAAACAATCTAAAATTTTAGCTATAACATACCAAGGTCAAGGTTGCAATTACCTAGAAAAATATCTAAGAAATTGTTGAAAACCCTAATATTGTAATAAATATCGTTCATTTCAGCTCTAATTCCTCTAATTTTTAAAATTTAGATGACCCACTAAATTCTTGAAATTCCCTTTAAAATGTAAGAAAAAAATCACCCATATTTGAGAGAAATGTTCTTCCAAAAAATAATTGGTAGAAACACTAATTCTCAATAAATCACTTACTGTAGCTTCAATTTCTTTGAAATGTTTAATATAGATGACCCTATATATTAGTGAAAAACTCTTTAAAGATAAAGAAAAAAATTGACCATATTTGATAGGTATGTGCTTCTAAATAGAAACGCTAATTCTAAAATAAATCACTTAATTTGACTTCACTCTCTTTGAAATTTTTACTATAGATGTCTTAATATATTCTTCAAAAACCCTCCAAAAATCAAGAAAAAAATCACAAAATATGAGAGTTATGTATTTCAAAAAATATTTTCATATTTGAAAATAAGACTTGCCTTCATGGTGCCAAGATCTTGCTTTGATACCACCTTTTATAAATTAACTTGCATAAGCAAGAAGAAAATATAAACTATTATGCAAATACTTGATAATATTATGCTACTTCAATAGGCCAACCTCCTAATCCACTTTGAAGGGGATACCTCCAATAGTCTTTACTAGGAGCACAATACTCAAAATGATGATAATAAATGACCTCTACCTCATATATAGACCATACTTATACCAAGAATATCACCCAAGCTGACTTAGATAACAATATATAGGTCCTAGGCCAACTTACATAAGAAAATAATAATATAATAATGATAATACAACTTAACTAAGAGTTAAGGTAGTCACAAGCTAATTACTCACAACCCAATACATACTATAGGGCTAGGGGCATAGTAAAAATTCATTTACAAATTTGTGATTATTTTTGTTTTTTTATAGACTACTTTTTACATATATTTTCTTTATTTTATAGCTTCCCATGGAGTATGCATGTCAAAGGATGGAGGAACACAAAATATATCTAATTGATTTCATTACCTCACATGGACCTAATATTATTTTATGTATGAATATTTAATTCACACGAATGCTCATGAGTGTTTGTTTACTTTGATACACATGGTTATCTTAGGATTTACATGTGTCAATTCAACAATTTCCCTAAAGTGGTTTGAAACATCATCAATCTATAAGCATCACGAACAACAAAGATTAATTCAATTAGATAGAAAAAGAGTGTATTTTTCTAGATTAGATATACTCATTATCAATCACATTTGTATTGTTCAAATTGGCATAGATTCATGAGTGACTCCCATAAAGTTTCAAATCTATGTAGATTTTTAGATACTATACCTAAACAACTATTTTTTGTCATCTTAATTCTTACATCTGAATGTCTTTATCCTTTACATTTAATTTTACGAATATCTTCTCAATTATCCATTTGTGCATATCATTTATTTAATATAGATTAAATAAATCAAGTTTGTGTGCATTTGTTTAAACATAGATTAATTTAAGAAAAAGTAATTAAAAAGATATATTTATATTAAAGAATTTTGATGCATGTTGAAAGGACCTTAAAAGAAAATATCAAAGTTTTAAGATTTATGATTTAAAAAGTTTTTATATATAAGTTTTATTGTTTGTATAATAATTTTTTATAAAAAAAAATTAAGTAATAATTAACTCAATTAAGTTATAGGATCAGAAAAGATAAAATTCTCTTATAAGTTTAGTCTTTGAAGAATTGGTTATTTCAATCATAGAAGCAAAAATCTTTTAAAAAAACAATTTTTGTGATTTTTAAAAAATCTTTAGGCTTGCTGATTTTTTCCCCAATTATTTTTGGGATTTTTTTGCAGATCGTTGACTGGCAAAAAATCGTTGAAAATCGTGATTTTTTTCGTGTTAAATTCATGAAAAAATCGTCATAAATTGCACTAACAACTCCTATGTTAAAAACTCCAAATTTGGTGTGTTTTCTGCTATAAATGAAGATCACCATAAGTTAAAGGTGACTGTCGTCAACTCTACAATCTGCCCTACATACACGCATGAACAAGTTCCTTTCTGTTTTGAACTTTAAGCTTGTAGTCTTGTCAATACACCCTAAACTAAAGTAAACCAAGGGATTCTTCATTAATCAAAATAAGCAATTCCAACCATTTTCACTAGTCATGCCTGTGTAAGGTGACCTTATAAATGATTATAGCATTTACCACCTTCATGCCAAGAAAACTTCAGAAGTTAACTTTGATGACCAAGTTAGTCAAAATTTTACATATGAAACCTGCAAAAAGAATGAGCAGTCTACACTAAATCAGTCCAAATTGTAAATAACTTTATGATATCATTTTAAGTTCATTGTATGTTTAGATGTTAGGTGATAGGTTTGACTCTATTTCCCTCAGATAAAATATTGATCGAATTTTTCCCAAAGATTTTGAAGTCCTCATATGGCCCAAGTTTGTCCCAAAGTCCCAAAAAAAAAACATTTGTGGTGCCTATACAAATATCAATGATCATACTACTTTGTCTCTCTTTTTGTTATAGATTAATCATCATTTAAATGTCAAGTCAAACCAGTTATAGTCTTCCCCCTATCAAGTTGCAGGGTTGTCATGTTTTGGTCTAGTTTTTTAGCTAACTCTTGCAAAATGTCCAAGGTTGTACTATTCCAAAATGAAAAACGATGAGGTTCCTCATTGATGATGATTGCAACAATGAAATGAAAGTATGTAAATGTCTAATACTAAATATATAACTTGCGTAGCCTATAAGCACTTTACTTTACATAAAGAATATTAAAAATAATTTCACTTCATGTTCAAAACTTACAAAATAGCTCTTGAAAGATTTCAATCCCGCACCCATTTTTATGCCAAGCATGCAGATTATGTCTATAATTCAAAGACATCATTTTGCAAGCTTGAAATCAAAGACAATGCATTACCCTGAATTCAAACTCCATTCTTTGATTGCAAGCTTGCACAATTTTAAAAAGTATTTGTCTAAGATTTTAACCTTTCTCTTGGACTAGTAATGCACTGTCTCTAATTTCAAGCTTGCACAACTTTAAAGAGTATATGCCTAAGATTTTAACCATTCTCTTGGACTAGTAATTTGCATTGTCTCTGATTTCAAGCTTGCACAACTTTAAAGAGTATTTGCCTAAGATTTTTAACCCTTAGCCAATCATTTATTTTATCACACTTTTTCATCCTCCACTTTATTTCATTCATGTCATTGCCTTCTGAAAGCTTTTGGTCACTTGTATCATTTACGACTCCTTCATACACTAGCCTGTTCCACTTTTTCTAGATTTCTGCAAAGATTTTACATTACAATTGATTTCATATCTCACATATACACTACTCTATTGTATGAGGTGCTTCAAACAATCTTTAGTTCACAACCTCACCAAATAGATGCCTTTAAGCTCAACAAACATAAACTTCATAAACAACATGCAAGCTTTCTACAATTCATGGGCTAAAATCTCTATTTAATTTGCTCTCTATATCTCTATGCTATGGAAATGATCTTAAATTTCAAAAAAGAGTAGCATTTGTCTCTTTTACTATTTTTTACATTTTTTTTCAAATCCGATTCTTCCCCCATTTTTTCTCCGATTTTTTCAAAAATTCCCGAACTTTTGATTTGCCAATTTTTTCCCCAAACGATTTTTGCTATGATTTCAATATTATATATAAATAATCAATTTGTTTAATTTTTAATAAATTTTGAACTCTTTATATTTTTATTTTTGTTTTATTTCAAATATAATTTAAATTTTCAATTATTCAATAAATATTAAACCATTTAAATATTATATTTTTATTAATAAAATAAAAAATTATCAGTTAAAATTTTAGAATTTTATTATGCAGTGTAAAATTACCAATGGATTATAAAAGTAAACGATTTCATATTTAACGGATAGTTAGCCTATAGGCTATATCTATTGTGGGCACAGCCCACCATAATTCATTGGTAAAAAAAACACGCGTGAGCTCGGTTGAAAAAAAAACAGCCGGTCATTCTTTCCGCCTGGAAAATACCTGCATTGAATCTGAGATCGAATGGAATCAAATCAAATCGGATTTCAGCTAAATCTGAGATCAAATTGGATTCCTAATAAAATCAATTGTGTTTGAATTATATAAATTCTCAGATTAGATTGAAAATATTGTCACTTCCCGAATCTAGAGCCTTGAGAGCCCGATTTCTGCAGATCTGTCCTCCATTTATTGTGAATAGATTGAAGTAGCAGCTGCAGGAAGATTGGTTTTGCATTGTCTGATTTTTTAAAAAATTTTGCTTTGATAGGGTTTCATAATATATTTCCAGCAAACTCTCTTCATTTTTTCTCAATCATCTTCCCAGACCGGTTGTGCAGAATCTGAAGGTACGTCACTTGCCATGGTTTCGGTCAGTCTTTTTATATTGGGAATCTATACGCTGCTAGGGATCTGGTACAAAATTGCACCATCTATATTTCATGAAAAATATCAGAAGAAAAATACAATCAACTGTCTATTTCTCATGTGTTGCCTATGATCTTATAATTCCCTTTTAGAGAATAGGGCATAAGATCGATAATAGAGAGAAATGCCCAAAATAGAAAATTCTTACTAAATTAAACTTGAGTTATTGGATATTGTTGTTTGATTTGTGTGCAGAGATCCTCCCTCCTTACCCTCTCTCACAGTTAATCTTAAGTGTAGGATGTTGGTTTATTTGATTATTCGAACTCTCTAATAATTACTTTACCTCTTTAGTAATTTATGTTAATAGTGACCCACAGTAACTAGGAGATCGAAGGGTATCAGTAACTGAATGGGAACAGGGATGCCAATCAAATTAGGGTATCGAGTAAATGAATAAGGAGACAGCTATATTATATGTAAATGTCATCATCAGAATTATGGGTAGAGGGATGCATATGCATTCCATGTTCTTATAATGAATTTTTCTGGCAACTATGGTACTTAGTCTCACTCGATACCAATTATGTGATATCCGAATCAGTTAGAAACACAATTCAACTCATCATTGGAAATCAACCTTATACTTTTAGTCATTCTGCAAAATGAATGAGTGTGTATCCAGTCAGTTAACCTAAACAGAGAGATAACCACTCCATTCTAGGAGACTTCCTTGATTGCCTAGCTATGCAATTTTTCATAAAATAGCATAAGAGGTGTTACACATAATCATGAGAGATGATGGATTTGTTGGAGTACAATACCACTGAGAGGGCAGGAGGGGGCGGGTGCGGGGGCGAGCGAGGGGGGGGTGATCAGTGGTATACAAATTCCAAATGATCTTGGAATAACCTTTCAAAACTTTCAAACATAACTATCGTGAGAACACATATACTCAGAATCAAGAACTTTGGGTGACATTATTTATTCAAGACAACAACTCAAACCTTTATCAAGACTAACATGCATATCAGGGCAACTTCTAATGAACTAAGATGAAGCATCATATATAAACATCATGACAACATCAGCTGAATTAAGATAGGCATCATGACAACTAAAACTGACAGATCAATATCAAAGATGCATCAACACAATATTATGAAGTAATTTATGATAAACATTAACTCATGAACATAAGACTTAAAAGCAAGGAATATCATTCTAAACAGTGATACATGATTGATATGTATTCATACAAACCAAACAAACTATAGACAAAATGTAAACATAACACAATTCTTCCCAAGTGGAAAACCCTCTTGGGATAGAAAAACCACTCGTAAAATTACCTCACTGGCTTAATTAAAAAAACTCACTATTTACAGAGCCTCACTGGCTTTTTGTGCCTCACTGGCCTTTTTGTTCCTCACTGGTTTATTGAACATCATCTCAAAGATCAAATGAAAATATACGGTTTAGAGGATTTCTCTGTTTCATTGTAAAACATTTTTCCCTTTCAATCTAATACATTCTATATCCTAAAGACTCATTCAGTTGGAGTCTTTAAAATATAAAATATATCAGTTTACACAATCTGTTTTGCACATCGCTTGCAAAACTTTTTTACAAAATTCTGTTTAAACAATCAACATAATAACTCTGTGAAAGCACACCTCATAACAGTGTGAAATCACTGCTTAAATAAACAATCTATGTTCCATTTCAAGCTGCCATCTGTCCTCACCGAAACTTTCAAATGTAACCATTAAAATTGGTTGCAATAATTGTTTCCATAACTACTCCTGTCGAGTCATCGTGATGTCTCTCTTTGGCAATGTAGACTCTACATTTGTATGACTACATTCAGCATTATAAACATATGTACCACCTTATACATGGTCGACATTGTGAGCAAAACAGTATGTAAAGTCTGAACAAGAAACCCACATCAATGTTACACAAAACCCTTAATGTTCATCTTATGAATAGCTTCAAATATTTGAAACAGAGTCGTGCCCTAGAAAGTATCAAAATGCAAAACAAGAAAAACTCAACCAAGACCTTGCATTACACTCAAATCACTAACTAGGGTGTTAATCTAAAAGAAGAACCTGATTCAAACTTAGCAAATAATAGATATCACCTGGTGAAGTCGAATGCTGAAGACTACATTTTGTAACTGTTGTACCACCACAAAAACAAATTGTTCCATGCCCTAAGTCGACCACTGCTAGGTCGAAGCAAAGACACTTCAAATATACTCATGCAAACAATGACCAAATTGAAACCATGTCTTGCAACTGCCATTCCACCTTCAAGCTTCATAATATGTCGTTCATTCTTCAGGCCTCAAACCCTAAGTCGGCAGTTGAATAAACCAAACTTCAACTCTGCATAATGCCCAACAAAACAATAATCTATATTTTTGCTACCTTTCCCTGCTGTCCTGGTAACCCTAAATGGGGCTGGTTCAAACAATGAACTTGCTGCCCTTTCAAACTTTTATTTTAGCCACTATTACCTTCGATTTCAAGTTACCACTTGCATAAGCCTTTTTCACCGATGTTTAAAGCTTTACAAGCTTTAATTTAAATGACCATGTTGCTTAAAACAAATACAATGCCACTATAACAATGTCATAATAAAGTTGAATTCCTTATACAAGCACTTATAATGCCTTGTATTAATTTGATAAAACATGTGCATAGTAAATACCGAAGTAAATATACAGACCAATACCAAAGTGCCAAGGTAAATATGCTAAGATCAATCATTGATCAATGATGGATGAATGTAATCCAAGTTCAAGACCCGAATATCACTGTATAATGATTAATCCAACACCAAAATCAATGTGCCACTGTCAATATAAATCATTGATCAATGATAGATAAATATAATCCAAGTATGTTGACCCCATATGCTGCCTCAATAGACAATATCAAAACTGTGTTTTTGACCAAACCAATAGAACTGAGCCTGAGAATATATGCCAACTCTGTAAGTGCCAAGATCAAACTGTGGTCTGTCCAACAAGAACTGCAACCCGTTACAAAAAAAATGACAAAGTGTACATAACCAAAGATCAATGTATCATTGCAATGTGAATGCCAGTTCCCAAGTATACAGAGCATCAAATGCATCAACACAACACAGTGCATGAAAGAGCACCAATACCATACTGAATATCATGATGCCATATGTATAAACGATGCCATGTATAAACCAAGTACTGTATCAACTGTATCACCATTGTCAATTCTATCACCATTGTCAACAATATATTAACCAAGTACTGTAACAACTGTATCGCCATTGTCAACCATATATAAACCAAGTACTGTAACAACTGTATCACCATTGTCAATCACCATTATCAACAAGCCTTATTGTCAACAAGGACAACCAAAACCAGGGAACAAAGAACAACAAACTCCCCCTTTGTCCTTGGTGACAAAAACACAAACCTCTCCCCCTGTTTTTGACATCCAAGACAAAGGAAAGATCAACACACACCAAATTGCTCCCCCTGAAAAAGTATCCTGAACACACTGGAAGAAAAGAGTCATGTATAATCTGAACATGAATACTGTGAGATGCTAAAATCATATGGTAAATAAAACACAATACCATCTGAATCTGATATGTAATAGCACAGATCAGGTATCCATTGTCAACATAAGAATAGAAACCATGAAGATCAAACACTGTCACACAGTACTCACACGGTCACACCTACGAGCATAAAAACTCTATAATACAAAATCAAAGAACTGCAAGCTTCATGAAATACTGTCACACTGAGTACAGAGACAGTTATAGTACATGGAGGGCTAGCATATAGAACAGCACAAGGAGCATACAAAGCACTGGCAGCAGTGTCAAGAAAACTAGCTAACCACTCTAACTAGTATTGCACTGTTTCCTGTTGAATCAAGAATGTACAAAGTGCTGTCACAAAAATCATCTCTTCGAAACAATCTACCTCCTCAGAGATTGTATTGAGCAAACTGTTCATTAGACTGAGCAAGAATATCAAGAAAATCAAAGTGCAGTAGACATTGTCTGCATTTAGTATGATTCAACTGTCAAGAGTAGCAGAGCATGCTAGCAACATGCCAAGCAAATCAACCACAATATCTAAAAGCTCAGGTGCCATGGATAAAAGATAAAATTGGAAAGCTTCCCCTATCTGAATGCACAAGGGAAACAACTGAAATCACTATCAGATCTCTTAATCACTGTCAACATGTAATCTGTAGCATCAAAATATCACTGCAACATACAATTCATATAGTCTGACAAAGAAATATTCATTATGTAACTGCTACCAAAACTTACTACACTCTGTAACACACTGTCAGTATCAACAATACACAGGTAATATAACCATATTGTCATTGTATCAATAACATATAACTGGCAATGAACAAGAAACAATACCACTGTCATCAACGTGTAATTGCTGTTATTGTCCAATGAAATGTCATTATTAAACACTGTACAGACCAACAGTCGTATCAATGAAGTCAATAGACTAGCATCATATAAATACTGCACTGACAAGATGTCACCTGTATCACAAATGTCACCTGTATTCACCTGTACCAAGTATCAAAGATCACCTATACCACATAAAAAACACTGTAACCACTGTCATGTAAAGTGACAAAGCACTATTATCACATTGATGTCAGCAAGACAAAATGTCATCACAACCAAAAGATCCATGATATCACCAGAATGCTCCCTCTGTGTAAGTAGCCTGAATACACTGAATTTGAATGTAGCACCACAACAGCCACTGTCAACAGACTGATTCATGAAGATACTGCAAAATGAAAGACATTAAAATCAAATGCTGTTTCATCATTCTGGTATACCTGCTATCACACCGCGCCACTACACTGCCCTGTTACTATATTCTCAAAGACTGCATTGCAAACTCACAAACTGAATTAGCACATGAAAAAATTCACAGATACAAAGGCACTGTTTGAGCATTGTCATAAGAACTGTGTGACCAAAGGTATCAACCACAAAACACTGTTCAAGTAGAATCACAAGTCATAGCAACAGGAAGTGCAAGAAGATCAAAACGTACTGTACTTGACTGCCCTTACTGAAAAGGTATCATCTTGTCATACTGCTTTTTCTTGTAACATGTCAAACACAATCAACTCACCATGACCATACCACTGCTTCATACTAACTGCCCAACCTTAAACACATTCAAGACAGCAAAACACTGTATCATACTAGTCATCCTCAAATACATGCAAAGGTCAGAGTATATCATTGCATCATCACAGAGTACTACAAAACTCGCAGTAGTCTTCATAAACCTTATAGATTACTCCCATTGTTAATAGATGTTGCATTTCAATCTCTTACTGTATGATGTCACTATATACTACGAACAATGATATTTTCATGCAGAGTATACACTCTCATACAAATTTCATAATGCTGATGACAATAATGGGTTTCATATTCTTGACTGTTACAAGACAACTTTCTAGGATTTGCATGGGAATAACTGTCCTGTCTACATTCTATCCTGCTTCACGACAATAGTTTGACAGTGTCATAATCAAACATTCAACTATCCTCTCTAAGGGGGTAAATAGTAAAGCACTGCATAGCTCCACCTTACCTCATGCTCATCTTTCAGGCACTTTGTGAAGTCTCTTGTGTGGTATGCACAAGATAAGTTTTTGCTTCTTCTTAATTTTGCTTTCTTCTCCAGATTTTGATAGGCTCCTTCTTTTGCTTGCTCAGAGTATCCTCTTGCTTAGGTGATTTCAACAATTTACTTCTGCAAAACTTGGCTCTATGTCCAAAACCATTACATCTATAGCACAAGACTTGATGATTAACAGAAGAAGCATAAGTGTTTCTTGACAATTCAAAAACATCCCAACCTTTGTATCTTCCTAGCAACCAACAGTCTATTTTCATATGCCCAACCTTGTTGCAGTTATAGCAAACAACATTGTAGTTTTGATTTGACAACCCATAATAACTAGAGTCTCTCACTCTATGACCATACTGATGACAAACATAGCAATAACCATGAAAATTGTTATACCTCGTTGACTGATATTGCCCGGCAGATGGAGATTCTAAAGACCGATTGCTTCCTCTTCCAACTCTGTTTAAAGGCTTGTGTTGTTTTTCATCAATAACCTTGTTTTCTATTTCAAGAGCAGTAGCATGATAATTCAAGTCTATCTTTTTCCTTGGTGTTTGTCTAACCTTGAAACATTTTCCTTCTTTTGTTTAAAATACTATTTCATGATTAGGCTCAACTTGAACTCCAGAGCTTTGTCCTTTTTCATATTCTGAACCAAAGCAGTCCTTGTGACTCTTTTGACTTCTCAACATGTTATTTAACGCATCAGTACCTTTCTCAAATTTTTGAAACTTGAATTTTTCAAGATCTTTCCTTAAGATGACTATTGCACTTTCAAGCTTTTGGCATTCACTAATTTTGACTTCAAGATCAGATTTTGAAAAATCAACTATCCTTTTGGCTTCTTCTATTTCTGTCTTCAGACTAATAATAAGTTTATTAGACTCTTCAACTTGTATCATTAAGTCAACAACCTGATTACTTGCCTCTTCAAACTCTAAAGAAACTTTTGCAAAATCTGAACATACCTTGTCTTTGGAATCTTTTTCTTGTTGAAGTTAGTTTTTTAATTTCTGATTTTCTTTACTAAGTTGCTTGATTGTATCCAAAGCACTCGAAAATTCACCTTCTAAATCAACTTCACACTCCTGTTCATAGTCATATTCATCCACAAAGAGATCTTCTTCTTCATCACACTACTGTTCAAAATCCCTTAAGAGTATGAACTTCTTCTCCAACATTCTCAACTATAGGATTGACATCATTTTCACTTTTAGTGTCGACTGGCAAGGAATTTTCTTGAGACAACACTTCACTAGACTTGACAAGAATTGGGGTTTGTTTGACAAAAGTTTTTTGCTTGACACTAGTGTTTTTGTTTTGTCCTTTATTTCTTTTGCACTTAGCCATGACAAGTACTCCACTACAAGGAATCCCCTAGTTTGACTCAAGACAAGGGTTTGGCTCTAATACCACTTGTTGGAGTACAATACCACTGAGAGGGGGAGGTGAATCAGTGGTATACAAATTCCAACTGATCTTCGAATAACCTTTCAAAACTTTGAAACATAACTATCATGAGAACAGATATAATCAAAATCAAGAACTTTGGTAGACATTATTAACTCAAGACAACAACTCAAACCTTTATCAAGACTAACAAGAATATCAGGGCAACTTCTAATGAACTGAGATGAAGCATCATATATGAACATCATGACAACTTCAATTGAATTAAGATATGCATCATGACAACGAAAACTGACAGATCAATATCAAAGATGCATCAACACAATTTTATCAAGTAATTTATGATAAACATTAACTCATGAACATAAGACTTAAAAGCAAGGAATATCATTCTAAACAGTGATACATGATTGATATGTATTCATGCAGACTAAACAAACTATAGACAAAATGTAAACATAAAACAATTTTTCCTAAGTGGAAAACCCTCATGGGGTAGAAAAACCACTCGTAAAATTGCCTCACTGGCTTAATAAAAAAACTCACTATTTACAAAGCCTCACTGGCCTTTTTGTGCGTCACTGGCTTATTCAACATCATCTCAAAGATCAAATGAAAATATACAATACAGAGGATTTCTCTGTTTCACAATAAAACATTTTTCCCTTTCACTCTAATACATTCTATATCCTAAAGACTCGTTCACTTGGAGTCTTTAAAATATAAAATATATTAGTTTACACAATCTATTTTACACATTGCTTGCAAAACTTCTTTATAGAATTTTGTTTAAACAATCAGCATGATAACTCTGTGAAAGCACACCTCATAACAGTGTGAAATCATTGTTTAAACTTTAAATAAACAATCTATGTTCCATTTCAAGCTGCCATCTGTCCTCACCGAAACTTTCAAATGTAACCTTTAAAACTGGTTGCAATAAATTTTTCCATAACTACCCCTGTCGAGTCATCATGATGTTTCTCTTCAGCAATGTAGACTCTTCATTTTTATGACTGCATTCAGCATTATAAACATATGTACCACACCTTTATACATGGTCGACATTGTGAGCAAAACAATATGTAAAGTCTAAACAAGAAACCCACATCAATGTTGCACAAAACCCTTAATGTTCAAACTTCATCTTATGAATAGCTTCAAATATTTGACACAGAGTCGTGCCCTAGAAAGTATGAAAATGCAAAACAAGAAAAACTCGACCAAGACCTTGCATTACACTCAAATCACTAACTAGGGTGTTAATCTAAAAGAAGAACCTGATTCAAACTTAGCAAATAATAGATATCACCTGGTGAAGTCGAATGTTGAAGACTACATTTTGTAACTGTTGTACCACCACAAAAACAAATTGTTCCATGCCCTAAGTCGACCATTGCTAGTTCGAAGCAAAGACACTTCAAATATACTCATGCAAACAATGACCAAATTGAAACCATGTCTTGCAGCTGCCATTCCACCTTCAAGCTTCATAATATGTCGTTCATTCTTCAGGCCTCAAACCCTAAGTCGTTAGCTGAATAAACCAAACTTCAACTTTGCATAATGCCCAACAAAACAATAATCTATCTTTTTGTTACCTTTCCCTGCTGTCCCGGTTACCCTAAATGGGGCTGGTTTAAACAATGAACTCGCTGCCCTTTCAAACATTTTCTTTTAGCCACCATTACCTTTGATTTCAAGTTACAACTTGCATAAGCCTTTTTCACCGATGTATAAAGCTTTACAAGCTTTAATTTAAATGACCATGTTGCTTAAAACAAATACAATGCCACTATAACAATGTCATAATAAAGTTGAATTCCTTATACAAGCACTTATAATGCCTTGTACTGATTTGATAAAACATGTGCTTAGTAATGCCAAAGTAGTTATACAGACCAATACCAAAGTGCTAAGGTAAATATGCTAAGATCAATCATTGATCAATCTATTGATCAATGATGGATGAATGTAATCCAAGTTCAAGACAAGAATATCATTGTATAATCCAACACCAAAATCAATGTGCCACTATCAATATAAATCATTGATCAATAAATTGATCAATGATAGATAAATACAATCCAAGTATGTTGTCCCCATATGCTGCCTCAATAGACAATATCAAAACAGCCTTTTTGACCAAAACAATAGAACTGAGTCTGAGAATATATGCCAACTCTGTAAGTACCAAGATCAAACTGTGGTCTGTCCAACAAGAACTGCAACCCGTTAAAGAAAATGACAAAGTGTTGTTAATGGATGATAGCTGCGGTCTGATATAAAATAACGAATGCTGAAAGCATCTTCATTATTTATATATGATCAAGATTATCCTTCTTATTTCATATTTCTGGAAATCAAATTTATGAGCATATATATAAATTTGTATTTAATAAGTAATGTTGAATTTCAGCTTTTAATAAATTGGAACTTATATATTTTACACTCACCACATATAAGGTTATGTGTGTGTTAAATAACACTAACCGAATGGTAATCGGTTGTGAGTGGAACCCACGCGCCCAAAGAGACGCATCACTTAGTGGCGGATCTCCTAACTTATATAAGGTGGTTCCATTCTTGATATGCAAAGATAGAAATCAATAAATGTTCTGCAATCAGCACATTCGACATCAAAAGGAAAGTCAATGAAAAACGTCTTTGACAAACATAATCAGACCTGCTTGAATATATTCAATCCTTAACATGGTATCAAAGCAAGGTTCGGAAAGATTTGATTAAATTCTTGATGATCATTCTTTATGCTGGTCGGGCCTATATCATTCCATCGTGATAGTTGGCGAAAACATTCAAATAAGAAGCGCCGTAGGCGATATTGGAGGTGGAAGGCATGGCGGCTATCTGCAGGCGGAGGACGACGTAGACGCTCTCCAATAATAAGGGTTGTACGCTTCCATATGGAGCTCCGTTGGGAATTGCGGTCCCGTGAAAACGTAATTGAAGTGTGGGTTGGAGCTGCCTGCCTTAACTCTCCCGTCGGGCAACACGTTGGCAGTGGAATGGTACATTCTCGCGATACCGGCTGGTAGACTGTGTCTGTAGAGGTAGGGCGTGAAGACGGGCGTGTTGGCCATGTCCCACCCGGCCACACCTTTGGCAGCTCCGTTTATGATTAGAATTTCGCCGTTGGGGAGAATGAGCATGCCCGACATAGTTCTTGGCCCGGGCATGTCTTCCATGGTCCACGAAGAATTGGCGTCCGTGATGACCTTCGACATTAATTATTCATTAGCGTTGAAATCAGTCTACAGGGACGGGAATGAAAGATCCGATAATGGGAATAGACACCACACCTAGTTCTGGCATTGCTAATTCTTGAGGCCATTATGGGCGCATTGCTGTGTATTTTCTCTTTACTGGCCGAGAATCTAAGGAACAAGATGAGGGAATTGAAGTAATACCTAGATGTCGGTACATCACAACAATTCACAAATGTGTACCAATACTAAATGGTAGTCAGTGATTTTGTATAAGAGAAGTAAAGGAGTCAAACAAATTAAAAGAAAAAGAAAAAAGGCAAATACTTGGATGTATGTGTCGATTGGAATTTTTTGACATCTAGGTGCCCTTGGTTAATATCCTTGAAGCTGGTATAGGAGATATCGAGCCAGTCTGAAGTAATATAAAGAGATAAGTATCTTTAATTTGAATAATAGTGTAATTAATAATAATACCATGTTATCTAATTTTGTTGAAGATATGGAGAATAACGAATCGTGTGTTTCTAGTTATTTGTAACATTTTGGATACGTTTATTCCTTTGACGTTGCGATATTAATATATTATATATGATTACAATAATGATGCTTGCAACATTTATTGAGCTTTATAGATAATTGTGATTTCTTGATATAAAAAAAACCAGTCTATGGCGATTTCTCAGCCGTGAACCTGCAAAAGAAAGATTGTGGACTAATCTGAGCGCAAGAACAGCAAATCATATTTAGTACAGTGATTAGCACTTATCAAACTCTTTAATGAGATAAGTATTGCATGGTTAAATAATGTTTATGAATTGTTATTAATTGATACTATAAAATTGAGATAGTCAATCATGTATGCTTCTAGCAATAGTATTTCTTGTTTGAGATAGTTGAGTCTCTTGAACTGTCAGTAATCTCTTCTTAAAATGCTTTTAGGACGGATAAAGAAATGAAAGAGATTGCTTCCAAGGAAAGTTTGATGCATCCTATAGGTTGGAAAAAGGAGACACTGCTTACAAACTTGAGATTGTGTGAATGGCTGAAGACATCTCTTCAAAGAGGAAGCATTAACCTTCAGAGGGAGTTCCATGATTCAATATTGCAAGGACAGATGCTAAATTCTTGAAGTACCTCTTCAGCAATTGAGATCAGAATTGCTCATGTCTGTCAACCTGGATTTTTAACATTGGTAGCTCCGCAAACCTATTCATAATAGAGTGATCTGGGATGTGATTGAAGAGAACAACCTAAAACTCTACAAAGGTGTGAGTTGGAAACCATTCTCTCTAAAGCAAGTATTACAGACGTTTTCCGGACGAGGAGGTCTGGAGGCTGATGCAAGTAAAGCTTCAGAGGGAGTCACATCTTCACTTGTTGTAATGCATAATTCTCTAAGATAGAGAGATATGAGGTGAAAACCCTTGTTCATCTTTGAGACTGAGATGAGGCATCATGTTGAGAGACTCCATGACGACAGGTCCTAGGATCTAACTTCAGAAGAGCTCCCAGCACCCACAGTGTGGCTTAAAGGGGGGGTGATGGATATAAGCCACACCCGAACTGATGATGGGCTGGGCTCAGTTGATAGAGCACTCCAACAACAAATGGAAAGTCCTAGTGAATGCTTTAAACCAGTTCAGGTGTGAGCCAAAGGAAATTCTCCTTATGGCTGTAAAACACATATTGAGATATCTTCACGGCACTATTGGATATGGTCTTCTTTACAGAAAAGACCAACTAGACCAACTTTAAATTCAGATTGGGCTATGATCTCTTGGATCTGCAGAAAACAGTCTTTTGTGGCACAAAGCTCGACAGAAACTGAATACATTGCAGCCTTTATGAGGGCAAGAGAAGCAGTTTGACTTCGTAAATTGCTTGTGAGACTCCTTGATCTAAGCACATTGAGATCCCCTACCATTATGAGACATGGTAGAAAGGAATGTGATCCAGTTGGAGTATACTAATTCAAATGTTTAAACAGCGTACATACTCAACAACTTCTCTCTAGAGTTAAAGTTGAACTCTTCGAGAAGAAAACTTGGTATGTAATTTGATATTATGTTTGAAATTCAAATTTGTTTATAAGTTGTACTAATATATAAAGATGTTTAATGTGTAAACTCTTTTGTCATGTGTGTGACTCCATGACCTTATGGGCCTACTACCCTGTGTACATTATTGAAAGGTGACGATCTTTCTAATAATGAACACTTGTATTTGACATTGTAAAGTGACGACTCTACAATGATAAACTATCATGATAGATATCATGTGACTTGATATCTGTGGACATGTCATGGTAGTATCTCTTGGACACTTTGATGGATATCATGGGACTTGATGTCATCTATAGATCATTGTGATCCTTAAGAGATAATCATGGTGGATATTTATATCCGTGGACATGCCATGAATTATGGTAGACATCATGTGACTTGATGTCAATGCACATACCATAATGAAGATGTGTTATGAAGAATGTCATGTGACTTGACACTTTCAGAAGCATAACATATCTTTTGATATCACGAGTTAGGTGATATCACTTTTACTTGATAAAAGTCATTCTCCCTAGTTAAAGAGGGAGTGTTGAATAATGAAGATGTGTTATGAAGAATGTCATGTGACTTGACACTTTCAGAAGCATACCATATCTTCTGATATCACGAGTTAGGTGATATCACATTTACTTTTGATGAAAGTTTTCCTCCCTAGCTAAAGAGGGAGTTCTTTGCATAATAAAGATGTGCTATGAAGAATGTCATGTGACTTGACAATATTAAGAAATCATACCATATCTTAGATATCACGTGTTAAGGTGATATCTCTACTTATTTGATTTGAAATATCTTCCCTAGCTAAGAGGGAGTGTTAATGGATGATAGCTGCGGTCTGATATAAAATAACGAATGCTGAAAGCATCTTCGTTATTTATATATGATCAAGATTATCCTTCTTATTTCATATTTCTGGAAATCGAATTTATGAGCATATATATAAATTCGTATTTAATAAGTAATGTTGAATTTCAGCTTTTAATAAATCGGAACTTATATATTTTACACTCACCACATATAAGGTTATGTGTGTGTTAAATAACACTAACCGAATGGTAATCGGTTGTGAGTGGAACCCACGCGCCCAAAGAGACGCATCCCTTAGTGGCGGATCTCCTAACTTATATAAGGCGGTTCCATTCTTGATATGCAAACATAGAAATCAATAAATGTTCTGCAATCAACACATTCGACATCAAAAGAAAAGTCAATGAAAAACGTCTTTGACAAACATAATCAGACCTGCTTGAATATATTCGATTCTTAACAAGTGTACATAACCAAAGATCAATGTATCACTGCAATGTGAATGCCACTTCCCAAGTATACAGAGCATCAAATGCATCAACACAACACAGTGCATCAAAGAGCACCAATACCATACTGAATATATACTGAGCACAAATATTGTTAGATAAATAGTGAGCTGTGCTACAAAACAACCATCTTCTCCAAGAACATTATCTGGGTGTTGGTTGTGACCATTGTAAACAAGTCCAGTAAATACTTAAAAGAATAAAACCTATTCTTTCCATTCTTCAGAAGACAGTAAATAGTTTTTTGTTGCCTTTACAATTAAGACACTGCATTATTTTTTCAGTTGATGTGAGATACACCTCTTAAATTATAAGATATCCTTTTTATTTTTCTTTATCCAAGAAGTCATAAAATTTGACCCTACTGTCTTAGTAAACTTGGCAAGTAATGAATAATAATTGTGCGTACTCCAGTAGAAGAGGCCATTCTATGCAAAGTAGAACTCTACTTGCAATCCTCACCCAGATCAAAAAGGTTGTTGGGAACTTGACTAGATGAACTGGTTAAAGGATCTCTGTAAGAGAACTTATCAAAGGTCAGGTTGATTAGTTAGGCTAGGAGCAATAAAAATCAGGCATAATCCTTTCTAAGGAAGGGTTCAACAAGATATCTGTTTGTCCCTCTGAATTCAAGACTAAGTACTTGAAACACAAATGTTAATCTTAAACAACTAGAAAGCAAGTTGCCTAATTGTTAAGATAAGGAATGGAAAACATAAGCAAGCAAACTAGGTGTAGGAATGATACTGTAATGTTTGAAAGTCAAATGAACAAAGTTTAACCAAGTATGAGCTATATAGGGCTACTAATGCAACTCTTAGATTGATGTAATGCATATGGTGGTCAATTAGAATGATGAAGGAACAATTAAAAAAGTGAGAGAAATAACAATAGAAGAATGTGTATAAGTAACCAAAGAATGCAAGAACAGATATCCAATGGCAAAATGGAGTAAGAATAATAAAAGAATGATGATGCGATAAAGAAACCATTTGGTAGTAGCTTATAGTGGGTAAAAGCAGTGAACAATACAGCTGTAAATGGCACAAGCAAGTAATGAAGAAGGAGCTGAAATATTACAAAGTTGCATAAAGCTTTTATGCAAGAAAATATGCTTCAAAGGTAGACTTGGAAGAGATGTATTGAATAAGCATGTAAGAATCTGTCGTCGAAAGTAGCAAGTGTGAAATGAGAGCAATCAAAAGAAATGAGAGTGTGGTGAAGACCAGAAATTGACAAAGAAGATTCAAGAAGAAATAAATATGGGTGAGCAAGGATGCCAGTATAACAAAAGAAATTAAAATCAGTTATTCCAAAAGGAGGAAGAATCTGTACAAGTGGAAACCAAGGGATCTCAAATATCAAGCATAAATGGAAATTAATTAGTGTCATGTCCCCCGAATAGCAACACTAAAATATAAAAATAACCAAACAGTGAACTACAAATAAACAAATAAAATAAATAAAACACACACATATATATAACATAGGATGATAATAATAATAATATTTTGATGATTATAATTATAATATTATTTCCGGATAATTATAATTATAATAATATTAACCTCTTTATATATATATGACTTATATAAAAATAATAAAGATTGATATAAATGTATAAAGGGTAGTGATTATATTGGAGCAGCCAAAGATAATGAATAAGACAAAAAGGGGTGCCTTAATCATTAGTTAAATATCCTCATTCTGACAGATGCAGACTATACAAGGGAAAATAATATTAAAAGAAGAGATTATGAAAACTAGCAATAAACCAAACACTTCATAAGAGTAGCAATTAAATAATGCATCGATTAACATTTCAAGAACAACGATTCCTTTAGGACAACAATCAGAATCAATACCATGATTTATATTATTAAATAAAGGCTGCAAAGGATAGGAAAAGGTGAGATTAAGATAATAAAATTTAAATATACATTTAAATTGAAGAATTGTATCTATTGAAATCCTCTCTGAAAGGATATGTCTTTTACCCTTACTAAAGACATATTAAAGGAACATAAAATACAGATATATGAGCGAATATAATAGGACAAAAAGAAAAAAATATCAAGGAGGCTTACCCAAACACGTGGAATAAAAGGGATAAATCAAACATACATCAGCAAAAGTCTTTAGTATACAGCATATATATATATAAGGAACTAAGAGAAAGAAAGTAAATAAAATCAAGAATATATAAGCATCGTGGGAAAGAGGAACAGGACATTATGATCAGCCAAGCAATAGAACTCAGTTTGAAATGATTATCTAGGATCATCGATGGATGGGAAGTAAGACAGGAAAATAAATAAAAGAAAGCATATACAAGCAGATCATGGAAGTTTGGAAGTTTACATTTTGATAAGGAAACCAGAGACGGTGAATTTATTGGGATATCTATCTTTCATTCTCAAATCAATTATTATTCAGATTACATATCTAAATTCATATCAGCATATTATCCACCATCTTCAATATCTAAATCGAATAAACCCATCAGCATTAGGCATTGAAGTTATCCTTAATCAATTAAGGTGAATATAGTGATTCGCGTCCTTTGGGTCCTTGAGACTAAAGACAAATTTAAGTTAAGCCAGAAGGGGGACATTACAAGTGGTATAAGAGCATAATCCTGCCATCATGTGGAAGAAAGTTAAAACAAGAAGGATCCATTGAAGATTATATATCTAAATTTCAAAGGCTATCGGTAACGGGACACCGCCCAAGCAAAAAGGAAAGGAGCACTTTCATGGAAGGAAGAACACAAGGAACCACACCACGACCGAGAGGAACTAAGGAGGAAGGACTTTGCCTTGATTGAGGAAATGTACAAAAACCAAGGCTCCAATGCAATCAAAAGACCTTACAAGGATGTTGCAAAGGGAAACAACAATGAGGTCCTCTTCTAGATACGCAACCCAAGAGGGGACAAGATGAGCCCACTTGGGCCAAGAGGGTACTTGCCTCTCGAGTATCCGAGGGTACTACCTTTGGGTCTAGAGGAGTTGAGCCATCAGGACAATGAGGTCCTCTTCTAGATATGCCACCTAGGAGGGAACAAGATGAGCCCACTTGGGCCAAAGGGGTACTTGCCTCTAGGGTATCCGAGGGTATTGCCTTTGGGTCTACAGGAGTTGAGCCACCAGGACAATGAGGTCCTCTTCTAGATATGCCACCCAAGAAGAGCCAAGTTAAGCCCACATGGGCCAAGGGGGTACTTGCCTCTAGGGGTATCCGAGGGTACTGCCTTTGGGTCTAGAGGAGTTGAGCCACTAGGACAATGAGGTTCTCTCATAGATACGCCACCCAAGAGGGGACAAGTTGAACCACATGGGTCAAGGGGGTACTTGCCTCTAGGGTATCTGAGGGTACTGCCCTTGGGTCTAGAGGAGTTGAGCCACCATGTGTCCTATAATGGAGGACATTGCGTCCTATAATGGAGAACCTTTGAGTTCTATAATGGAGAGCATTGCTTCCTATACTAGAGAACCTTTGTGTTCTACAATGGGGATAAGTAGACCCAAAAGGGCCAAATCATAAGAGAAAGGGCAAGGGTTGGCATGATGAATCCTAGGCTCCCCATCAGGTCATGTGATCCACACTCTCTTATGGTTGAACTCTCCAAGGATGTTAGAGTACTTTGATCGAATTAATGATTGACCAGGAGTTTAATAACATTTAAATCTACTACTTATTATTGGGGTGAATGACTATGATCTAGTAACTAGTATAATGAGGGTGAATGATTCTAAATTGTGTGTTTGAGTTGGTTGTTTGCTTGATTGAGCTACTTGCCTATGTGCTTGAGTTGCTTGCTTGCTAGCTTGAGCTACTTGTTTGTCTGCTTGAGCTGCTTGCCTATGTGCCTGAGTCGATTGCTTGCTTGCTTGAGCTACTTGTTTGCCTACTTGAGCTACTTGCCTATGTGCTTGAGTTGCTTGATTGCTTGCTTGAGCTACTTGTTTGCCTACTTGAGCTACTTGCCTATGTGCTTGAGTTGCTCGCTTGCTTGCTTGAGCTACTTGTTTGCCTGCTTGACCTACTTGCATGTCAGCTTGAGCTACATGTTTTCCTACTTGAGCTACTTGCCTGTGTGCTTGAGCTGGTTGTTTGGTTGCTTGCTTGAGCTACGTGTTGCTTACTTGAACTACTTGTTTGCCTAGTTGAGCTACTTGTTGCTTACTTGAACTACTTGTTTGCCTAGTTGAGCTAATTGCCTACTTGGTTGTCTGTTTTAATTTATGATTCATGTGGAGCTCATCATTGTGTTTACTTTATGCTTAAAAACCATGAAAATGTTAATGTTGTTTGTCAAAATGCTTACGGGGTTGGGAGGCACTAACAAATTAACTTGTCTAAATCTGAATTATTATTAGTATTCAAATACAATAATAAAGAGTTGTGACTATTAAAGTGAAAAGGTGCTCCCTAAAATTTGTGATACAAAAGGGAGCAATGCTCTTACAAATCTCAAATTTGTGATACAAAAGGGAGCAATGCTGGTGATTGCTTGAGGACAAGCAATCTTGGGCGGTGTAGACTGTCATGTCCCCCAAATTGCAACACCAAAATATAAAAATAACCAAACATTGAAATACAAATAAACAAATAATATAAATATTTTGATGATTATAATTATAATATTATTTCGGGATAATTATAATAATAATAATAATCTCTCTCTCTCTCTCTCTCTCTCTCTCTCTCTCTCTCTCTCTATATATATATATATGACTTATATAAAAATAATAAACATTGATATAAATGTATAAAGGGCAGCGATTATATTGGAGCAGCCAAAGATAATGAATAAGAAAAAAATGAGTGCCTTAATCATTAGCGGAAAAATTAAATAACATCATTCTGACTGTTGCAGACTATACATGGGAAAATAATATTAAAAGAAGAGATTATGAAAACTAGCAATAAACCAAATACTTCATAAGAGTAGCAATTAAAGAATTCATCAATTAACATTTCAAGAACAATGATTCCTTTAGGGCAACAATCATAATCGATACCATGATTTATATTATTAAATAAAGGCTGCAAAGGATAGGAAAAGGTGTGATTAAGATAATAAAAAGGTATACATTTAAATTGAAGAGTTGTATCCATTGAAATCCACTCTGAAAGGATATGTCCTTTACCCTTACTAAAGGTATATTAAAGGAACATAAAATACAGATATATGAGGGAAGATAATAGGACAAGAATAAAAAAATATCAAGGAGGCTTACCCGAATATGTGTGGAATAAAAGGGATAAATCAGACATACATCAAAAAAAAGTCTTAAGTATACAGCAGATATATATGTATATATGTATGAGAGGAAGTAAGAGAAAGAAACTAAATAAAATCAAGAATATATAAGCATCGTGGGAAAGAGGAACGGGACACTATGATCAGCCAAGCAATAAAACTCAGTCTGAAATAATTATCTAGGTTCATCGATGTAAGGGAGGTAAGACAAATGAAAATAAATAAAATAAAGCATATAAAAGCAGATTGTGGAAGTTTGGAAGTTTACATTTTGATAAGGAAACCAGAGATAGTGAATTTATTGGGATATCTATCTTTCATTCGCAAACCAATTATTATTCAGATTACATATCCGAATTCATATCAGCATATTATCCACCATCTTCAATATCTAAATCGAATAAACCCAACAGCATTAGATGTTGAAGTTATCCTTAATCAATTAAGGTAAATATAGTGACTCTCATCCTTTGGGTCCTCGAGACTAAAGACAAATTTAAGAAAAGCCAAAAGGGGGACATTACAAGTGGTATCAGAGCATAATCCTGCCATCCTGTGGAAGAAAGCTAAAACAAGAAGGATCCATTGAAGCTTATATATCTAAATTTCAAAGGCTATCAGTAATGGGACACCCAAGCAAAAAGGAAAGGAGCACTTACGTGGAAGGAAGAACACAAGGAACCACACCACGACCAAGAGGAACTAAGGAGGAAGGACTTTGCCATGATTGAGGAAATGTACAGAAACCACAGCACCAATGCAGTCAAAAGGCCTTACAAGGATGTTGCAAAGGGAGACAACAATGAGGTTCTCTTCTAGATATGCCACCCAGGAGGGGACGAAATGAGCCCACTTGGGCCAAGGGGGTACTTGCCTTTGGGGTATCTGAGGGTACAACCTTTGGGTCTAGAGGAGTGGAGCCATCAGGACAATGAGGTCCTCTTCTAGATACGCCACCTAGGAGGGGACAAGATGAGCCCACTTGGGTCAACGGGGTACTTGCCTCTGGGGTATCTAAGGGTACTGCCTTTGGGTCTAAAGGAGTTGAGCCACAAGGACTATGAGATCCTCTTCTAGATACGACACCCAGGAGCAGGCAAGTTGAGCCCACATGGGCCAAGGGGGTACTTGCCTCTAGGGTATCTGAGGTTATTGCCTTTGGCTCTAGAGGAGTGGAGCCACCAGGACAATGAGGTCCTTCTAAATACACCACCCAAGATGGGACAAGTTCAGCCACATGGGCCAAGAGGGTACTTACCTCTAGGGTATCCGAGGGTACTGCACTTGGGTCTAGAGGAGTTGAGCCACCATGTGTCCTATAATGGAGGACATTGCGTCCTATAATGGAGAACCTGTGTGTTATATAATGGAGGGCATTGCATCCTTTAATGGAGAACCTTTGTGTTCTATAATGGCGATAAGTAAACCCAAAGGGGCCAAATCATAAGAAGAAAGAGCAAGGGTTAGCATGATGGATCCTAGGCTCCCCATCAGGTCATGTGCCACATACTCTCTTATGGTTGAACTCTCCAAGGATGTTAGAGTACTTTGATCGAATTAATGATTGACCAAGAGATTACTAACATTTAAATCTACTACTTATTATTGGGGTGAATGACTATGATCTGCTAACTACTATAATGAGGGTGAATGATTCTAAATTGTGTGCTTGAGTTGGTTGCTTGCTTTCTTGAGCTACTTGTTTTCCTGCTTGAGCTACTTGCCTATGTGCTTGAGCTGCTTGCTTCCTTGCTTGGGCTACGTGTTTTCCTACTTGAGCTACTTGCCTATGTGCTTGAGGTACTTGTTTGCCTACTTGAGCTACTTGCATGTGTGTTTGAGCTACTTGTCTGTCTGCTTGAACTATTTGTTTGCCTCCTTGAGCTACTTTCCTGTTTGCTTGAGATGGTTGCTTGCTTGCTTGAGCTACTTGTTTGCCTGGTTGAGCTACTTATTAAAATATTTAATGTAATATTAATGGTCATCTTTGTTTTAATTAGTTGTCAATTACGTTTAGTTCGTTTTAGCAACTTCCTATTTTTTAGCTTTAGTTTTCATCAATTTACGATTATCTCTTTTAGAAACATCATCTTGTAATTTCTTTATAAGGAGCCTTTGTCTCCTTTCGTAAATCATTCAATCATGAATATCAATAATATTTTCATGGTATCAGAGCAGTTTGACCCTGGTTAGCCGAATAAATAAAAAAATCGAATGTTTATTTTTTTGGAGTTTTTGTTTTTTTATGAAAAAAAATGAGGTTTTTTTTAAGGTGGTTTTTCTAGCTGATTGTCAAAGGTTTCATGGTTTTTTCTCTAGTGTCAAATTTTTTTTAAATAAAAATGGCGGCATCCTTCTTCGTGATAAATTGTAGATTTATCTTGTTCAAAAAACACTTTTTGTTGGGCGACTGGAAAGGATAATCGCGCGATTTTTTTTTGGGGCTCTTGTGCAAATTTTGGTGCATCCTTTTTCAAGTCGTGGGCGTTTTTTTGAAGACCTATCCGCTATTCGTGTGAGGGGGGCATGTTTTGTGTCGTGTCTTAGACATCCACGACCTTAGCTTGTGTCTGTTCTAGGCGATTTGTTAAAAATCGCGGGTTCTGTTCGTGCTTGCTCCCTACACAATTCTGGACGGGTTTCTTGTGTGCCTTTTTTGGACATTTTATGGGTCGTGGCTATGGATTTCAACAGGCTTTTCTACCGTGGGTTTTTTACAGCAATGGGATTTTCCTCTAGCGCACAATTTTTTGTATTTTTCGTGGCCTCTTTGTCTTTTTTTTAGGGCGATGGGTGTGCAACGACTTGTGATTTTTTGCTTCTACGACCTAGGGTTTTGAAGACTGTATTTCAAGGAATCAAGAGTTGTATGGGTTTTCTAAATTTTTTTTGCCTTAAAAAATTAGTGAGGTTTTTTTTTATATATTTTTTTTTCATGAATAAAAATTTTGGAGGGTTTTTAATATTTTCCGAAAAAAAAGATTGAAGTTTTTTTAATATTTTTTCCCGAAAAAAAATTCTAGAGGGTTTTTAATTTTTTTTTTCCTGAAAAATTTGTGAGAGTTTTTTTATTATATTTTTGCCTAAAAAAAAATCATGGGAGGGTTTATAATTTTCTCCTCAAATATTAAGGGTTTGCTCCTAACTAGGTTTTCGCAGTTCAGGAGGGCTCTTTGGTTTATGGAAAGGTTTTACCGTTTTTCCTTAAAAAACGAAATTTTGTATGTTGATCCGTGTCTCATATTTTGTGCTTCTCAGCTTCACAGAGTTACGTGGGATTCCCTTGTGGGTTTTTACCGTTATTTTTTGAAAAAACTATGTTTTGTAAACTTCAATTTTAGGGTTTTGCGATGCTCATCTGCAAAAGTTTGAAGGGTTTGGCGATTTTTCCTCAAAATCGTGGCAATTGTTGTTCGGTGTCTCTGGCTACAGGGACAGACAACTTTGTTACCCAACATCAGGTTGGACATTTTGTGATGATTTTTGGTTATTTCCAGAAGTTCTATAGTTTCTGGAAGGGTTGGAAGAAAACTCATCTCAGGTGGCAGAGTCAATGGCACGCTCTTGTCTTTTGTTGCAGAAGCGTTCTGAAAAGAAGGGGTCAGCCTTCTTTGTTATTTCTTTGGATAGACTTAGTTTTTGTCTGTACGTTGACCATTAAGGGAGGGTATTAAAATATTTAATGTAATGTTAATGGTCATCTTTGTTTTAATTAGTCGTCAGTTAGCTTTAGTTCGTTTTAAAAACTTCCTGTTTTTTAGCTTTAGTTTTCGTCATTTACGATTGTTTCTTTTAGAAACATTGTCTTGTAATTTCTTTATAAGGAGCCTTCATCTCCTTTTGTAAATCATCCAATCATGAATATCAATAATATTTTCACTACTTGCCTTCTTGGTTGAGCTACTTGGTTGTCTATTTTAATTTCCGATTTATGTGGAGCTCATCACTTTGTTTACTTTATGCTTAAAAACCATGAAAATGTTGATGTTCTCTGTCAAAATGCTTATGGGGTTTGGGAGGCATGAACAAATTAACTTGTCTAAAACTGAATTATTATTAGTATCCAAATCCAATAATAAAGAATTGTGACTATTAAATTCAAAAGGTGTGACTCCCTAAAATTTGTGATACAAAAGGGAGCAATACTCTTACAAATCTCAGTGGTGATTTATTGAGAAAAAGCAATCTTGGGCGGGGTGGACTGTCATGTCCCCCGAATTGCAACACTAAAATGTAAAAATAACCAAACATTGAAATACAAATAAACAAATAAAATAAATAACACACACACACATATATATAACATAGGATAATAATAATATTTTGATGATAATAATAAAATCCACTCTGAAAGGATATGTCCTTTACCCTTACTAAAGACATATTAAAGGAACATAAGATACAGATATATGAGGGAAGATAATACGAAAAGAATAAAAAAATATCAAGGAGGCTTACCCAAATATGTGTGGAATGAAAGGGATAAATCAGACATACATCAGCAAAAGTCTGAAATATACAGCAGATATATGTGTATATATGTATGAAAGGAAGTAAGAGAAGGAAACTAAATAAAATCAAGAAAATATAAGCATCGTGGGAAAGAGGAACAGGACATTATGATCAGCCAAGAAATAAAACTCAATCTGAAATGATTATCTAGGATCATCGATGGATGGGAAGTAAGACAAACGAAAATAAACAAAGTAAAGCATATACAAGCAGATCGTGGAAGTTTGGAAGTTTACATTTTGACAAGGAAACTAGAGACCGTGAATTTATTGGGATATCTTTCATTCTCAAATCAATTATTATTCAGATTACATATCCGAATTCATATCAACATATAATTCACCATCGTCAATATCTAAATCAAATATACCCATCAACATTAGATGTTGAACTTATCCTTGATCAATTAAGGTAAATATAGCGATTCTCGTCCTTTGGGTCCTTGAGACTAAAGACAATTTTAAGTTAAGCCAAAATAGGGACATTACAAGTGGTATTAGAGCATAATCCTGCCATCCTATCGAAGAAAGTTAAAACAAGAAGGATCCATTGAAGATTATATATCTAAATTTCAAAGGCTACCAATAATGGGAGACCACCCAAGCAAAAAGGAAAGGAGCACTTTCATGGAAGGAAGAACACAAGGAACCACACCACAACAGAGAGGAACTAAGGAGGAAGGACTTTGTCATGATTGAGGAAATGTGTGGAAACCAAGGCACCAATGCAATCAAAATACCATACAAGGATGTTGCAAAGGGAGACAACAATGGGGTCCTTTTCTAGATACACCACCCATGAGAGGACAAGATGAGCCCACTTGGGCCAAGGGGGTACTTGCCTCTGGGGTATCCGAGGGTACTGCCTTTGGGTCTAGAGGAGTTGAGCCACTAGGACAATGAGGTCCTCTTCTAGATACGCCACCGAGGAGGGGGCAAGTTGAGCCCACATGGGCCAAGGGGGTACTTGCCTCAAGTGTATCCGAGGGTACTACCTTTGCGTCTAGAGGAGTTGAGCCACCAGGACAATGAGGTCCTCTTCTAGATATGTCACCCAGGAGGAGACAAGTTGAGCCACATGGGCCAAGGTGGTACTTGCCTCTGAGGTATCTAAGGGTACTGCCTTTGGGTCTAGAGGAGTTGAGCAACCATGTGTCCTATAATGGAGAGCCTTTGTGTTCTATAATGGAGGGCATCGCATCCTATAATAGAGAACCTTTGTATTCTATAATCGGGATAAGTAAACCCAAAGGGGCCAAATCATAAGAGAAAGGGCAAGGGTTGGCATGATGGATCCTAGGCTCCCCATCAGGTCATGTGCCCCACACTCTCTTATGGTTGAACTCTCCAAGGATGTTAGAGTACTTTGATCAAATTAATGATTGACCAGGAGTTTTCTAACATTTAAATTTACCACTTATTATTGAGGTGAATGACTATGATCTAGTAACTAGCATAATGAGGGTGAATGATTCTAAATTGTGTGCTTGAGTCATTTATTCATAATATTCAAGTTTTCACCCAAAACTTTTGCATATGGCATTGGCCATTTAGGTTTCAGTAAACTTCATCTGAATTCCACCCAATCCTTGCATCTGAGCTTTTCTATTTCGAGTACAGTCAAATTCACCATATTTACTTCAATACTTCTTATTTCAATATCAATTTTGTTGAGTTTTTTTTTCAAATTTACCGCAAGATTTCATTTGGCCTCCTTTATTTAGGGTATAGTCAAATCCACTCAAATCCATTGGCTCTCATTCATTGAGGGTTTAATCAAATTGACACTTATATTTGAACTAGAGAAGCATGTATGACTGTAGCTCATGCCACTGGATATCCAGTTGCCCCTTTTGTCATAAAACCCATTATCATACCATCCAATAAACATAACTATGATATTAATCCCTCCCTCTTGACCTTTGGCTTCTAAAGGCCTACATATAGCATAGAACTCAGAATTTAAAGTTCATTACATCTTTTCTCTTCATAGATTTACAAGAATGCTGATATAGTTTGTTTAGTGCCCTAGGTCAAATCTCGGGAAAGAGAAAGAATCATCTCAAAGCCAAATCAAATCATTTTAAATAAGAAAATCGCAAAACCATCATGCATGTAAGTTGTCATGTTCCCAAATTGGAGGTATATTAAATTAATTATTTATTAAGTTACTCCAATAAATTAATATCATAAGGGATGGCTTATTATTTAATTAATTTAATATAAAATGACTTAAGTGACTTGAAAATAAAATAATAAGATAATAAAATAAAATAATAAGATAATAAAGGTCACTTAAGAGAATAAAATAATATTTTATTCTAGAAGCTTCTTAGAGACTTGTTGAGAAATCTATTTAAGAAGTTGATGGCTAAGCATTTGAACACACTTGATTTGGAATTCATTTTACTCAATACTCGTGTGGTAAGAAATCGAAGGTAAATGTTTAGCAGTCGCTCGAGGGTTTGAAGACTCTAGAGTGCCAGGTTCAGCCAAGTTCGTGTTGTGAAAGATCAACCCTAATTGGAGTTGAGAAATCTATCTAGGGTTCTACTTGTGCTTCATTGAGGAGAATTTAAGGTGCAATAGCTGTTGTATTACTGCCCTAGATCAATTCAATTGACACAGCAGCTGTTGTATTGCTGGGATCAACAATCTTGAGAGAAGGAGATAAGACCAGTCTTCTTCAACTGTTCAAATTTGTGGAGAAAGGATAAAATCGATTTGATGATAATTTCAGATTTTTGGAAAATACAATTTGCAGACTTTTAAAAGATTATTCTCAGTCTTTGTGAGTTCGATTTTATTATAGTTGAGTATTTCAGTTGAGGAATTCGGTTTTTGCAGCTTGTTAGTCATCTTCCAGTTAAGGAGGGGAAATCGATTTATTAAGAGGGAGACTTCCATAAAGTGGATTTAATCTTGTTCTGGCGCATTCAGCATTAGTGAGGCAAAAACAAATTAAGCTGTCAGATAAGACAAATGTCCAGCTGCTTCTAATAGACGAAGAGAATAAGGACAAATTTGAATAAAGACAATTGAAATACTTTTTGGAGACGCAAGTGTCTAAAGTATCTGACGTGGGAACAAAATGTCGCTAGGACCAAAACAGGGCAAATCGTGGTCAACATCTGAAGAAGATGATTTGATAATTATATCGAATTGGCAATCATTCAGGCGGCGCCAGATGGGAGACAAACCCAGGCAGAATGAAGTCGTGGTGTTTCTTATTTAGCACAATCACTCTCCTTCAAATTAAAGGAGACAATAGCTTGGACGCATCATTTGAAGGATTCTAGAAGGGATCGACTACATTGAGATAAGACGTCACACTTCTTTCTATAGACGCAGCCAGTGGAGGAAGGGTTCTGAAGTTTATGACTTGTCCATGCTCGAGTCATGAGGAATATATGACCGCAGCCACCAAGCAAGGAGGAGGACGCGATTTCAAAAGGAATCCAGTGGATACTGTGTGGCTGGAATATCTGTTAATATCAGCTTCACGCCGACATCTTCAGGAGCAACAAGTTAGTCATCCTGGGAGGATCGATTGGAGTCTTTGATCACACTACTGTTTGTGACGACTTACCTGAAGCATATATAGTCATTGTTATTGCATCTGCATTGTAAATCTCTGTAATTGCATTCTGATTCAATGATATGAGAAGTCTCAAGTTCAGTAGTTCTGCAATTGCATTACTGGTTCTGGAATCACAGCTATCATTGTAATAGTTTTGTATCTGCATTCCACTTTCAAGTCTGAGTTATATCAAACATTAAGGAGATCAATTGTAGGCAACATTGTCATATCTGTAATCAGACTGTAGCTTCATCATTGCAATATCAAAGAATGAAGTATGCCTGTTAAATGTTTGTCAAAATGACACATAGCTGTAATTGAACATATGCATGTATTTTCAGACATATTATATCTTAGAAATTCAGGAATACTTTGCACTGCATTTGTAATCATTGATACGTATATCAGAAGGCTTCCCTTGCATCTTGAACTTCATATAAACTCAAACAACAAAGGAAGAAGACATTCTTCTGGTGGACAGAGGTTGCTTATTAACTGTTTGACGAAATGTCCAAGTGCTGCAATTGAAAAAATTAAGTCAGAATCAGCAAGGGACATCACATAAGTAATTGGGTATTCATTTCTGCTTCTAAATAACATTTTTTTATATCAATTGGTTCTTTTTTATTCAAGTCTTAATAGGAATTGTAGAACCACTATCTCTTTCAAGCAATTCATCGTTCATCAATTTTATAATCAAAACCTACAATGTTGTTGTATTTGGCTAAATTGCTTTGGCCCTCAGAGAATTTAGCATGTAGTTCGTTTATGTTAGTTGGATCCATGGTTTCTGTATTGAATTGGGTATAACTGGTTATTAATGAAAACAGTTGAGGAGGCTTTTAGAAGTAGAAACTCCAAGGCCTGCAAGATATTTGATTGGGGCATTCATCATGATGGTGGTTGTCGATTATAGGAAGCAAGCGTAGGTGTACTCATACCCACTTGTGCCTTGTTTTTTGTATAGATCTCATTATTGTGTGAAATCTTGAGTTACACCCAATTCTATTTTGTAGATGGTAGGGAATAAAAGACTATAAAATGTAAAATTTTGTTTGAAATGAAAGATACACCTTGAAAGATCATTTGTTGAATATGAAAACCATCACAGATCATTAATTCATGGGGTTTCATCTATTCAGGATGCAGTCAGGATGCTCTCAAATCCACTTGGCCTCATTGGTTTAGGGTGCTTTCAAATCCAGCTGGCCCCACCCATTAAGGGTGCTTTCAAATTTGGTTGGCATTATTTGGTGAGAGTACAAACAAACATGCTTCCGCATGAGTTTGTGACACGACCTCTGTGGAATTGGATACATGACCTATGATATTTATTTTATGATACTCACCCGAAGAGATCCCCTGGCTCTTATCCATTGAGGTTGTGGTCAAATTTATTTAGCCTTATCTCTTGAACGTACAATGGAATTCACCCTGGACATGCACTTGTCACCCATGTATGATTGCAGCTGGGTTGACAAGGCGATCCACCTAGTTAAACGGGGTAATCCTCGTGAGTATATTTTATGGTCTAGGATATTTTTTCTCCATGTGACCTCTTCTATTTAGGATACAGTCAAATTCACCCAAGACATGCTCTTTATACACTTATATCGCTTCTGGGATATATTAAGTGAAGTCTTTGAGCTTGGATTCATTAATCTATAATATTAATTTTATTAAATTCACCTCAAGACTTCCACTTGGACTCATCCATTGAGTGCACTTACATCAAAAATTGTCCCACTTGAGACCTATGTATCTATTTTCCAACATCTAGCTTGTCACAAACACAAGCAGAAAATACCTTCAAATATTTTGAGTCATGTCATAATGTGTAACTTCTACTCTTGAAAGTATTTTGTCCACCATGTTTTGTTGATTTACTACTTAATAAATTCAATTATAAACCTCCTCTCAAACATATTTTATATAAAATACAATCGACGTAACCATTGCACCTCCTTTCGATGCAAGTGCTAGTTAAATAAGTCTTAAGCTCTCTTCACTGATTTTCTCATACTGTTATGAAAAAAAGGACTTAAAAGGCAAGTATGGCGATATGTTTGAAACAAAGAAAAGAACATTAAATAATCTTACTAAGCTAAATAACATACAGAAGTTGAAGAGGAGGATGGAAATCATTCTGTTTTTGTAACCTAGACGCATTTCACATTGAATTTTGTTTGGTGGTCATTGTTTTGTTGTTTTAGAGTTATACTACGCATGTGCTCATTAGTATTGTTTTCACCCTATACCATTTGAAGGTTTGATATTGTTTGTTTTAGTTGGAATTGTCTTTGAAGAATATCTACATTCTCATAGATGAAATGAAATGAAATGTTTAACTCCTCAAATCTTTTTATTTTATCAAAAATAGTTAAGAATAAATGAATGGCTTACCCCACCGAAAATAAGTTCGTCATTGGGCATGTTGTCCAATGCTATATCTATTGTTGTCAACTTTATTGATCAGCCTCTTTGATATCACCAACAAGACCAAAGTTTTTATACGCCTTGAAATTTTATCAAAAATGTCTACTGCATTCTCAATCAAATGGATGGGTAGCATTGCATGGTTCTGCACAAGATGTTAAAATGTTGATTCAAATGATGAATTGTGATATAGAGGCGAGTATCAACAATGACTTCATGAAGTTGCAATTGGAGGATGTTACAAAGTAATCAAGGTTTTATTGGAGCATGACAATGATCTAGTAAATATGACCAATGACGCTGGCGAGACTGCATTGTTCAAAGCTATAGAGGGAGGCCAAGAGAAAATCGTTAGGGAACTTTTGCCTCGAACGTCTTCACAGTACGACAAGAAAACATCAGATCACCAAACACTTTTGTACTCTATGTGTGCAGCAAACACAAAGGTATTTTCAAAACTTTGGTCTTGTTGGTGTTTTGAAGATACCTTTGTGTTTGCTACACACACAGAGTACAAAAGTGTTTGGCGATCTGATGTTCTCTTGTCATACTGTGAAGATGTCCGACACAAAAGTTCCCTAACAATTTTTCATAGCCTCCCTTTTTAGCCATAAAATTGGTACACATAGATGATGATGATGATGATGATGATATCTGCCATGGAAATGTTTGCTGGTGATCTGCACAACAGAAAATAAATCTTAAACTTACGTTGTCATAATATGTACAAAATGTTAAACAATAACTATTTGGGTTGTAATGATGATTAATTCAGCTTTTTCTTACCTCTCTGGACATGAGTGTCTTGGGTATGACCCTGTGAACAAGAGAAAGATAAGGTGATCTATGTTAGACTTTTCAAAGCAAAGAATCACAAAGCTTGCGTGATTTGCTAGAATTTTGTGTTTTATTTACCCTAAGACATGACCACCGCCATTATGGACTGCTTGTGATATGAAACCCATGAGCCCAATGCTTCCTCTGTCATAGACCAGGTCTATATTTCGTGAAACCTGAGACCAACCAGAGAAATTTGTTTCAGAACGCACACCCACATGAAAAAGTTAAAACATAAAAAAATTGTGTGAATAGAAGCAATGAACTTGTTTTGGACAAGATGAAGAAGGCCGTCAACAAGAAAAAGTATCAGAGGCAATGTATTTAATTTTAAAAGGACTGAATGCCAAACGAACACCTGCATGAAATATGGAGACCCACATAAGAATTTATCTAAACACGGACATGGAAATTTAGTTAGCAGATAAACGCAATGACTGTGTTGCAAAATAGGGCAGTAGCAACATGAATGATTATTATCAAAATGAATAGATACAACCATGAAGTAAAATGGCAAGAGGAAGTTTAGGGCCAATTAGCCATTAGGCCTAAAGCAAGTTTAACACCATCAGAATTATGTCACAAGCTTGTAAGGCTATAAAAATTATGTCAAAAATCAATTGTAAATAAAAAAATTGGCCCATAAAAACAACGGGAAACTAGCTGTTTTTTTTCATGAAAGACGAATAGATTCTATCATGTGATTAGAGAATGCAGATGGGCATTCATTCTATGGATAGAACTGGACATGAGCAATCATTACATCAATAGAAGCTGAGATGAGTATTGATTTTATGAAAGAAAATCGACATGGGCATTCAATACAGTGGTAGTTTGAACTTGGTAAGAATTACATGGCCGGTAAACATAATATTTATTGCAATCGAGACAAGCGTTTAAAAAAGATGGTCTGTGATGAAAAGGCAAGCAAGTTAGAGCAACTCCCTCGACATACATACAAAAACCAAAAAATGAAAAAAAAAACAATGGTGTATTGCATGAAGAAGTGGTTTCCTTACCACTTCGTTTGCAAGTTCTACTACTGCAGTTTGATAGCTATTTTTTTCCCTTTACGGCTGCGACATAACACAATGTGGAATTGGTGTCATGTGATTATGCCATCTTAAAATTAAAAGTTAACCTTGTAATATTTGACATATTATTTTAGCACACATTCCTTGAACTAATCAAGTGGTTATTTTCAATATCACGTTCTATGCATTCAAATGGATGATTTATAAAATTTAAAACATTTTGCATAGTTGATTAATCAGTTGTTGTAATTTGATTCAATGTGGAGAGGAATTTAGATTGAAATAATGAGTGCAATGATGATAACTTAACCAAGGAGTAATAATGAGTATTATCATACCTAAGTCATGTCAATCATAATGCTTACAAATTTTAAGAAATAGGATTGCAAAATTGCTAACATTTACTGGTAAGAATTTGTGTATTTGGGCATTCGAGAATGGGTTATGATTCTTCCAATAGCGCACACCAAAAGGTATGCAAATTCAATTATTATCAAGTTAATTTTATCATTATAAATATTGCATTTCGATTATTTATATTATGGAGTATTAACAAGCAAAAAAAGTGCGCAGGATCAAAATGGTCAATGGGGGATGAGAGGATCACCAAGACCCTGACTACCCCCACTTCACATTGTGAAATGTGTTTTGTTCGTGTAAACATTGGGTCAAGCTTGGTTTTCTTATATGTGAACTAAATAACCTTGGTATTAAAAGTCTAATTGTTTTATTTTGGTGAAGAGGTTCAAATGAAGTGTCTTAAACAAAATGTTAGAGTGAATCCCGTGAGTAGTTTTGTAGGCCATTTTTAGGGGGTCTAAAATGAAAAAATTTGGTCAAAAAGGTAATTTTTTGAGTCTCCAACACAAATGCCTAGGGTTAGGGTACTTGAAGATAAGGTTAAGGGGGTGTTTGGAGTTTTTTTAAGCATCTTTTTGGTTGGGAGAATGAGGGGAGGAGAGAAGAAGAAGAGGAGAGCTGGAGGTGAAATTTTCATGGCTGCCATGCAACTAAGAGGCAGGTTTATCCTCTATCTTTATGCTCTTCTTGACCCTTTTGTGTTGTTGCAAGTTTATTAACAAAATTTCATGTTAGGAGTGTGAGTAGGATATCGTTAGTTGTTGGGTTGTATTTTTGTTTGAATTTGTCAAATTGGACCTCCTTGTAATGATAAGAACTCTCCCCATGTGTTGGCCTTTCTTGTGTTGAGACTTAGTGATGATTTTTTTGATTTCTTGTAACTGTGTATGTGGAACTTGATACATGCATTTATTTGTCTTTCTTAACCTAGTAAGTTTTATATGGGACCTTGGTGATTTCTCTTGGCTAGGGGGAATGGTGAGAACCTGTAGACTTTGATGACCTATTAAGTTTGGGTCAAGAGCTTCTCCCTCCTTGACCTTACCTTAAACTAGGATTCACAGTTGCAGCTGGAAATATTTCACTAAAATGACAGTTTCTTCCATGTATTATGGTTCTCAAAGTTGCAAGTTACAGTAGGTTTCTCTCTTGTTTGGTCTCATTGTACGGTTCAGTAAACCTGTAAAAATTGTTTAAATGGCAAATATAGAGAAAAATGTGGAAGTGGCAGGAAGTTCCCAAGCATTGTGTGTTCATGAGTCTCTTCTATGTAAATAAATTTCAATGTATGTATTGGGTAAGGAAAATGAGAACATTTGTGCATTCCTAGATGTAAAGCTTATGGAAATGCTACCAGATGTAAGTGTTCAAGAACAATATAAAATCCTTTTTGGGAAATTAGAATAATTATGCACATAAATACTAGTCTTTTTCATCATTTGGAATCCTAATGAGAGCTAAAAAATCTGACAAAATTGAGGATTCTAAAATCAGTCAACCTAATTCAAGGGTAGATTTAGCAGCATTATTACAACACTTATCAATCAAGTTCAAGTTTGCAAGACATCAAGAAGAATGAAGCAATTTATGTGCAATAAGACATTATGAATGAGAAGTAATTATAATTCAATTATGGAGAAGTATGGAGTTATCCTCTACATGTTATCTACAACAAGTTATTGTGTTTTAAATTAAGACATTATGAATGAGAAGTAATTATAATTCAACTATGGAGAAATATTGAGTTATCCTCTACATGTTATCTACATCAAGTTATTGTGTTTTAAATTAAGACATTATGAATGAGAAGTAATTATAATTCAATTATGGAGAAGTATTGAGTTATCCTCTACATGTTATCTACAACAAGATAAGACAAAGGGGGTGTTGTAAAAGACAAAAATTGTCGAAAATATTTTCAAGCCGTCGTATTTTCTGCCTCATCGACTTGTGCCAGGAAAATATTCGAATCTGACATCTCAGGCATCGAACATTATTCTTGTGTTCTTTCATAGAAATCGCACCTGATGGGAAAAAAATAAAATATAGTATTGGGAGAGATTAAGCTATCGCTGAAGCTTATTATATTACTTTGTCGGGAGCTACTAGTTTGGTTGCTTCAGCCGCTGAAGACAAAAACATGCAAGTCTGGGCACACCTTTCTATTCGAGCCTTTGAGAATTATATTGGGAAGATATTATAGTAAAGGAAGCGACGGGCTTCAGGCAGATAAGACAAATCATGGACAAGACAAAGGTAAAGAATTGCGATTTCTTGGAAAAGCTATCGGATAATTCATATTCACATTAGACAAAGATTTGAAAATATATCGGGAGTCAAGACAGGCGATTTAATTCAAGAAAAAATTCACGATGCAGATGAATACAAAATTCCAAGCGTTTGTCTTTGCATCGGGTTTTTTGTGATTGATTGGTGATTATCGAGTCTTCTCAGAATACACTAGTCGTCAGGGTAAGTGGGAAATCCATTTTGGAAAGTCTTTGATCTAATTGTGACCTTCATCAACCTTGCGGATCCTGTAGAAACCCATACGTGAGGTCTAGATGTGAAACGAGCATTGGAAGGGGGTCGCCTAGAACTGGGAGGCTTGTACATGGGTCACCAAGAGAAGACTTGACTATTCCAAGTTTATTGTAAACATATTCAGTTTTGACGAGAATGCAAGTTTGAATGCATAATACTGTAGCTGCATATATCTGTATGACAGTCAACTATAATAAAATGAAGGTGTAATATTTGATCATTGAATCTGAATTGTATTTCTGAGATACACATTGTTGTTGTACAATGCTCAGAAAATCATGTAAAGGAGTGCTAGATCGAATGTCAGTAGAAAAGAAATAATATAACTTATTCTCAGTCTGAGACAGCATTAAGTGGAAACAGTGTTGTAAGAATGATCATGATGACCTTACAGGGCTGAAACTACTATCTCAATAATCTACAATACAATTGAAAAGTTGACAATTATTTGAAGTTGTTAAGTTAGTAATATTTTCTGGGAAAACTTTTATTACTATTGTATATTTCTCAATTTCATTTCACAGTGAGCTTATGATTGAAGCCTGAGAATTTATACTTGCATATGCTGTCAAAGAGAATTCAAGCTTCTTTGGTATGAGTTCAGTTTCAGTGTTTTCCAGTCATTATTTCAATTGGGAAATCAGAAAGTGGTGCTTTGCATATCTCCTTTCAACTACAAGTTATTCTTGAGTCTTTACTGCATTGCATCATCATCAGCAAAACAATAAGAAAACCCACAAACAATAGTTGAGCAAAGTGTTTGATGAAATGTCCAACTGCTAAAATCAGAAAATTCAGAATTATGGTTTCTAAATTTGCTGATGAAGTAATGGTTGCTTATGAGGAATATAGAGCACTTCCAGATAAGGTCAAAGATTGCTTAGACTTCGAGCAATATATGGAGTATCAGATGGATTATAACAAACAAAGAAGCAAATCAAAGAAATGTGAGTAGCTAAGTGTTGAGAGCACCTTAAATAATATTCAGCAAAGATTAGTTTGTAGCATGGTTGAAAAACTCGCACAAAACTCGCACAACTCGCGAGTAATCACACAAAAAATTAGTGGGCGAGTAAATCGTGTAAAAACTCGCCGCCAAGTAATGTGAAAAAATCGCAGCGAGTTAACCAGTTAAAAACGCAAAAAATCGCGTGTCTCAGCCGAAAAACGCAGGTAAAAAACCACAGTGATATTTTATTTCGTTTAACCTAATTTTTTTTAGCAAATAATAAAACAAAAGGCGTCAAGCGTCAGTCATTTAACATGTTAGCTTTTATTCACGTCGCTCCAAAGCAACCGCAAGGAAAAACGAGGGCAAATAACCCATAAATTTGACGCGACCTGAGAAAAACGGCGTGCGCATGCAGGAAAAAAGGATGCGCCAGACAAAGAACGGGCCGGTGACTAGGAAAATCGACGAGGGCACAACAAGAAACAGGTTTTCCCAAAAAAAAATTTGCCTGCAAATTGATTTTTTTGAAAAAAAAATTTCTCAACAAAAATCGACATGAACATAGTCGAATCTAGGTTTTATTTTTTATTTTTTATTTATAAAAACTTAATATCCATAATTTAAATTTTAATAGATTTGTAAAAAAATTAAAATATAATATATATTTATAAAACATAATACCTATAGGCTATAATTTAAATTTTAATAGATTAAAAATTAATATATAATATATATGTAAAAGTATCAAATAAATTGTATTTTTTTAATTTATTTTATTTTTAATATATAAGACTCTAAGTAATTAAAAAATTGAATTTTTTTAATTTATTTTATTTTTAAGACTTATAATTTAATATATTTGTAAAAAATAATAAATATATATTATATAAGGTTCACCGTTCAAGTATTTAAACTTTAAGTTTAATATTTTAAATTATAAGTTTTATTTTTAAAACTTATAATTTAAAATATTAAACTTAAAGTTTAAATACTTGAACGGTGAACCTTATATAATATATATTTATTATTTTTTACAAATATATTAAATTATAAGTCTTAAAAATAAAATAAATTAAAAAAATTCAATTTTTTAATTACTGACGTCTAGACTCTATATAATATATAATTTTTTTTTTTAAAATATTCTTTAAAATTTTATATCTTTTAATATTTATAAATCAATAAATAAAAAATAATTAATTAAAATATTATTATATTTATTATATAATAATAAAATATTACATTTCAAATTTCAAACCAACAAAAGAAATTTTGTTTCCATAATAAAATGAGAAGAGAGAATAATTGTTAATAATTTATCTCTTTATGAAACTACATTATGAAAAAAAGTTTAAAATTTAAATGGAATCATGGACATGGATTACCTTGTTTCTAATTTCAATGTTGTCTCCCTTTTGCCAGGTTTACGTTCATAATTTGCTAAAAGAATATGGCTTCTGCAAGTAAAAAGAGTGGTGGCAAACCAAAAGATCCTTGCTGGAAACATGGAACACCAGGTGCAGCACGAGGAGAGGTTATTTGCAACCATTGCACTTTGTCTTATTTTGGTGGCATAAACCGGTTGAAATACCACCTTGCACGAATCCCTTGTCGAGATGTTACACCATGTCAAAAGGCACCTGAAGAGGTTGAGATGGAGGCCAAAGCACTCCTTGCAGCATATGACCAAACAAAGGAAAGTAAAAAGAGAGCAGTAGAGGCAATGGCAGCCCCATATGCAGATTTCAGTTCTACAGGGTCACATAGGGCTATGGGAGGTTCTTCTCTTGGGCCACGAATACGAGGATTAGGAACTGGAAGTGTGGGCAGCCTCAATTCTAATTTTTTTGTTCCACGTAATACTCCTGGTGCACAACCTTCATTGGAAGGTACTTCTTGGAATAGAGAATTGCAAAATGAGGCGAAGTTGGCATGTGCTAGATTTTGGTACTACAACAATATTTCATTCAATGTTGCTTCTAGTCCTTATTGGGAAGAGTTGGTCACTGCATTGACTGTGGCAGGTAAGGGGTTCAAGGCCCCAAGTCGTTATGAGTTGAGTGGGCCATTATTGCAAAATGAGATCCAAAACACACACAAACTAGTGGAGGAACAAAGGAGAAATTGGGAAAAGAATGGCTGCACCATTATATCTGATGGGTGGACGGATGGCAGAAATAGGACACTCATCAACTTTCTAGTGGCTTCAGGGGGACAATTGGTATTTCTAAAATCAGTTGATGCCTCCAATGAAACAAAAAATGCAGAGACCTTGTGCGACATGTTGGATGAGGTGGTGATGGAAGTGGGAGTTCAAAATGTAATTCAAATTGTGACCGACAATGCAACTGCATATGTGGCAGCCGGTAAACTTCTAATGGTGAGGCATCCTACATTATTTTGGACCCCTTGTGCTGCCCACTGTCTTGATTTGCTCCTTGAGGACATAGGGAAAATAAGTTGGGTGAAGAATGTCGTTGAAGATGGAAGGAATATCACAAAGTATATCTACAATCACACATGGGTCCTAAGTCTCATGAGAGAGCACACTGATGGTAAGGATCTCGTGCGATCAGGAGTCACACGCTTTGCCACCAATTTCCTCACCTTGCAAAGCATTTTAGCTACATTGCCCAACCTCAAGCGCATGTTTGTGAGTGAAAAATGGCTTGAGAGTCCTTATTCCAAGAAGCCTGAAGCAAATACAGTCAAGAAGACCATTTTTGATGATAGATTTGCCAAACAAATGGAGGAGATCATTAAAGTAAGTTTTCAAACATTTATTGATGATTTATTTTTTTTGCTTTCTAATATTACAACTTGCTGATTTTGTTAAATTTTTTATATTTTAGGTGTCAGAACCGTTGGTTAGAGTTCTACGATTGGTGGATGGGGATAAAAGCCCCATGGGGTATCTATATGAGGCCATGGATAAGGCCAAAGAGGCAATTCAACATTTATATGGGTCAAACAAGACCAAATATGAACCCATATGGCGCATAATAGATCGGAGGTGGAACAGACAACTCCACCAACATATTCATGCAGCTGCCTACTTTTTGAACCCCAAGTTTTATTTCTCTCCTACTTTCAGAGCAGATGCAGAGGTTCAAGTTGGCCTCAATACATGTATTGAGAGATTGGTTAGCGATGATGACCTTCGAGATCTCATACTTGATGAGATACAAAGCTATAAGAGGGCTGAAGGGCCATTGTTTTCTTCCAAAGATTGCATTCGTAGGAGAGACACTCTACAACCAGGTAACAAATTCATGTGTTTAATATTATTTTACTATTTATGACATTATGTTAATGTTTAAGTTTGTTAAATCCTTACTAAATTATAAATGGCAATTGTTATCCTTGCAGATTTGTGGTGGCAAGATTATGGTGCCACAACGCCTATCTTCACAAGGTTGCCATTCGCATTTTATCTCAGCCTTGTAGTGCATCTGGTTGTGAGCGCAACTGGAGTGTCTTTGAGGCCATTCACACAAAGAAGCGCAATCGATTGACTCAAAAGCGTTTGAATGACCTTGTCTACGTGCGCTACAACCTTCAGTTGCATGAGAAGAAGGTACAAGGGTTGAGTTCACATGAAGCACTTGACCTTGATGACATTGATCCATACTCAGATTGGATTGCTGAGCTTGATGAGGTCAATGTGGAACCATCGATGAGTGATGATGAGTTTGCTGAGATGGAGAGGGAGGGAGAGGCAGCTGAATGGGAAGCAGAGGTGGCAGCATATGAGGAGGAAGAAGGCGAGCTTGGTCAGCCAATAGAGGTTGTTTCTTCACACACGCAGTTTGATCCTATCACTATGGATGAGGCACCTGTTGGGGCACCTGTTGAGGCTTCTATTGAGGACATTGCAGCTATACCATCTACTTCAATACCACCCACACAGCAGCGACAAAAACTTTTGAGTTTCAGTCGTAGAAGAAATTTAGGATAGATAATTTTTATTGATACAAAAACTTGAAGTTGATATGTATTGAGAAGTCGAACTTGTTTTTTGGTCTATGATACATTGATGATTGATATGTTTTAAGGTTTTAAACTCTAATTTTGATTTATATGTGATGAAATCAGTTGATACATTGATGATTGATATGTATTGAACTCTAATTTTGACTTATATATGATGAAATCAGTAATATGTTCTATATTTTTTAAAATTGTGTATTTTCAAATGTTCGATAAATTTGCCGAGTTATTGCCGAGTTTTCCCTCGAGTTTTTGCCGAGTCCCGAGTTTTAAAAAAAATTGGGTCTGCCGAGTTATTGCCGAGTCCGAGTTTTTCAACTATGGTTTGTAGCTTGCAGCAGTCTGAAGATTCCATTTCAAGACGAATCTCATCACAAAACAAAAAGAAGAAGTTGTGTTTCTATTGCAAAGGGTCATACGATGCAAACCATGATTGCCCTTTGAGACCTAAGGGCAAGGCGAATAGAATACTGTGGGCTTTCTATGAGGATTCAAAATCTGGAAAATCCGACCAGCAAGGTAATCATGAAGAATTTGAGTCAAAACATGAGGTCTCTACGGGTGAAGTATCCAGAAGTCTCTACAATGAGTTTGGTTTAAAATGTGATAAGTTAGCATATCATGATCTTCAACCTACAGATGGACATGGGGTTGAAAATGAAGTGGTGGTTGATAAGGAAATTTTACATCAAGAAAATAGTATTGTGGAGCCACAAAATGATATTCACAACATTCCAGAAGTTGTGATCAGCATTGCTAACAATTCTGATTTTCATGACAACAGTGATAAACCTTTGCAACATGAGACAACAGTGATTGCACATGTGCAAAATGATTCTATTGAGTTGTCACAAGAAGGTACTCAAGATTTGGGTACTAACGGTGCGGTATTTGATGTGGATTCATGTCATGGTGAGTCTGATTTTCCAGACCAAACCTTAGAGAACAAGTTTGAAGATTCATGTGTTGGCATAGAATCCCAGGATCGTGAGTTGGATGGTGATACAGTTACATTGGAAGTGGAAGTGTGTGAAGATACTGACTTCTCAGCAGCTTCTACTTTGCCAATTGAACCATCCCTTGAGGTACATAGCAGCAGTACCTTAGTTGTTGATGTGTGCACTAATGATAGCACACATGATGTTGATCATGAAGTGAGTGATGAAGATTCAGCCTCTTACTATAGTGCGGATTTGGGTGGAAATGATGAGTCACAGGGGTATCATCGTCTGGTGGGGCAATTGAAGGTTAGTGATGATATGATTGTTACAGCTTTGGAGCATTTTGATGTTGCTAGACAGATGTTGGCGACCTATGGTTGGAGTACTCCTATGTTAGATGAGCACGGTGATAGTGGCCTTTCCCTAGTAGAGTTCCATGCACTCCGAGAAGCCATTGGAATAATGAAACACAATTACTTGCAGCTACTTGCTGATAGGGACTTTCTTCTCAAGTGGGATTGTATTTGTTATGATGCACTGAAGGGGAAGGAGGAGGAGGTTGATGAGCTCACTCATGAGCTTGAGATGACTTTGGACTCATTGCAGAGCACCCAATTGGCCCTTCAAGAGTCACAGTCATGGTTGGAGGAGCTTACCATGGAGTTGAGTTTAGCTCAGTCTCCACCAGCTGCAGATACAGTACAGTTACATACAGTGGTAGTTAGTGAGGATCTTTTACCCACGCGTTGTAGTGAGGATGTGGTTACATCCATCACGGATATAGGTGCAGTAGTTGGGATGAATACTTTGGTTGAGAGCAGTAGAGAACAACTCGTTGCATCAGGTTCTCCTGTGGTCAGTACCATGACAGATGGTGCAGGGAAAATTACTGATAGCTCTTGTGTCGTGGTGGTGGATTCTCCTGAGAGTTGTGTGTTAGTACACGAGGCTACTCCATCATCTTCACAGGGACTTGCAAAGTATCATTGGGTTGGGAGTATGGCTCTCATTTGACTTGTTTCCTCTCCTGGAAGCAAATCTGATACATCATCCCATGCAACTGATTTTGGACGCCAGCTTGTTGTGTCTAAGATTCAGAGTGATCAGTTGCAGGTTTCAAAGATAAGGTTGATTCAACCTTATATCGTTTGTACTGTAGGAGTTTGGAGCTATCTCTTGATTCCAATATTGCTAGTGATGAGCCATTGACTGAGGTGGGAGTGTTTTATCGCAACTACATAGTGAGGAGTGCTCATCACTTCACTTTTAATCCACACATGGAGGACTTGTTGATGCGACGGTGTGGACTGGCTCAAGGTTTATGACATCCGTTATGGGGTGGAGAGTTACCATCTTCAGAAGATGGGATAATTGGTTGCAAGTACTCGACCCAATTGTTTGTGGGGAATTACTTGCAAGGACAACAGTCAGTTATCCATCATGCAGTTGTGTATCCAACAGGGTTTGCTACTTCTATGTTATTGAGTGACTATGGTGTTTGTTGGCATGATGGCTTGGCTAGTTATCACCTCCATGGGGGTTTAACAGAGGACAGGGAGAGATTTGGTACAGCAGATGCTTCTAGATGTTCTTATCTCCACATGACAGATGGATGCGAGTTCATATTGTATTGGGATCCAGGTGGTGACAGGTTTGGCATTAAGTATTGGATGGGTCCCATTGGGTTACTTCACCACTTTCAGCATGGTGGAGTTGCAGGCAATAGAGCACAGTGGGAGTTTGAGGAGGACAGACATGGCAGACTTTCATTTTGGGTTTGGGATCCAGGGATAGCTTGCACAGTTGTGTTTATGTTGGTGCTTCAGGAGTCAATTAGAGATGCATGGGACATTTCACAATTCTTCCTTTGGGCCTTCCGAGGAGTGGGATTTCTTTGCAATGGAGATTTCTTTGCAATGGAGACAAGCAATTTCAGGGAGGACAAACTGTAATGTCCCCATTTTTATGAGCATCAGGTTACAAAGGATTTAGCCTATTCCTAGCCCTCGTAGGCTAACTCAGATGGTTAGAGGGTCCCTTTGGCAGACATCAACAGGTTTTCTCCTTCAACGTCGAGTGTTGGTTCAAGCTTAAGCCTTCGTTAGACTCAATTTCGCATACTTACTATTTATAGTAAATCACTTTGTAGGGTTACTATTTTTAGATTGGCACCTAGTCACATGGGGAGCTAAAAGAGTTAATTCCTGCTTCAGACGGCTCATTAAACGGACAATTATTCCAAGAGTTATTTATTTTTAAAGTGACTAAGGACTTATTTAATATTTAAATGTTATTATAAAGTTATAAAGTAACTTTATAATAATAAAGTCACTTTAAGTTAAGTGGGAATATATCTTTTATCCCACATTGGCAAGGGAAGTGTTTGAGCTCTCACAAGAACAGAATAAAAGGAACTTAAGAGCTCATTTTTAGAGGATCCAAAGTTTGATATGTGTTTAATGATTTCTCTTTGGGCATTTGGAGAAGGGAGCTCTAGGGTTTTCTGCCAACATATCGACATTGGAGAGCATAGCTGCTTCATTGCAACATCATCCTGAGGTTGTGAAATATCAGCTGAAGGTGCTTACTATTGGCTTCATCCAGAGGTCAAGTTTGTGCCTTATCGGATCTATAGAAGAATTTCAAGATAAGAGTTTCATCTTCTTTTCAAGAATCAAGGATTATATTTTGGGTATGCCCTATTGTAAAGCTTTTGAAGTGAATCAATAAAATTATCAATTTTCTGCAGTAGGGTTTTATATTTTCATTTCTAGCATTTTATTTCATGCGTGGCATTATATTTTTAATAAAACACAAAAAGGGCAAATATACAGAAAAACACAAATAAATCCATTAACCCTCGTTAGAAGTTCAAAGTTTCAGGATTGGAGAGAACTGGCATTCTTACATTATATTACGAAGGGATATATCATTATTTAACTTGAATCGGTAGTTTTCAAAATGGAGGCTACTTCGAAGAATATGCTACAATATCCTTAGATATTTACAGTTGCTTAAGCAATGCCACAAATTCTACAAAACATGCGAACCTATTTTAATTTGAACAATGCTTAAAAATCTTATGCCATGTTCGACTTCCCCTACTCAAAGGCGCCCAAAATTTATCGACGTCTTATAAAAGATGGCAAAATGAACAAGTCCATGATATGCTCATCCATTCCAAAACATTCAAGCCGACTCAAGAAAAATCTCCACTTGTTTTAAATAATACAATGCTTGGCTATGATTTGAATGCCATTTAAATAGGAGTTTCTTTCAATATTCATTGGCTCCTTTAACAAGATAAAATTTAGCTATGAAATAGTGGGATATAATTAATAGCCTTTCACTCCTGTATTCTCCTTCCATTCCAAATCTTCCCACTCTAAAATTTGTTTCTATAAGAGACTTCACAAATTTTGAAAACTATAAACTAAATACTCAACTACAAAACCTGCATGATTTCGCCTAAAAAGGATTTGGATTTTCGTTCAATCCTCTAAACTCGAGGGTTTCCATCCTCAATCTCCTTAAACCAATTTCTCCCAAAACCAAAATAAAACCAAGAATAATCTAAGGAGCTTCTTGAACCTTTTATTCATCTTTCTATAACTACTACATTTTTCTTTAAACCCCATATTTATCTTTTTAATTTTAACCCCTTATTTCTCTTAACAAAGTGACTTTATTAAATTTTTAACTTTCTCAACTTTAAGTCACTTTTTATAAAATAATTAAAATAAATAATTTAAGTTGCAATTAACTTTATTCTTTTTCAACAACTTAACCAATTATTTAATTATTAAAATATTTATGCACCAACATTGAAACTGTAAAAAATATGAAACTTTGACTAGAAACAACAACTGAAGGTACCAAAAATACTCCAGATATTCTCAAACAATTGATAACCCCTTTGACAACACTAACTATCACCAAGAAAACCAATAGTTACAATCAATACTAATATGATAAAAAATGGGGATATTACAATCTATATGCACCTTATATGCTTGTCCAATCATGACTACATGTTCATGACCCTCGCACAACGTCTATCTAGCCACTCAAGGCCATATTTACCTTATCATTTAGATGGTTATACATTATTCATCTTATTCCCATAACATTATTTGATCCTCATCTCAATATCTTTCCCATTTGGTGCAATAATTTTTAAGTCATTGCTGAGTATTACAAAGTTGTTCTCACATGCTTTATTATGTACTAACACCCATATTATTCCATTGGGGGTATTTGTCCTTCTCTATCTTATTGTGTGTTGGCATTCCTCATTATGTACTAATATTCACATTAGGGACACTAATGCCTTTCTTGAGCTATTGATCACATGGAAACACATGATATATTATGCACTTAGAGGTGTTTTAGAACTAGAGACAACACATCTCCTCTCTACCATTGTGTTCTCATGCACTTGGAGTGAAATTGGGGCCATATGTCTTTTGTAGTATTGCATGTACTTAAAAAAATCATTTCTAGCCATGATGAACGCCTTGCTTTTCTCATTTTTTATAGTGGGGGTAAATTTATATACCTTCATCATCTTCATCTCATGTGCTTACTACACTTGTCATTCATAATAATTTGTTTTCATGTGATGTACTAATGCATTTTACTACATTACATGATTTATATGCTTACATTTACATTTTATGTACTATTTTTTTCCTCCCCTCCAATCTCTTCAATCCAATAGGTACAACCAATTAAAGGGATCATAGTTTGTCTTTAAAACTCCTATGTTGAGAATGCAAAAAAAATTATAAGTACCAATTCAAAAATTCACCATAATTTATAAATAGGTTTTGATCATATGACATGGCAATGCCTAAAATGAATTTTCACCATGTGGATAGCACACAAGGTGGAGAATTTCTACACTACTTTCTATATATGTGGAAATCTTCTAACCCTAATGTCTTTCTCTCATGGCCGGAGATAGTAAAACTGTTATGAAATAATTTTGCACAAGAGAGAAGATATTATAAAATATTTTTTATATACTTATGTCAAGCATATCACACAAACTAACCTTGATAACAACATGTAGGCCCTACGCTAACATAAATATAATAATACTTATGTCAAGGATATCACTTCTACCTCATATATATACTAACCTTGATAACATGTAGGCCCTAGGCTAACCTAAATATGATACTTCTACCTCGTATATATACCATACTTATGTCAAGGATATCACTCAAACTAACCTTGATAACAACATGTAGGCCCTAGGCTAACCTAAATAGCTAAATAACAATATACTAATCACAATATGACTTAATTAAGAGTTAATTTAGCCACAAGTTGATAACTCATAACCCAATACAAACTATAGGGTTAGGAGCATAACACTCACCCCTCTTTAAAAAAACATTATCCTCAACTTTTTTTTTTCTTCTTCATCTCCTTTTTCTACTTATGCTTCTTCTTTTGCTACTACTTGTTCTTCTTGTTCTTGGTCTTCTTGTTATTTCTTTTTTCTTCTTGTTATACTTTTTCTTTCTCTTGTTCTTGTTCTTTTTATTTTCCTTTTTCTTCTTCTTTTTTGGTTACATTTTGTTGTGAAGAAGTTTTAGAAAATTAATTTTTTATTTAAATCACCCAAATAAACTTAAAAATCTAAAATTTTAACTATAACCTACCAAGGTCAAGGTTGCAATTACCTAGAGAAATATCTAAGAAATTAGCTTATTTTTAGCCTTAAAAGAGAAATGGTTGAAAACCCTAATTTTCTAATAAATATCACTTATTTCAGCTCTAATTCCTCTATTTTTTAAAATTTAGATGACTCACTAAATTCTTGAAATTCCCTTTAAAATGTAAGAAAAACTTCACCCATATTCGAGAGAAATGTTCTTCCAAAAAATAATTGGTAGAAACACTAATTCTGCAATAAATCACTTACTGTAGCTTCAATTTCTTTGAAATGTTTACTATAGATGACCCTATACATTAGTGAAAAACTCTTTAAAAATAAAGAAAAAAATTGACCATATTTGAGAGGTATGTGCTTCTAAATAGAAACACTAATTCTAAAATAAATCACTTAATTTGACTTCACTCTCTTTGAAATTTTTACTATAGATGTCTTAATATTTTCTTCAAAACCCCTCCAAAAATCAAGAAAAAAATCACAAAAAATGAGAGTTATATATTTCAAAAGATATTTTCATAATTAAAAATAAGACTTGCCTTCATGGTGCCAAGATCATGCTTTGATACCACCTTTTATAAATTAACTTGCATAAACAAGAAGATAATATAAACTGTTATGCAAATACTTGATAATAATATGCTACTTCAATAGGCCAACCTCCTAATCCACTTTGAAGGGGATACCTCCAATAGTCTTCATTAGGAGAACAATACTCGAAATTATGATAATAAATAACCTCTACCTCATATATAGACCATACTTATACCAAGAATATCACCCAAGCTGACTTAGATAACAATATATAGGTCCTAGGCCAACTTACATAAGAAAATAGTAATATAATGATGATAATACAACTTAACTAAGAGTTACGGTAGTCACAAGCTAATTACTCACAACCCAATACACACTATAGGGTTAGGAGCATAGTAAAAATTCACTTATAAATTTGTGATTATTTTTGTTTTTTTATAGGCTACTTTTTACATATATTTTCTTTGTTTTATAGTTTTCCATGGAGTATGGATGTCAAAGGATGGAGGAACACAAAATATATCTAATTGATTCCATTACTTCACATGGACATAATATTATTTTATGTATGAATATTTAATTCACACGAATGCTCATGAGTGCTTGTTTACTTTGATACACATGTTTATGTTAGGATTTACATGTGTCAATTCAACAATTTCCCTAAAGTAGTTCCAAACATCATCAATCTATAAGCATCACGAACAACAAAGATTAATTCAATTAGATAGGAAAAGAGTATATATTTCTAGATTAGATATACTCATTATCAATCACATTTGTATTGTTCAAATTGGCATAGATTCATGAGATTGACTCCCATAAAGTTTCAAATCTATGTAGATTTTTAGATACTATACCTAAACAACTATTTTTTCTCATCTTAATTCTTACATCTGAGTGTCTTTATCCTTTACATTTAATTTTACGAATATCTTCTCAATTATCCATTTGTACATATCATTTATTTAATATAGATTAAATAAATCTAGTTTGTGTGCATTTGTTTAAACATAGATTAATTTAGAAAAAGTAATTAAAAATATATATTTATATTAAAGAATGTTGATGCATGTTGAAAGGACCTTAAAAGAAAATATCCAAGTTTTAAGATTTATGATTAAAAAAGTTTTTTATATATAAGTTTTATTGTTTGTATAATAATTTTTTATAAAAAAAAATTAAGTAATAATTAACTCAATTAAGTTATAGGATTAGAAAAGATAAAATTCTCTTATAAGTTGAGTCCTTGAAGAATTGGTTATTTCAATCATAGAAGCAAAAATCCTAAAAAATCACAATTTTTGTGATTTTTAAAAAATCCTTAGGCTTGCCGATTTTTTCCCCAATTATTTTCAAGATTTTTTGCAGATCGTTGACTGGCAAAAAAACGTTGAAAATCGTGATTTTTTTCGCGTTAAATTCATGAAAAGATCGCCATAAATCGCACTAACTCCTGCATTAAAAACTCTAAATTTGGTGTGTTTTCTGCTATAAATCAGGATCGCCATAAGTTAAGGGTGACCGTCGTCAACTCTACAATCTACCCTCCATACACGCATGAACAAGTTCCTTTTTGCTTTAAACTTTAAGCTTGCAATCTTGTCAATACGCCCTAAAATAAAGTAAACCAAGGGATTCTTCATTAATCAAAATAAGCAATTCCAACCATTTTCACTAGTCGTGCCTGTGTAAGGTGACCTTATAAATGGTTATAGCATTTACCACCTGCATCCCAAGAAAACTTCAGAAGCTAACTTCGATGACCAAGTTAGTCAAAATTTTACATATGAAACCTGCAAAAAGAATAAGCAGTCTACACCAAATCAATCCAAATTGTAAATAACTTTAGTATATCATTTTAAGTTCATTGTATGTTTAGATGTTAGGTGATAGGTTTGACTCTATTGCCCTCATATAAAACATTGATCGAATTTTTCTCAGAGATTTTGAAGTCCTCGTATGGCCCAAGTTTGTCCCAAGGTCCCCAAAAAAAAAACATTTGTGGTAACCATACAAAAATCAATGATCATACTACTTTGTCTCTATTTTTGTCATAGATTAATCATCATTTAAATGTCAAGTCAAATCAGTTTTAGTCTTCCCCGTATCAAGTTGCAGGGTTGTCATATTTTGGTCTAGTTTTTTTAGCTAACTCTTGCTAAATGTCCAAGGTTGTACTATTCCAAAATGAAAAGCAATGAGGTTCCTCATTGATGATGACTGCAACAATGAAATGAAAGTATGTATATGTCTAATACTAAATATATAACCTGCATAGCCTATAGGCACTTTACTTTACATAGAGAATATTAAAAATAATTTCACTTCATGTTCAAAACTTATAAAATAGCTCTTGAAAGATTTCAATCCCACACCCATTTTTATGCCAAGCATGCAGATTATGTCTATAATTCAAATACATCATTTTGCAAGCTTGAAATCAAAGACAGTTTAATATTTTTCATGAAAAAAACTTCTGGAGGGTTTTTAATATTTTTTTCCTAAAACAATTCTTAAGGGTTTTTGCCTAAAAAAATATCATGGGAGGCTTTATAATTTTCTCCTCAAAACTTAAGGGTTTGCTCCTGACTAGGTTTTCGCAATTCGGGATGGCTCTCTAGTTTCTAGAAAAGTTTTACCGTTTTTCCTTAAAACACGATGTTTTGTATGTTGATCCGTGTCTCAGATTTTGTGCTTCTGGGCTTTGCAGAGTTACATGGGATTCCTTTGTGGGTTTTTACCAATTTTTTTCTAAAAAACGATGTTTTCCAAACTTTAGTTTCAAGGTTTTGCGATTTTGTCCTCAAAAATCGTGGTTTCTTGCAGTTTATTTTGAAGCATCGTGCTCATCTGTAAAATTTTGGAGGGTTTGCCAATTTTTCCTCAAAATCGTGGTAGTTGTTGTTCGGTGTGTCTCTGGCTACAGGGAGGGCCAGCTTTGTTACCCAACATCAGGTTGGACATTTTGTGATGATTTTTGGTTATTTCTAGAAGTTCTGCAATTTCTGGGAGGGTTGGTGGTAGACTCATCTCAAGTGGCAGATTCAGTGGCACACTCTTGTCTTTTGTTGCAGAAGCATTCTAAGAAAAGGGGGGCAGCATTCTTTGTTATTTCTTTGGGTAGACTTAGTTTTTGTCTATACGTTGACCATTAAGGGAGGGTATTAAAATATTTAATGTAATATTAATGGTCATCTTTGTTTTAATTAGTTGTCAGTTAGCTTTAGTTCGTTTTAGCAATTTCCTGTTGTTTAGCTTTAGTTTTCGTCAGTTTATGATTGTTTCTTTTAGAAACATCGTCTTGTAATTTCTTTGTTGAGCTACTTGGTTGTTTGTTTTAATTTCTAATTTATGTGGAGCTCATCACTTTGTTTACTTTATGCTTAAAAACCATGAAAATGTTGATGTTCTATGTCAAAATGCTTATGGGGTTCGGAGGCACTAACAAATTAACTTGTCTAAAACTGAAATATTATTAGTATCCAAATCCAATAATAAAGAGTTGTGACTATTAAATTGAAAAGGTGTGACTCCCTAAAATTTGTGATACAAAGGGAGCAATTCTCTTACAAATATCAGTGGTGATTTATTGAGAAAAAGCAATCTTAGGCGGGGTGGATTGTCACGTCCCCCGAATTGCAACACTAAAATGTAAAAATAACCGAACATTGAAAATACAAATAAACAAATAAAATAAATAAAACACACGTATATATATATATATATATAACTTAGGATAATAATAATAATAAATATAATATTTTGATGATTAGAATTATAATTTTATTTCAGGATAATTATAATTATAATAATATTAATCTCTTTATATATATATATAAATAATGAACGTTGATATAAATGTATAAAGGGCAACGAATATATTGGACCAGCCAAAGGTAATCAATAAGAAAAAAAGAGGTGCCTTAATCATTAGCGGACAAATTAAATATCATCATTCTCACTATTGCAGACTATACAACGGAAAATAATATTAAAAGAAGAGATTATGAAAACTAGCAATAAACCAAACACTTCATAAGAGTAGCAATTAAAAAATGCATCGATTAACATTTCAAGAACAACAATTCCTTTAGGGCAACAATCAAAATCAATAACATGATTTATATTATTAAATAAAGGCTACAAAGGATAGGAAAAGGTGTGATTAAGATTAAAAAAAAAAAGGTATACGTTTAAATTGAAGAGTTGTATCTATTGAAATCCACTCTGAAAGGATATGTCCTTTACCCTTACTAAAGACATATTAAAGGAACAGAAAAATACAGATATATGAGGGAAGATAATACGACAAGAATAAAAAAATATCAAGGAGGCTTACCCAAATATGTGTGGAATAAAAGGGATAAATCAGACATACATCAGCAAAAGTTTGATATAAATAACAGATATATGTGTATATATATGTATGAAAGGAAGAAAGAAAAGGAAACTAAATAAAATCAAGAAAATATAAGCATGGTGGGAAAGAGGAACGAGACATTATGATCAGCCACGCAATAAAACTCAATCTGAAATGATTATCTAGGATCATCGATGGATGGGAAGTAAGACAAAGGAAAATAAACAAAGTAAAGCATATACAAGCAGATCGTGGAAGTTTGGAAGTTTACATTTTGACAAGGAAACCAGAGACAGTGAATTTATTGGGATATCTATCTTTCATTCTCAAATCAATTATTATTCAGATTACATATCCGAATTCATATCAACATATTATCCACCATCTTCAATATCTAAATCAAATATACCCATCAACATTAGACGTTGAAGTTATCCTTAATCAATTAAGGTAAATATAGTGATTCTCGTCCTTTGGGTCCTTGAGACTAAAGACGAATTTAAGTTAAGCTAGAAGGGGGACATTAAAAGTGGTATCAGAGCATAATCCTGCCATCCTGTGTAAGAAAGTTAAAACAAGAAGGATCCATTGAAAATTATATATCTAAATTTCAAAGGCTATCAGTAATGGGACACCGCCCAAGCAAAAAGGAAATGAGCACTTTAATGGAAGGAAGAACGGAAGGAAGCACACCACGACCAAGAGGAACTAAGGAGGAAGTACTTTGCCATGATTGAGGAAATGTACAGAAACCAAGGCACCAATGCAATCAAAAGACCTTACAAGGATGTCGCAAAGGGAGACAACAATGAGGTCCTCTTCTAAATATGCCACCTAGGAGGGGACAAGATGAGCCCACTTGGGCCAAGGGGGTACTTGCCTTTGGGTATTTGAGGGTACTGCCTTTGGGTTTAGAGGAGTTGAGCCACCAAGACAATGAGGTCCTCTTCTAGATACGCCACCAAAGAAGCACACCACGACCAAGAGGAACTAAGGAGGAAGGACTTTGCCATGATTCAGGAAATGTACAGAAACCAAGGCACCAATGCAATCAAAAGACCTTACAAGGATGTCGCAAAGGGAGACAACAATGAGGTCCTCTTCTAGATATGCCACCCAGGAGGGGACAAGATGAGCCCACTTGGGCCAAGGGGGTACTTGCCTCTGGGTATTTGAGGGTACTGCCTTTGGGTTTAGAGGAGTTTAGCCACCAAGACAATAAGGTCCTCTTCTAGATACGCCACCTAGGAGGGGACAAGATGAGCCCACTTGGGCCAAAGGGGTGCTTGTCTCTGGGGTATCCGAGGGTATTGCCTTTGGGTCTAGAGGAGTTGAGTCACCAGAACAATGAAGTCCTCTTCTAGATACGCCACCTAGGAGTGGGCAAGTTGAGCCCACATGGGCCAATGGGCTACTTGCCTCTAGGGTATCCGAGGGTACTGCCTTTGCGTCTAGAGGAGTTGAGCCGCCAGGACAATGAGGTCCTCTTCTAGATACGCCACCGAAGAGGGGACAAGTTGAGCCACATGGGCCAAGGATGTACTTGCCTCTGGGGTATCTGAGGGTACTGCCTTTGGGTCTAGAGAAGTTGAGCCACCATGTTTCCTATAATGGAGGCCATTGCGTCCTATAATGGAGAACCTGTGTTCTATAATTGAGGGCATTGCATCCTATATTGGAGAACCTCCTTGTTCTATAATGGGGATGAGTAAACCCAAAGGGGCCAAATAATAAGGGAAAGGGCAAGGGTTGGCATGATGGATCCTAGGCTCCCCATCAGGTCGTGTCTCCCACAGTCTCTTATGGTTGAACTCTCCAAGGATGTTAGAGTACTTTGATCGAATTAATGTTTGACCAGGAGTTTACTAACATTTATATCTACTACTTATTATTGGGGTGAATGACTATGATCTACTAACTAGTATATTGAGGGTGAATGATTCTAAATTGTGTGCTTGAGTTGGTTGCTTGCTTGCTTGAGCTACTTGCCTATGTGCTTGAGTTGCTTGCTTGAGCTACTTGTTTCCCTACTTGAATTACTTGTCTATGTGCTTGAGCTACTTGCCTGTGTGCTTGAGCTATTTGTTTGCCTACTTGAGCTACTTGCCTATGTGTTTGAGTTGGTTGCTTGCTTGCTTGAGCTACTTGTTTGCCTGGTTGAGCTACTTGCCTAATTGGTTGAGCTACTCTGTTGTCTGCTTGAATTTTTGATTCATGTGGAGCTCATCATTGTGTTTACTTTATGCTTAAAAACCATGAAAATGTTAACGTTGTCTGTCAAAATGCTTATAGGGTTGGGAGGCACTAAGAAATATTAACTTGACTAAAATTGAATTATTATTACTACCCAAATCCAATAATAAAGAGTTGTGACTATTAAAGTGAAAAGGTGACTCCCTAAAATTTGTGATATAAAAGTGAAAGATACCCTCTCAATTTATTCTTTATTTTTCATTTCAAATACAATGCAACCATGAACCCGTTAAGGTTAGCTTCAAACCAAACGATGCAAAATAGTAACTCTAACCAAGAATGCCCCCTAAAACCCGATGTGGGAGGAGGGGCAGGCATATGGTCAGAGGATCCCTAGGATTTAGTTAACTCAAAAACTGACTTGATTACAATTGAGAGAGGAGAACTAAACTCAACACCAAGAATGTGCACACAAGATCCTTTAGAAGGCGAGGTGCTAACATATGGCGGAGTGTTAATTACAAAACTGACAGAACTTAGGCAGATAACCAGCCATGAGAGAATTTCCACTCTTCCACTAAAACAGTGGAGGGAAAGAAATTACAAATAAACAATTCATCCGCTGCATCAAGCATCCACTCAACAGTGGGAATTCTCCACTTAACGGTGGGTGATAGATGTAGATACATGTTAATTCCCTCCACACTAGCGGTAAACCATCCAGGGGTTATAGTATTTGCATTAGAAATCACAAGTAATTGCAATAGTAAAAATGGTTGGATTAATACTACTAATTCACAACCTTACAATTGAAAGAAGCTACAAATTACAAGTGTTACAATGATAAAAAGGATGCAAATATATGAAGAATGAATATAGCAATGTTTAGAACTCTCATAGACTGAAAAAGAAGCCAAAATCTGCACTTAATGAGGTCTGATAACAAAAACCAGCAGACTGAAACTGTGAACCAGCAAACTGGAAAACAAAGAAATGTTCATAACTTCATAAATATACCTTTGAATTAACTGAAACGAAGTGCAACTATCCTCTAGGAGGTTGGCGCCCAAATTGCCATGAAGAAACAACATCAAATATCACCAAATGATTTGACACGAATCCCAATGTGATCAAGGAAGGTACAGCCTAGCTGCAAGGGCGATTTTGCTTTTAAAAATCAAAATCTTGATAATAAATTCTCATCTTCTATGAGAAGGGTCGCCCAAGGTCAACAAACATGAAGCACAAATGCCCAAAACAAAATCAAATGTTATCCAAGAGCTGTGAACAAAAATCGGTTTCAGCTGTAGATGAACCAGCAACTCCAAAATTGATAAAAACTCCAAAAATCTTCAACAATTAAACTTCATCTGCTAGTCTGAAAGAGAAGCAGCAATAAGACCAACTAGTTGTTATCTTTCAAACACGAAATTGGATTGAAACTAGGAAGTAAGCATCCCTCGAAGTAAAAACCAAGTTGTCATTCTAACACCATAACATTAGCATAAATTCATGGATGATAAATGCTGTAGCAAAGCTTCACTTTTATAGAAATAGAGATGACTCTTCAGATTCCAAGCAAGGGACGCCCAATAGACATTTGAAATATTTTCAAATTCCAAAATAATAAAACTCCCTCAAAATGGTGTCCAAATTCAAGGCACAAGAAACTTTCATTAAATGTTTCTTAATTAACTCCTTAATGAAGGCGTCCCCCTTCATGGCCACTTTTTAACACAACTTAAAGTTATTTCACTAGGCCAACGGGTCAACTGAAAAATATAAGATTCATGCCTTTAATTTAACTTTTCACCAAATAAAGCTTTTAAGCTAGAATTGAAAATCACCTTGTTGCTCCAACTGAAGAGAAAACTAACTGAAGTGCTAACAACTGAGATACTGCCAAAAAAAGAATTTACTATAAATAGTAAATTCTGAGAAATACCACAAAAACCTCCAAACAAGGAAACCCTGATTTCACCTCACGAGCCTACGGGCCTCCAGGATAGGCTGATGAGCAATTGAGTTGATCACTGATGAGAAGGGGACATTACAAAAAGGGAGCAATACTCTTACAAATCTCAGTGGTGATTGATTGAGGACAAGCAATCTTGGGCGAGGTGGACTGTCATGTCCCTCGAATTAAAACACTAAAATATAAAAATAACCACAAACATTGAAATACAAAGAAACAAATAAAATACACAAACAAACACACACACACACATATGTCCCCCGAATTGCAACACTAAAATATAAAAAATAACCAAACATTGAAATACAAATAAACAAATAAAATAAATAAAACACACACACAAACATATATATATATAACATAGGATGTTAATAATAATAATATTTTGATGATTAGAATTATGATATTATTTCAGGATAATTATAATTATTGTTAATCTCTTTATATATATATATATAAAAGACTGATATAAAAATAATAAACATTGGTATAAATGTATAAAGGGCAGCGATTATATTGGAGCAGCCAAAGATAATGAATAAGACAAAAATGGGTGCCTTAACCATTAGCAAACAAATTAAATATCATCATTCTCACTGTTGCAGACTATACAAGGGAATATAATATTAAAAGAAGAGATTATGAAAACTAGCAATAAACCAAACACTTCATAAGAGTAGCAACTAAAGAATGCATTGATTAACACCTCAAGAACAACCATTCCTTTAGGGCAAAAATCAGAACCAATACCATGATTTATATTATTAAATAAAGGCTGCAAAGGATAGGAAAATGTGCGATTAAGATAATAAAAAAGTATACATTTAAATTTGAGAGTTGTATCTATTGAAATCCACTCTGAAAGGATATGTCCTTTTACCCTTACTAAAGACATATTAAAGGAACATAAAATACAGATATATGAGGGAAGATAATAGGACAGGAATAAAAAAAAATCAAGGAGGCTTACCCAAATATGTGTGGAATAAAAGGGATAAATCAGACATACATCAGCAAAATTCTGAAGTATACAACAGATATATATATATATATATATGAAAGGAAGTAAGAGAAAGAAACTAAATAAAATCAAGAATATATAAGCATTGTGGGAAAGAGGAACAGGACATTATGATCAGCCAAGCAATAAAACTCAGTCTGAAATGATTATCTAGGATCATCGATGGATGGGAAGTAAGACAAAGGAAAAAAATAAAATAAAGCATATACAAGCAGATCGTGGAAGTTTGGAAGTTACATTTTGATAAGGAAACCAAAGACAATGAATTTATTGGGATATCTATCTTTCATTCTCAAATCAATTATTATTCAAATTACATATCCGAATTCATATCAACATATTATCCACCATCTTCAATATCTAAATCAAATAAACCCATCAGCATTAGACACTGAAGTTATCCTTAATCAATTAAAGAAAAAATAGTGCTTCTCGTCCTTTGGGTCCTTGAGACTAAAGACAAATTTAAGTTAATCCAGAAGTGGGACATTACAAGTGGTATCAAAGCATTATCCTACCATCCTGTGGAAGAAAGTTAAAACAAGAAAGATCCATTGAAGATTATATATCTAAATTTCAAAGGCTATCAATAATGGGAGACCGTCCAAGCAAAAAGGAAAGGAGCACTTTCATGGAAGGAAGAACACAAGGAACCACACCACGACCGAGAGGAACTAAGGAGGAAGGACTTTGCCGTGATTGAGGAAATGTATGGAAACCAAGGCACCAATGCAATCAAAATACCTTACAAGGATGTTGCAAAGGGAGACAACAATTGGGTCCTTTTCTAGATACACCACCCATGAGGGGACAAGATGAGCCCACTTGGGCCAAGGTGGTACTTGCCTCTCGGGTATCCGAGGGTATTGCCTTTGGGTCTAGAGGAGTCGAGCCACTAGGACAATGAGGTCCTCTTCTAGATACGCCACCCAAGAGGGGGCAAGTTGAGCTCACATGGGCCAAGGGGGTACTTGCCTCTAGGGTATCCAAGGGTACTGCCTTTCCATCTAGAGGAGTTGAGCCACCAGGACAATGAGGTCCTCTTCTAGATATGCCACCCAAGAGGAGACAAGTTGAGCCACATGGGCCAAGGTGGTACTTGCCTCTGCGATATCCGAGGGTACTGCCCTTGGGTCTAGAGGAGTTGAGCAACCATGTGTCCTATAATGGAGGACATTGCATCCTATAATGGAGGACATTGCATCCTATAATGGAGAGCCTTTATGTTCTATAATGGAGGGCATTGCGTCCTATAATAAAGAACCTTTGTATTCTATAGTGGGGATAAGTAAACCCAAAGGGGCCAAATCATAAGCAAAAGGGCAAGGGTTGGCATGATGGATCCTAGGCTCCCCATCAAGTCATGTGCCTCACATTCTCTTATGGTTGAACTCTCCAAGGATGTTAGAGTCCTTTGATTGAATTAATGATTGACCAGGAGTTTTCTTACATTTAAATTTACTACTTATTATTGAGGTGAATGACTATGATCTAGTAGCTAGTATAATGAGGGTGAATGATTCTAAATTGTGTGCTTGAGTTGGTTGCTTGCTTTCTTGAGCTACTTGTTTTCCTGCTTGAGCTACTTGCCTATGTGCTTGAGCTGCTTGCTTCCTTGCTTGGGCTACTTGTTTTCATACTTGAGCTACTTGCCTATGTGCTTGAGGTACTTGTTTGCCTACTTGAGCTACTTGCATGTGTGTTTGAGCTACTTGTCTGTCTGCTTGAACTATTTGTTTGCCTGCTTGAGTTAATTTCCTGTGTGCTTGAGATGGTTGCTTGCTTGCTTGAGCTACTTGTTTGCCTGGTTGAGCTACTTATTAAAATATTTAATGTAATATTAATGGTCATCTTTGTTTTAATTAGTTGTCAATTAGCTTTAGTTCATTTTAGCAACTTCCTATTTTTTAGCTTTAGTTCATTTTAGCAACTTCCTATTTTTTAGCTTTAGTTTTCGTCAGTTTACGATTGTCTGCTTAAGCTGGTTGTTTGCTTGCTTGAGCTACTTGTTAGCCTGCTTGAGCTACTTGCCTATGTGCTTGAGTCGGTTGCTTGTTTGCTTGAGGTACTTGTTTGCCTACTTGAACTACTTTCCTGTGTGCTTGAGCTACTTGCCTATGTACTTGAGCTACTTGTTTGCCTACTTGAGCTACTTGCCTTTGTGCTTAAGCTACTTGCTTGTGTGCTTGGGCTACTTGTTTGCCTACTTGAACTACTTGCCTATGTGCTTGAGCTGGTTGCTTGCTTGCTTGAGCTAATTGTTTGCTTGGTTGAGCTACTTGCCTGCTTGGTTGAGCTACTCGATTGTTTGCTTTAATTTTTGATTCATGTGGAGCTCATCATTGTGTTTACTTTATGCTTAAAAACCATGAAAATGTTAATGTTGTCTATCAAAATGCTTATGGGGTTGGGAGGCACTAACAAATTAGCTGGTCTAAAACTAAATTATTATTAGTATCCAAATCCAATAATACAAAGTTATGACTATTCAAGTGAAAAGGTGTGACTCCCTAAAATTTGTGATACAAAAGGGAACAATACACTTACAAATCTCAGTGGTGATTGCTTGAGCTTGGGCGGGGTGGATTGTCATGTCCCCCGAATTGCAACACTAAAATATAAAAATAACCAAACATTGAAATACAAATAAAAAAATAAAATAAATAAAACACACACACACACACAAAAATACATACATATATATATAGGATGTTAATAATAATAATATTTTGATGCTTAGAATTATAATATTATTTCGGGATAATTATAATTATAATAATATTAATCTCTTTATATATATATATATATATATATATATATATGCTCCACAGGGTTTCGGATACGGCGAGAACCCGGTACACCAGGACGAGTTTTTGGTACGGGGGTACTTTTGGGTCATTTTTCAGGGGACGACTGATAAAAAAATAGGGAAATTTTTAAAAATATAGAGAAATTTCAAATGTTCATAGCATAACATTGATAAAGCATTCATTCTAGACATTGTATAAGCTTATTATATATCATTAGACTTGAATTGAGATTTCACATGAGAATCGACAAACAAATTAACAGAATTCAAATGCTTTTCATTATCAATGTGCATACATATCATATAAGAGTCTGATAATTATAACCAAAATGCCCAAAGGCTCCAAGTCTCAACTATGAAATGACATGATAAACATAAAACTAAGAAAATATATCGCTGTCCAGTGTCCCTAATCAGCAAAAGGTAGGTCTAAATGAGCATCGCCCTCGTCACCGCCATCAGAGCTCAAGTCTAAGTCAGTGTCAGTGTCCATGTCAATAGAAGGATCTGCCTCAGCCAATGAGTTACTTTTTTCTCATTTTGGAGCCTAAATGTCACTTACATTAGGTCAAGTGTGATGGGGCGTCCCTTGTGGGCCCACCCATAACTTTATTTTTATAAAAAAACTTTGACTTTTAAAAAAAAAAGCGTTTTTCCTTTGGCTGGGCCGTAGGGTACTACTAGAAGTACCCGGTACGGTTGGGGTACGGCCAGGCAGTACCCAAGTCCCCTAAAAGTACCCGAGTCCCCCTTTTTTGGCAAACCGTCCCCTAAAAGTACCGGGTACTTGGAGGGCAAAGGGGCACGGCCAGGGTACGTTTCCTAGCCATACCCGCATCCCCGTTTCGTACCCGGTACAAGAAACCGGTAAAAACCATAGGGAACGCGTCCCCGTGGAGCATAGGTCTGAAGTATACAGGAGATACATATGTATATATATATGAAAGGAAGGAAGAAAAAGAAAGTAAATAAAATCAAGAATATATAAGCATCGTGGGAAAGAGGAACAGGACATTATAAGCAGCCAAGCAATAAAACTCAGTCTGAAATGATTATCTAGGTTAATCGATGGATGAGAAGTAAGACAAAGAAAAATAAATAAAATAAAGCATATACAAGCAGATCGTGGAAGTTTGGAAGTTCACATTTTGATCAGGAAGCCAGAGGTAGTGAATTTATTGGGATATCTATCTTTCATTCTCAAATCAATTATTATTCAGATTACATATCCGAATTCATATCAGAATATTATCCACCATCTTCAATATCTAAATCGAATAAACCCATCAGCATTAGACATTGAAGTTATCCTTAATCAATTAAAGTAAATATAGTGATTCTCGTCCTTTGGATCTTTGAGACTAAAGACAAATTTAAGTTAAGCCAGAAGGAGGACATTACAAATAGAGAAATTATGTATGGGTTTGTAGGAACAAGATGAGTGATGACAAGTAACAGTTATGACAAGGAGAAGGTTGAGGATTCAATGGAGATATACAACACAACAAATAGACAAAGGAAAAGAAACTCAAAAGAATTGAAAAAGAGTGAAGACACGCTTGAACATGAAATAATGAAATCAGATCTATCCAAGTAAAAGAGAGGCTTAAGAAGTCCTGAGAAGCCCAAGAAGAGTCAAATCAGGACCAAAATTTAAGGAGTCATTTTTATCAAACACTTGAGTTGTGACCTTGACAATAAGATATCAATGCAACTCCTGTAAAATAGGCCTTGTGATGCAAGCTAAAGAAAAGTAAGGGTTTAAGAGGATTGTGAGGCAATATTTATGAGACAATGAAGTCTGCTAACCAAATCCTTGGTTGCAAATGTAAGATTGTGATATGTGACTATACGTAAAGGTATGAATGCAACCTAAGGACTCAAATAGTCCTATGAATTCATTCTAGATGAGTATGGAAGGGTGGTGAAGATTTTAAGGTGGTTACAATATATGAACTATGCCAAAACCTCTAAAATACTCAAATGTACGCACAAGCAAAGGCAAAGGAGCAGCTGATATGTAAGCTGGACATGAAATGACAGTCAAAACTGTTTTTGAATCTAAAAGCAGTGGTAAAAAATCCTGGCCTACCAACTGTTATTATTGCAAGCCAAGGTAAAATGCAGTGGACCTGAACTTGAAGCACAGTATCCTCGGTAGAAAACCTTTGTGGAGGGTGATATTGTGTCTCCATTGCAAGGAGATCCAATAGTGATAAACTATATTGCATCCTGTACTTATGTAAGAAATATGACTGGTAAATTCACTATGAAAGTACTAAAACAGATAAACAGGGTTTTGTGCTCCAGAAGTAGAGAACTCACTACAAACTAAGATAAGTGTATTAATGTCCTCAAGTAACCAAACGCAGGTCAATAGACTGGGGAACACATCACTGGATGATAGAAAATTAAGAGAGCATCCTAGGAAAGCAAAATAAAGGAAGAATTGAAAGCACAGAAAACAAAATAAAGTAGTGCAACACCAACACAGATGGTTAATAACCCAATACAAATAGCCGTTCCTCATTGGCATCATTGACAGAATGACACAATTTGTGCAAAATCTTGAGCTAAGTCACTTCCCATGGCTTCAATGAGTTTTATTTTACCTCACTTGCCATAGTTTCAATCTGTGTCACAAGGTTCGGCGAACTTCATCCTTGAAGTTCGAATTTTTCTGAATTTGAATTTTTTTTTTTAAATTCGTTAATATTCGCCCATATTCGTACGGAAAAATTTTAAGGGTTTTTTTAAAGACTTAAATGTTTTTGAAACAGTTTTTAGGGTTCCATAAAGCGATTTTTAGGGTTGTCGAAGCGTTTTTTTATAAAACGTCACTCCCACACTCGATTAACATACAGCCGACTCATTTGAGAGCCGTCACGAATTGGACTTAGCCGTCGCAAATTGTTTTTCTCCATCTGAGAGCTAGCGCAACACTGCAAATTGTTATTCGTGTTTTCTGTACAAGTTTGGCGTGCAATTTCTGGGCAAGTTTCCACGCTCCTACTCGCCATTGCATTCTATTTCCTCGCTCCAGCTAGCTCCTGCTCGCGTGACTGAGATATCCAAGGCGTCGTGTGTTCCCGCGACAAAGATTTCCAGGGCGTCGTGTGCTCGCGCGACAGAGATTTCCAAGGACCAAGGTGCTCGTGCGACAGAGATTTCCAGGGTGTCGCATTCTCCAAGTAGATCGCTTGCATTTCCTGTTTGCTATTTCATTTCTTCTAAAAATGAATATAAGTAGTTTAGGTTTTTAACTTTTAGGTTTAATAAATTTTATACGCCTCTTTTAACTTTTGTTTATAATTTTTAAAATAAGATTTAGTATTTTAATATGTTAAAAATGCAGTTTTTTAATAAATAAAATATAGTATTATAGTATTTGTATTACATTATAATATTTTATATTAATACAAACTATAAAATAATTTATATTCAAAAATAAAAACTGTTTTATATTTTACAAATTGTCAAATAATTTATATTTAAAATCTGTTTTATTTTATGTATTTTAAATTTATAGCATTATATATGTTTATTAATTATTATTACATTATAATATGTTTTTATATTGTAAAATATAAACTATAAAACAATTTATATTAAAAACTGTTTTATATTTTATAAATTGTAAAATAATTTATATCTAAAAATTGTTTTATTTTATGAATTTTAAATTTATAAAATTATATATGTTTAATAATTATAAATTATAATATAGATGTGGTTATTTTATTTATGTTAAATTATGAAACATTTAATGTTTTAAATACTAAATATTATTTTTCTTTTCAAACATGCAGATTTTCATTTAATGGCTCCAAACAAATCAACTTCTGAGGCATGGAAACATGTGACCCGCGATGGTGTTAACATCAGTTGTAATTTATGCCCACATACTCTTACTGGAAGTTTGACGAGGGTTATGGACCACTTGCTTGGTAATACAGGGGGTCCAGGTGGAGGTGTTATTCCATGTATAGGTGTTACTCCAGCAATTAGAGCTATTCTAGAGAAAGAGCAATCCTCTTCAATTGTAGGAAAAATGAAGAAAGCACAAAAAAAACAGAAAATTGAAGAAGATGTATCTAGATTCACTTCTGTTATGTCTTCCTCTTCTAGTCTATCCAAATCAGAAAGGGTATCAAAAGAGAGTGGAACATTGAATGCCTTTTGGAAACCAGTAGAGAAACAACAGGTGGATGATGCATTAGCTGATTTGTTTTACTCAAGTGCTATTCCATTCAACGTTGCAAGAAATCCACATTTTCGTAATGCAATTCAGAAAGTTGCAGAGTTTGGCAAAGGGTACACACCCCCATCTTCAGAGGCTTTTAGGACAACTCTTTTGCAGAGGTCAAAGGATAGAGTGACTAAGAAACTAGCTAATGTCAAAGCCTCTTGGAATGAAACAGGTTGCACTATATTGAGCGATGGATGGTCAGATATATGTCAAAGGCCATTGATTAATGTTTTGTTGTCTTCTCCTGATGGTGTTGTATTCTTGAAAGTGATTGACACCCTGAACCACAAGAAAACTTCTGAGTACATCTTTCAAATATTAGAGGAAGCCATTCTTGAAGTAGGGGTCGAAAATGTGGTTCAAGTGGTAACTGATAGTGCAGCAAATTGTGTGGGAGCTGGGAAGCTGATTTCAGAGAAGTATCCACAAATATATTGGAGCCCATGTGCAGCCCATTGTCTCGATTTGTTGCTTCATGACTTGGCTAAATTCCCATGGGTACATGAAGCTATTCATAGAGGGAGAGCAATTGCAAATTTCATACGAAATCATCGTCTCACATTGAGTCTTTATAGGCAGCATGCATCCAGGGAGTTGTTGAGGCCTTGTGAAACAAGATTTGCATCATTTTATATCACTTTGAAAAGAGTGGTTGAAGAAAAAGCAGCTTTGAGGTCTGTTATTTGTTCCAATCAGTGGGAAAATTCAGTGCTTTCTAAAGGTCCTAAGGGGAAAAACATAGAACAAATCATTCTAAACAACAATTTTTGGGAAAGTGCAACAAAGGTTTTGCTGATATGTGAACCAATTGTTGATGTGCTTCGTATGGTTGATGGTGACTCTCCTTGCCTTGGCATGCTTTATGAAAGCATGGACCGTTGTAAGGAAGCAATTCAAAACGCACTAAATAATGTAGAAGCAGAATATATGGAGATATGGGACACATTGATTGCAGATGGAAAATGATGCACACACCTTTACATGCAGCAGCTTGTTTTTTGGAGCCTAAGTTGTTTTCTATTAATAGAAAAGGCGATTTTGAGGTCATGACAAGGCTTTATGATGCCATTGGAAAATATGAATCAAATGCAGCAATTTCAGCACTAATCAGAGATCAATGTTGGGAATACAAGAAAGGAGAAGGAATGTTTGGAATGCAAGCAGCCAAATATGACTTGGCACGTATACCTGGATATAGATGGTGGATAAACTATGGAGCACAAACTCCTGAGCTACAACAGTTTGTTGTTCGAATTTTGAGTCAAGGAGCAAGTTCATCAGCTTGTGAGAGGAATTGGAGTTGCTTTGATCACATCCATTCCAAAAAGAGGAATAAATTGTTGTCTGAAAAGTTGGGAGATCTCGTTTTTGTTCGCAGCAATTTAAAATTGTTCATGAACAAATCAACAAAGAACTCTTCCTCACAACAACAAATTCTTGAAGACATAGCAGTGCCAGTTGGAGATGAGCCTGACTTTGCAGATGATGAATTGAGTAGTGATACAGATGATGATGATTTAGCATCTCAACCAAGTGCTCTTGATGACTTGGAGCTATTTTGAAGTTCTAAAGTCTTGACTGTTATTGTACCTTTTTGACAAATGAACATCTTCGTAATCGTGATTTCACATCTCTTATGGTTTATATTTTATAAATGTGTCATTTTTTTGTAATGATTTCAAATCTATTTATCAATGTTAAACTGTTTAAATGGATATATTACTTGTATTTATTAAAAAAAATAAAAAATTATACAAGGCGAATTTAATCCGAATTTTATACTTTTTGAATTTTCTCCTTGTCGAACTTCATCCGAATTTCAATGTTGCCGAACTCGAATTCGAATTCGAACCTTGTGACACAGGTTTCAATCAATTTGATTTCCGGGAATCTGTAAACAACCGGATCCCTTTTTTTGTGTTTTTATTGTTGAATTTCACAGATCATCACTCACGCCTGTAAAGTTTTTTACATGCCTGTAAAGTTTTTCGAGCAGTCAAATTTCTACCCAACACCTACATCAACCCCTCTTTATTGTAGGTATGGTTTAATCTTCGTGGCCTTATCTGTTGAGTGTACAGTCATGTCCACCCAACCTCATTTATTCATAATATTCAAGTTTCCACCCAAGACTTTTGCATATGACATTGGCCATTTAGGTTTCAGTCAACTTCATCTGAATTCCACCCAATCCTTGCATCTGAGCTTTTCTATTTCGAGTACAATCAAATTCACCATATTTACTTCAAGACTTCTTATTTTGATATTAATTTTGTTGAACTTTTTTGTCAAATTTACCCCAAGATTTCCATTTGGCCTCGTCTATTTAGGGTATAGTCAAATCCACTCAAATCCATCAGCTCTCATTCATTGAGGATTTAATCAAATTGACACTTATATTTGAACTAGAGAAGCATGTATGACTGTAGCTCATGCCACATGGATACCCAGTTGCCCCTTTTGTCATAAAAACCATTATCATACCATCCAATAAAAATAACTATGATATTAATCCCTTCCTCTCGACCTTCAGCTTTTAAAGGCCTACATATAGCATAGAACTCAGAATTTAAAGCTCATTACATCTTTTCTCTTCATAGATTTACAAGAATGCTGATATAGTCTATTCAGTGCCCTGGGTCAAATCTCAAGAAAGAGGAAGAATCATCTCAAAGCCAAATGAAATCATTTTAAATAAGAAAATCACAAAACCATCATGCATGTAAGTAATTGGGTATTCATTTCTGCTTCTAAATCACTTTAGTTTTTTTTATATCAATTGGTTCTTTTTTTTTCAAGTCTAGATAGGAATTGTAGAACCACTATCAATTAAAGCAATTCATCGTTCATCAATTTTATAATCAAAACCTACAATGTTGTTGTATTTGGCTAAATTGCTTTGGCCCTCAGAGAATTTAGCCTGTAGTTCGTTTATGTTAGTTGGATCCATGGTTTCTGTATTGAATTGGGTATAACTGGTTATTAATGAAAACAGTTGAGGAGGCTTTTAGAAGTAGAAGCTCCAAGGCCTACAAGATATTTGATTGGGGCATTCATCATGATGGTGGGTGTGGATTATATGAAGCAGGCGTAGGTGTACTCATACCCCATTGCGCCTTGTTTTTTGTTTAGATCTCATTATTGTGTGAAATCTTGAGTTACACCCAATTCTATTTTGTGGATGGTAGGGAAGAAAAGACTATAAAATGTAAAATTTTGTTTGAAATGAAAGATCCACCTTGAAAGATCATTTGTTGAATATGAAAATCATCACAGATCATTAATTCATGGGGCCTCATCTATTCAGGATGCTCTCAAATCCACTTGGCCTCATTGGTTTAGGGTGCTTGCAAATCTAGCTGGCCCCACCTGTTAAGGGTGCTTTCAAATTTGGTTGGCATCATTTGGTGAGAGTACAAACAAACATGCTTCCACATGAGTTTGTGACACGACCTTTGTGGAATTGGATACATGACCTATGATATTTATTTTATGATACTCACCCGAAGAGATCCCCTGGCTCTTATCCATTGAGGTTGTGGTCAAATTTATTTGGCCTCATCTCTTGAACGTACAACAGAAAATAAATCTTAAACTTACGTTGTCATAATATGTACAAAATGTTAAACAATAACTATTTGGGTTGTAATGATATGATTAATTCAGCTTTTTCTTACCTCTCTGGACATGAGCGTCTTGGGTATGACCCTGTGAACAAGAGAAAGATAAGGGCTCTGTGAACAAGAGAAAGATAAGGTGATCTGTGTTAGACTTTTCAAAGCAAAGAATCACAAACCTTGCATGATTTGCTAAAATTTTGCGTTTTATTTACCCTAAGACATGACCATCGCCATTATGTACTGCTTGTGATACGAAACCCATGAGCCCAATGCTTCCTCTGCCATAGACCAGGTCTATATTTCGTGAAACCTGAGACCAACCAGAGAAATTTGTTTCAGAACGCACACCCACATGAAAAAGTTAAAACATAAAAAAAATTGTGTGAATAGAAGCAATGAACTTGTTTTGGACAAGATGAAGAAGGCCATCAACAAGAAAAAGTATCAAAGGCAATGGATTTAATTTTAAAAGGACTGAATGCGAAACGAAACACCCACCTGAAATATGGAGACCCACATAAGAATTTGTCTAAACACGGACATGGAAATTTAGTTAGCAGATAAACGCAATGACTGTGTTGCAAAACAGGGCAGTAGCAACATGAATGATTATTATCAGAATGAATAGATACAACCATGAAGTAAAATGGCAAGAGGAAGTTTAGGGCCAATTAGCCATTAGGCCTAAAGCAAGTTTAACACCATCAGAATTATGTCACAAGCAAGTAAGGCTATAAAAATTATGTCAAAAATCAATTGTAAATAAAAAAATTGGCCCATAAATACAACGGGAAACTAGCTGTTTTTTTTTCATGCTGTATTGCATGAAGAAGTATATTGCGCTACATTAGTCTGACATACTGTATTATATCGTGCTGCCATTTTCTCTTCTTCTTTTTTTTGGTTTCCTTACCAGTTCGTTTGCAGGTTCTACTGCTGTAGTTTGATAGCTATTTTTTTCCCTTTACGGCTGCCACATAACACACAGACTGGAGGTAGTCGTTGGTTCGAACCCCATCTCCATCGCTTTCAAAAACTAGTCGGCAGAAGAACAAAAGAACAAGTCACGTCACATCACATACATTCACATGGTTCGAACCCCATACTGAGTCCCGTCACGTACATTCACATGGTGCTGCCATTTTCTTTTCTTTTTCTTTTTCATTCATTACCAGTTCGTTTGCAGGTTCTACTGCTGTAGTTTGATAGCTATTTTTTGCCCTTTATGGCTGCCACATAATTCACAGGCTGGAGGTAGTCGTGGGTTTGAACCCCATACTGAGTCCCGTCACGTACGTTCACATGGGAGGCTACAGAGTTGGGCACTGTCTACGCAGGTGACAATTTGCACCTGTTTTTTCACCCATGATGGCCATCCGGCTGTGCCCGTGCAAACCCCTTGCTGCTGTCTGGGCACTGTCAGAGCGTACCCTGGCACAGCCCAGACAGTGCCCAGACAGCAGCAAGGGGTTTGCACGGGCACAGCCGGATGGCCATCATGCCCATGGGTGAAAAAGCAGGTGCAAATTGTCACCTGCGTAGACAGTGCCCAAAAACTTCCATTTATTTCAAAGGAACTAATCACACACTACCACTCACCTATACTAACGACTTGGACTCTGTCATTAAATGTTAGCAAAATTAAAGAAATGATTTTTAAATCAGATTTGTCAAGTTGACTTACTTTTCAGATCACCACTATCGCCAGAAACTAGCAAGGCATATATACATTGCAAACATATAAAATGCAGAAAGGAGGCACTGGATATGCCAAAAAAAGAAATTTGTTTTGAATAAAATGGGGCTTGGAAACATGGCATGGACATCAGTCGAAGCACAAGGATAGAGGAATTTTGTCAGATGTTGAAACTAAAGTTGCCTTGGTAGACATGCATGCAAAATGTGAAAGCATAGACCAAGCCCATGTACAACTACAGGCTGACTTGAGGAAATGTGGTCTCATGGAACGCCATGATTGAAGGATATGCGCAAGTGGATTTGTTAAGAAGGCTTAGAATCTTTCAAGAAAATACAATTGACAGGTGTAAAGACAAATTTTATAACCCTTGCCAGCATCCTTCATGCCTATGTTGAAATGGGAGTTTTGGTAGAGGTAATGGACATCCATCGACGCAAAATGGATAGAAGAATTTTGTCAGATATTGTAGTTGCAAGTAACCTGGCAGTCATGTAGGCAAAATGTAGAGCTTAAACAAGGTGCACGATCTGTTTGACAGAATGCCTCACAAAAATGTGGTCTCATGGAATGCAATAATTTGCAGGATATGCATAAGATGGGTTTACTAAAGAGGCCTTAGAAACTTCCAGGCAGATGAAACCAGCAGCGCTTTTCCAGCAGCCACTCTGCCTGTGCCAAAATGGGGAGCTTTGGAACAATGTGGAGGCATAGACAAGCACGTCAATTGTTTGATAAAATGCCTCAATGTAATGTGGTTTGAGGGACTAAAATGATTGCAGAATATGCACAAAATGTATTTATCGAATGAGATTTAGAAACCTTCGAGCAAATGCATTTCCGAAATGGGAGCTTTGGAACAGGGTATGGACAACCAACAAAGAATAATGGTAGGGGAATTTTGTTAAATGTAGTAGTTGCAACTGCCCTAGAAGGCATGCATGCAAGGTGTGGAAGTATACGCAAGGCAAGAAACTGTTCTAAAATCAACATCAAGTTCAAAATTGCAGAACACAATACAGAAAGTCTGATTTAACAAACCATAATGAATTTCAGTTCCTTATAGTCGAATTCCACTATATTCTCACAATTTTCTAGTGTGCTATAATCCTAATGGTGTCTAATGTGGAAGCCTGACTATATATATAAGATCTTTGGCAAAAGAATAAAATGGAACTTGATTAAATGGTCATGATAAGGAGGAGGGAAAAACCAACCAACCTTATTTTCCTTGAGCAGATCAATTCCAACTTCCGGATCCATGTTCAAAAAGATCAAGTCCGAGAGTTTTGCAGACTATGTATAAGAAGCTAATCCAATGTGCATTTACAGTGTAAAAATAAATATCTAAAGCCCATGGGGCATTGCATCACTGAGCTCCCATATCCATGGCAGAGCAACAAGATTGAACAAAAAGGGAACCCACTCTTTCATGGTCTTTGTGCTTCACCCTTGGTATCTGGCTCTCTTTGCGTGTTGTTTCTCTCTTAACAGTTGGAGTAGAAGACCTCATTAAAGCTCTCCCACCCCTCATTTCCCCAAGAGGCACCCTTAATTACTCCTCTGTCTCTCGTACCTCCCCAAGGGCCATCATTTGATAAAAATAATAATGGAAAGCTGGTGCGAAAGAGATTTCCTGCCAAGGAACGTGATTGGGAAGACTTCTCGTTGGCATGCCGACCCAAGCCTTTAATTTCCAATCTACTAACACTTATTTATTGCATCAAAAATAATATAGTATTTTATCCTCTCCTATTTTATCTCTCATGAAATATGTAATTAGATATTTATGCAACCTTAATGGAAAATAAATGTCCCATCAATTGATTGAATATTTCATATACTTAGTTTTTATTGAATAAATTATTTTAAGCTTTTAATGCAACTAGCTACTTTTGAATTATATTCATGATAATTGAGGTTATTTTTAAATCTTAACATTCCTTAGAATAATACTTCAAATAGATATTTCTTTCTCAAATTTTATTTTATTTTATTTTTATTAAAGAAATTTGAGTATTAATTATACAATAAAAATTTGTACTTTAATGTATTAGCAATCCCATGTAGTTAGTTGATTATAAGCCTAGCCCACCTATTCCATTCCCACTGATTTTCCCTCCATTAAATAATAGAATGACCATTTAGTTTTTTCTTTGTAAACAACAAGCTATCCAAATTAGTAACTTTATAATATTCAAAATATTCTTCCTGATTAGAATACAATTAATCAAATTTGTAGGATTCGAACTACTATAATATTTAAACAAACTGACACATTTTTTGTAAAAATAAAATAAATAAGAAACAACTTTCAATAATTTTCTCATCTTTATCTTCTTTACCATCACTCTCGTAAAATTATAAGGTTGAAAATACTTCACCTTCTATCCTATTCTATTGCATCAAGTTAGATCTTACCATTCCTCATCATATTGAATGTTTCCTTATTTCTCTTGAGAACATGGTATACACCTCAACCTATATCCATCTTTTTAGAATGCATCTTTAGATTTAAATTCGACTACCCATAGTTGGGGAAATTATTCATAATATAGTTGAGACAAGGTAATCTTCTTTCCAATAAACACCATAGGAAGGATTCTCCCACAACCAACTATAAACCTCTTTCTTGGATACCCTCAAATGCAACCCTTTTCCTACTATGTAGACACCACCCTTTTTCAATTAAAACCATGACCATTAATGATAATTGATTTGGTTGCTTTGTTAATCAAATAATAATATCTTTTTATTCTAAAACAATTAACACTACCTTAGGGATTATATTAATTTAAACAATAATTATAATTATAATAAAAAGGTTATGACAACATATATTTAAATGTATTACTGAGATGTGTAAGAACTCCAAAATATACTAGTAATTTCAAGATAGTCGTATTCCTATGTCCAACAACCAACACATACTTCCAAAATGTTGTACGTTTGCAAAAATAAATAAATAAGCTATAAATAGTCTTATTTGGTGGTCATGTCTATATCCATTATGCCACATGAATTATAGGATTAATACCTTAGCTATAAAATTTGAGTAAGGTGAATTAGTCTAGTAAATTCATATAGGGTACACTTCTCATTAAATTTATGAATTCTCTACTACAAGGTACTTTGTTACTAGCTATTAGAGGATCCCTAATTATATTATAGGGGATTGATTCAGTGGCCTTATAGGTACATCGAAGATCATTAAAGGCTTTGAAGACTTTTTGAAGATCTCTCCTTGCTTGCAAAGTCCAAACATCCACTAAAGGTCACTTTCAGGCTCGAGAATCAGAGTTTCAGAAGCAAACACCTATGAAGAACCGAGGTGCAAACCGAGGGCTTCCACTTCCACTCTCTGATTTTCAAAAATTTAGAAGTGGACTAAGTTGCCAACAATGGTGACCTAGTCCCACTGTACTTGCCTTTCAATGATTTTTACATATTCAAACACCCATTTGGCAAAAACGGGCTCTAAACCAATTTTCCCAGATCTGGGACTAAGTCGCCCATATTGGCATAAGTGTTCTAGTCGACTTTTGTAACAATTTAGTTAGCATTCCAGACCTCCATCTCATCCCTCTTCAGCCTCCAGGTGCACTCCTTCTCCTTTCTTCTATCTTGCTTTTCATTGCATTTCATCTATCTCATTACATGTTACAATGTGTCTTTAAACAAGTTGCATTTTCTAAGTGTTTAGTCCCTTTTATCTATTTCCAGCATTTAGATTATTCCACTTAAACACATTCACACACACATCAAACCCTCATAAATCCGTTGAATGAACCCTCCTAGATTTTAGGTGTGAAATACCTCTTTCCTTTTAGGTACAAAACCCTAAAAGTGAAAGAGAGTACATCTTTCCCCTAAAATTTGTGCTTCATTTTGGTGAACTCAACATTCCTACACCCTTTTGTCTGATTTGGAGTTCTTTATCATCCTAGGTTTGCATTGCATTGCATTTTGGATTGTTTAAGTTGCATTCTAGCGTTTCACATTTTTGCATGCATGAAAGTGTATATATTTTGCATTCTTACATCTCAAATCCTTGTCATTCACCCATAATCTGCACCTAGCTTTCCTCTTATGATCATCCAACATCCAAACCATCCAAAACAGTTGTAAATTTCTAGAGATTTTGAAAAAACCCTAACTGGGACTAATTCGCCATTTTTGGGCGACTTAGTCCCTGTCCAAATTTTTCACTATCTGTCACAACACCAGAAACCTTATTTTTGTGCTTTCTTAAGCTCCTAGTATCATATACTATAAGTCTGGAAAGTTTCAGGAACATTAGTTTTATGCATCTAACTCAAAATCATCATTTTAGGATGGCCATTCTTAAAACCATTTCATCATTAGATTTGAAAATGCTCACATTTCTACAATTCTGCATAATATTAATAAAAGTACTTTTCACTTTTGCATATACAATGTTTATATTCATAAAAATTTGCATAAGTTTGTTAAAAGTGTTTTTCATTCTTGCATGTACATTATTTACATTCTTAAAGCTTAGCATATATTGGATAAAAATGTTTTATATTTTTGCATATACATTGTTTATATTGCTGAAACATTGCATAAAATGGTTACACATACTTTTCATTTTTGTTCAAACAATGTTAATAGCTTACATATATAAACATGCTAAGAAAAATTTCCTACCCCCTCCCTATGAGAGTGTTTTAGTGAAAGAAGATACAACTTTGGACATTCCTAACGATCATATTAGTTCTTCTCCTAATATCTCTCCTCTTAGTGATAAAAATACTTTGTTAGAAGAACCAATCAATGAGAGTTATGACAATCCTAGATGTTTCTCTCCTCTTACTTCTCTTAGTGGACAAAACATTAATAGACAAGACAACATAAACATAGCTAATCATGACACTAAAATTTGTTCTTCTCCTAGTTGTGAAGAAGATACTTTGCTATTAGAAAACGCGGTTAGTGAAGGTCATGAGAATCTTAGTTGTCCCCCTTCACCTAAAAACATCCTTATTGCACAAGACAAGTCAGCCATTGATCATTCCCCTCTTTATGATGAAGTCCTTTTAGAAGAACCAACCTTTGATTGTCAAGAGCAGTTGGTTTGTAGTTCTCCTAAAACCCTTCCTCCTAGGGAGGATATCATGATACCCAGTAAGGATAACAATGACCATAATAATATTGTATCCTTCGAAGCAAATAAAGAGACACCCTTAGCCTCTATCTTGCTCAAGGATGTTAATATTATTCAACCTCAACCCATCCTTTACCCACCTTCAACCAAACCTCAATCTCAAAACCCACCTGAACTCATCCTTTACCCACCTACTCATAATGTGTCGCAAAAACCGAGTTATAATACCATTGCTCATACACATTACACAAGAAACAATATGTGCCAACAAACATCAACCCCAACCTCCTTACCTTTACCTAATCCAATCTTACCTATCACCCCTTGATTATGATCTTGTTGATCAACTAAGAAATACTCCTGCTAAGATCTCATTATGGGATCTTATTCAAGCCTCCCCTCACTATCACAATATGATGCAATAGGCCCTACAACAAGTTCCTATCCATTTTAATTCTCAATCAAATGACATAGCAGCTATTATTCACAAAATCAATGTTGATATTATTTTTCACCAAAGTGAGCTCCTTCCTTTGGATGTGCAGAAACAAAATGAAGCTTTTGTAATAATCTCTCAATACGACACAAAAGGGATCAAGCGAACTCTTGTAGATACTAGCTCTACGCTTAATGTGTGTAGTGTGAGCCTTTTGGATAGGCTTGGAAAATTGCTAGATCAAACATCAAACTTGATTCTCTATCTATTGGAGGATTTAACAACATCGCTAAGCAATTGCTCGATGTGGTCACTATACCTCTTATAGTTGGAATGACCACATTAGAAACAAAAATCCATGTCATGCCTCATGAAATTTCATATAACCTTCTCTTAGGCAAGTCATGGATTCATATGATGAATGGAGTGCCTTCCACTCTTCATCGTAAGATGAAGTACATCTACAACAACAAAGTGTACACACTTGAAGTTGACCCTGAACCTAACAATTGCTTAAACATTGAGAAATCCATAGAGAATCATTTCAACACCTTAACACCAACCACCCAAGTGGAACCCGCACAACAAACAAATAAAGAACAACCTATTGAGGAAATCACACAACTCTTAGATGATGATTGGGGTTCCTTAGACTTCACACCTCCTTTAATAGGAGAATCCAAGATCACCCACAAAGACTCTAACAAGGGAACAACAGTCTTTTCAACTCAAGACTCCTTGGTCAATCCTTCGAAAGCATCCACATCAACTACTTTAGACAAAAATCCCAACAACGCATCCTCACCCAATCCAAAAGAAATGAAAAAATATTATGGAAAAGGTTATGATCTCATGAAACAACTTGGCTATAGTCGAAAAGGATGTGATGCTAATGAACAAGCTATATGCACCCCTATCGAGCCTATCACGTAGACAACTAATCATGGTCTTGGTTATTGTCCTTTACTCAAAATCACCAAGCTTTCACCTCACATCAGCACCATCTCGAATCACACTTCTAACCCAACCTTAGAAAGTGATCCTTTGCAACAATTGAAACCAACAAAGGACTCTTCGCTTAATGCCAATGTCATCTCGCAACCAACTACTGATTTGTATTTTACACACTCTTCCAAATGAGCATACAAAATCTCACAATCTATAGCACCTTGTGTAAGTATGACATCCTATACTAAGCAAGACAATTCTTTGTTACAAACTAAAGGATCACCTTCTCACCTTGATCAAGAAGGTATCTTGTTAAGACTCCTCCAAAATCACTTGTTGTCCCTTCCACCCAGAACTCGAAAGAAATGTTCCAACAAACATTTATTTTGTGCATAACATCGAGTTCATGGTAATTCTACTAATGAATGTAAGGCCTTGAGTCATAAAATTCAACATCTTAAGGAGTTTTGTGCTCTCCCTTGTGTGGGGGCACCTCATTCCTCTAATTGATAACAATTTTCACTCAACCTTGCATTTCTCCAATCCCTTCGACTCACTCTTGTTTTGCACTAAGTAGGGGCAAGGGGTTAGTTAGCCTCTTCCCTCATATGTCACTTGTTGTTGTCTCTTTTGACCAGTCGTCAACCTTTTATGAACATATAAGAGCAAGCTTGGGATGTGGATGACGTGTCTTAAGTTGACTCGCATGTGACGTACTTCCCCTTTCATGATACAGCTTATCAGAAACATATGACTTGGCATAGGCTTTTCGAACAAGCTCTCATGTCTTCATCCTCTTCTACTTTAAAGCAATTTCTCATAGTAATGGTGTTAGCAACCACTTTAAAGTGAGGGCATACATCGACACTCACACTTCATTGTGCAATTTTACTTTTCTTGTCATTCCCTCTCTTGGAAACATTAGGTACATTGTTGCCCACAATGAGACATTGCACTTGTCCTCTCTTACAAAAAATATGAGACCATTTGCACTTTTCCTCTCTTGGAGAAATTACGCATGATGTTCCTTAAGATGAGACATTGCACAAACTAAGCAAAATCCCTTTGAACATTCTTCACATCATTTCAAAAACATTTTATTTTGTCGCATCTTATCAAAGTTATCGAGAGGTATAGCTTTGATATGGTTTGAGCAGGAAGTGCATCCAGTGACATGACTTTACCCATAGCCACTTGTGTGTGTGTGAGTGCATACCAACCATGTGTATGTTTCTCACTTTTGGGCCTTCTCACCCGACGAACAACCAAAAATTCTTGTCGCCCTAGAGTGAGTACACATCTTTTTGGACAAACAACCTAGACATGATCCACAACTAGTTGGACAAATGGTCGAAGCTTGATCCCACCTTTTTACTTCCCTTCTTCTCTTCATTCTAGTTCTTGTCATTGCATGATCATTTATCTTGTTTTACTGCAAATCATCCACCCCTGAATGTCTTATTTCGCACTGATGTCGACTTGACTTGGAATCTTGAATCTTGGGGGCTTGACCATCTCCTTCATCTTTCTCATTATTCACCATCCATGCCACTTGGATACTTTATTGTGAGTTTGAAGAAAGTCTCATCCTCTCACAAAAGTGGGGACTAAATGTGTCACCAAAAAGCGTAGCCTTAAAAATTTTCATTCATTTGGGCCCTTTCTTGTGGTTTTTAACCTAGTTTTGCTTAGATTCTAAGGCATCTTGCAAAGGTGTTGTGAAGTGTTGTAACACATTTCCTCACTTTTCTAAGATCTTTTCATCATAATTCACCTAAATAACCCCTTTCCAAGCCTTAGTCTAAAGTGTTGTAAGGTGTTGTAACTAACCCTCACACTTTTCTAGTCTCGTCATTACTAAATCAACCCTTTCTTATGGCATAATGACCCCTTAATGCACTTATAGGTCCTATCTTAGGTGTGTTGACAATCCCAACAAACATCATTAACCACATGTTAATTCCCAACAACCACTCAAAAATTCCCAGGTGGACTAGGTCACCACCTTGGGCGACTTAGTCCCATGTGGCATAAAAATCAAAATTAATTTAAAATTCTTGCGGTATTTTGTCTCCTAAACACTAAGGTTGGCCTGTGTGGTGTTATTTTCAGGAAAATTAGGGTACATCATGTATAAATAAGGGTTTTTCTCATCTTTTTCACCCTAATTCTCTTCTATTATATTCATTCACTCATTCTTCTCAAGCACTCTTCTCTCATTTTTGTCAAGCTAGCTAGAGTTTGAGAATCCTAAGTTAACAAGACATCTTTTATGAAGCACTCAAAGGATAATTGTTGCAACAACCCAAGATCTCTCATGGTGGAAAGGTAATAATTTCATCGTTTTATGTTCATACTTCATTACATTTTCTATTCATTTTGGTTTAGTTACTCAAAAAGGGTTTGACCACTTGACAAACCCCCATGCCCTAACAATCAACATTTCTTTCTCTCTTGATGTGTTTGTAGATTTAAGTACATTGAAGGTCATTGAAGGCTTTTGAGACTTGTTGAAGACCTCTCCTTGCTTGCAAAGTCTAAACATCCACTAAAATTCACTTTCAAGCTCGAGAATTAGAGTTTCAAAAGCGGACACCTATAAAGAACCAAAGTGCAGACCAAGGGATTCCACTTCCACTCTCTGATTTTCAGAAATTCAAAATAAGACTAAGTCACCAACAATGGTGACCTAGTCTCACTGAACCTGCCTTTCAATGATTTTTACATATTCAGACAACCATTTGGCAGATACGGGCTCCAGACCAGTTTTCCCAGATCTGGGACTAAGTCACCCAAATCGGTACAAGTGTCCCAGTCAACTTTTGCTACAATTTCATCAGTATTCTAGACCTCCATCTCATCCCTGAAGTCAAACACCAAACACAAGTAGAGATGAAAGAAAAAAATGAGCTTAGAGCCAAACACGGGTCACCACAAAGAGAGAGTCATTGGGTTTGAAAGAACCCTTTACAGGACACAAATACCTGGAAAAAAATGACAACATAGGCCAATAGAGATCGCATCGATGACAAAGAGAAAGGACGCAAGCACGGGCAAGAACAAAAACAGGATCAAGTCACGTTTACCACAAACTCTCAAGCCAAAAAAATCAAATGCAGAGCCCTCAGACACACGACCTTAGACCCACAAATTTTTCAAAAGAAGACCCACGATTTTTAGTGAGCAAGACTCACAAAAAAAATCAAAGAAAAAAACTCAAACTTCAAAATACAAAGAGCCACAAAAATTCAATCTTCAAGAGCTTGAAAAAAATTTCTTTCAAGTTTTTTTAGAAGATTAATTTTCAGTCACTTGGGTTGTGATACTATGTTCATGAAGTGAATCGGTAATTGCTTACTTGCTTAATTTAATAAAAGGAGAAGATTGCAATAAATAGGAGTTATAGAGCACAATAGATATTTAATGAAATGACCTACCTCTACCTACCTACAATTGTAGACATTTAATATGTCTAACAACCTCACCTACTAAATTAACTAATTATATTAAAAGATTGACCATTAATAATATAAAGAAATATTATTCTAACAAAAAAGAGGTTGGAACAATAAGGTTATTGTAGATTTATGAAGGGAAAATAGTAGAGGATGAATTTAGACATGTAAGGAAGCAAAACACAAGGAACGCCATGAACCCATGGAAAAATAAACGAAAAAAGAGATGAATCAAGAAATATGTAAAAAATATGATGTAATTGAAGATAAAAAAAAGATGTTTGTAGGAATATATAGAATGATTTGAAGGTAAGATCATGGGAAAAATATAATGGGAGGTATATTTCACTATTAATCTGATTGATGACTTGATTTGGGAAGGAAATAAAAACATAAAAGAAATTAAAAAAAATTGTGTTTCACGTCAAGTTCACAAAAATGAAAGATGAAATTGTTATTACCTTATTTATAGAGAGAATAATTTCATATTCCTAAGGTTTATTAATTAGATCAATGTTTAGAACAGTATCCTTAAGAAAATAAGTGTAAGAATATAAAATTGATAAATAAATAAAATTAACACATTTACGGTTTTTGATTTGTATATATGGAACAAGGTTAAGCTATAATTATGTTTATAAAATGATAATTTCCAACAATATAAATAAAGACAAAGAATTTGAAATAGGCTCAACAATTGTTTGAAACATGATTCCAGTGTAGAGATTAATTTCTAATGCCATGATGCTAGTGTACCCACGAGGATGCCAACACAACCGTAGTATAGTATTGTATATTAAAATAATATGAAGTGTTCGTACAACTAACAATGACCTACAAAATAAAAATAAACAATGAAGGCTACATATAAAAATACATAGAAATTTGTATAAATAAAGATAATAAATATAAATTTATAAGAAGGGGTTTATGAATAAAAAATCATTTAATAAATGTAAAATAAATATAAGAATTCTCAACACAAGACCTATGTCCAGGACAAGAAAAATGATTAAAATTGCATAGAAGCTTGCAATATATATATTGTGAATGTATAGTATGATTGAAGAGACTACAAATATATAATACAACGTGCTCTCAAGATATATGTCCCCTATAAAAGTAGTGCTAAAATGAAAGTGAGTTATGTGTTACATGTGTTTACCAAGGATGTAATACCCCTCCGTTTTGTCCTTTTGATTGAACAGTGTTCTACTCTTTTATGTTGTATTTTTGTTTGTACCTTGACTATGGTACCTGACTGTTATTTGATCACTATCTATTAAGTGGTGTTAATGTTATCATTTTGGCATGTTTTGAGATTAGCATTATGGGTGTTCGAATTAATGATGTTTATGCTTTGGATTATATTAATATGTTAGATCTGTTGGCTAGTTGCATTATATTGGTGAAGGGGATGGTATCGCATCATTTGCTTGCGAGCGCCCTACGATTCCGTGATTTCCTCTTCACGATGTGTATTTTATGCTGTTTATACTATATGTTGTTGTTTACTTTATTTTCAAGTTGACAAGTACAGGACATCGACTCCACCTGGTTTCACAGGTTTGAGCATGTCCAATGCCGAACGATATTCAATTGGGAGATAGTAACTAGGTTTTCCGTGCCAAGTCATCACCCTAGTCTTAGTGTGTCGTCTATTGTTAGTCGGGTTGTGTTGCTTTTATGTTGATCATCTTGCCTTGATTTTATTTAATTGCAGGTTAAAAGGGTAATTAAATGGCTTAATACATTTAAGTTGATTAATTTGATATAGGATTATGTTGAAATGTAATTTATTTTATTATTAATTTAATTTAATTAATAAATAATTTAATCGTTGATTAAATCTATTTTATTAATTAATTAAATTTATGATGTTGAAATAAGTTAAGTTGTTCATTTTGAAATTATTGTTATTTTGCTTGAATTTGAAAATAAAAGAAATATTTAAAAGTCAAATTAGAAAATTTCAATTCAAACTTGGAAAAATGAGATATTTTTTATTTCTGTTTTCAGAAATTTATGTGGGTGGTTGTAGGAATTTTAGGATTTTTTCCTTATCATTGTTTTGTTCTTCACAAGTTTGGATAAAAAAAATTGGAAAAAGATTGAAATAGAAAGTGGAGGAATTGTTGGATTTTGTGGGTTTTGGGATTGAAGCTGCAAAAATTTGTGGAACTAGATTTGGAAGCAAGGTTGGAAGCTAAGCATCATCTGGATCTCCTCAAACTCAAAGAAATCAGGTTCATGTCTTAGAAATTGGTTGCTTTTGAGATTTTAAGTTGTATATGTTTTATTGTTGAAAATCATGTTGGAAAATTTAAGAAAAAAAAAAAAAACCAGATCTATGTTGGAAACTTCATGTTGATTTTGTTGGCAAATCACAAACCCTTGTTTTTCTCTATTTGGGTTTTCTCAAGAAAATAAAAATGGTGTTCTTGGCTATGGCTGGTTGTTTTCAACTTGGGCTTCTCCATTTAATTGCAATTTTAGTTGTGAAAATAGATATATAAGTGTATATATATATATATATATATATATATATATATAGATATATATATATATATAAATATATTATATATCTATATTTATTTATAAATTTCCTTATTTTAAAAGAAAAATGTTTGCTGTTAAAACTTTTTTTGTAAAAATCCCACATGAGAGGGCGCGGATTTCAAAAATCCGCAGGTTGGTTTTTGTTTCTATAAAAAAAAAAAATTAAAAATTATTGTGGGGGGGCTAAGGGCTCACCCCACCACACCCCCCATGGGAGGCGTGTGGGGGGAGCTGCGCCCAGCACGACCCCCACTCCTCCCGTCCGCAGCACCACCGGTGGAGGTCGGTTGTGCTTCGCACAGCCGTGCCACCACTGGTGGGGTCAGCCGTGCTAAGCACCGCCGGCCACTCCACCAAATTCGCCTCTGCCCTGCACCATACCTGTCGCCCCTGCAAAATAGAATGTCACCGCCATGGCTGTACCTGGAAACTGCGTGCGGCCGTAACCCTAAGCGCGCCTCCCCATGCGAAAACGCGTGGGACCCTTTTGTATGGCAATGAATTTTATATATATAATATTTTATATATTATAATATATAATATTAAAATATTTTTAATAATATTTTATATTATATTTTATAATATTAAAATATTATTAAAAATATATATATAAATATAACATTTTGTATATTATATGTTGTAATATTAAAATATTTTATATTATAATTTATGATATTAAAATATTATTATATATATTTTGTTAAAATATATAATTGTAGTTGGGGATAAATTTAATATGCATAGGAAATTATTGTTTTTCTAATGGCATGATTTAAGTCTAATTGGGGGAATGGAAAATACATTGACTTTAGTTAAATCATTGTTTTGTTTGTAAACATTATTTTAAAAGGGAATAGTTTTGATTTAAAATAATATGTTTTCAAGTCAAGTTAATTATTTTTAAATGGTTATATTGAAATGAGGAAACAATAATTATTTTAAAGCAACGTAATTATTTTATATGTTGAACGGGTTAATTTTCATTATTTAAATGCAAGTAGGGAAATTAAATAAATAGTGTTAATTTCTCTTTTATCTTAAAAGGCGTATTTTAATTCAGTTTTATTGATGCAATATATTACTGAATGAAATGAGGAAATGGATTTAGAATATCCAAAGGTAGTTTCTTTCAATTGCCTTTAGTGAACTTTTCCTTCATGTTCTTGTTTTGAGGAATGGAGTTATAGAGTTTAATAAGTCTTCTAGATGGGGTTTTCAGTTATGTGGGTTGTCATATCATGTTTGTCAATCTATTGTGAGTTCCTTGGGTAGTGCATGGTGTCTAGTTAGTATTTACCCAGTTTCCACGAACGAGGATGTTTTGTGTCTCCTGTGAAAAGAGTGGATTATGGGATCCGCGTCTCCTTGTAAGGAGTGACCTTGTTATGTGAATTGTTGCCTCCAATATTGGAGTGAGTTTCATTTTATGTCACCTCCTGTGAATGGTGTGGTCGTGATATCTTGTTTGTTGCACTTTGTACCCTTGGTGATTGGATGGTCTGTGTGTTGTCAAGTAGAAGAGTGGCTTCTGTAGGGGCCAAAGCTCGGAAGAGGTAAGATTGGGTAACCTTCGAAAGTGGTTTAATCAAGTGATAACTAAAACAATACTTAGAAGATTAAGACTAACTTCTCATTAATCAAGATAAGTTGGCATCACGCATAAACACAAGGGCTCGTTTAGACTTGGGATGAGTGGGAAGGCCTGGAGAGGCAAGGTCATCTATCTTGCCTGTACGAAAGGTATTTGACCCCGCATAAGTAAGTATGAGGGTTGGGGATCAATTGAGGCCACCATCTTGATGATCTGCAGTGGTTAACTCATGACAAATTGTGTGATGACACTCTGTCTAGGACAACAGTTGGTACTTGTTTATTGTGGGTATGGTTTTCATAACATACCTGATGTGACCATAGTTGGTATTCGATTATTATGTGTATGGTTCTCTTATCATACTTGATCTACTTTATTTTTGGAAGCAATGTGACCATGTTGAGTTGTACTTGTGTTGTGCATGTGGTTGGTTGTTTCAATTTGGTTCAGTTTTGTGTTAGTTTATGCCTAGGTGTAGATGTCCTTGGCTAGGATTCCTTGTTACTATCTCCTAGCATGGGGGGTGGGCCTTTCGGTTCCACTTGGTTGGGTGGCATTCACCTAAATCCGTTGGGCTTTCTTCATGTTTGTGTGGATGAGACTTCTAGTTGGAGAGCTCTTTGGATTCAGTATTAGTTCTTTCTTTATTTCATTTTAGTTGATCTTGTATTATTTTACCCCTCAGTTGTTATCGAGGTGGAAGTTGTAATTGTAATTATGTCTATCGAACTTACCTCATTCGGGGAATGAGAGTTGTAATCTTATTGTTATAATGGATTAATGCAATTGAAAGTTATCTCTTATGCTTGTTGTAACTTATCTTAATTGGAATGTATGCGTTTAATTTCATAAGTAAATATATGATATGGTTTATATTCATGTTTTTGTTGAGGTTCTATATAACCTCTGTCTTGTAACCTTAGAGGTTGTTGGCATTAGTTAGTGAACTTGCATGTTAATTGTACTTAAACAAAAAAAAATTGGTCCATTTAAGTAGTTAATTGCAACTTCCTCTAGGGTTGTGTGGCGGGGCATTACAAAGAAGGCCTTAGTTAATTATGCATTTAAATAGTGAAGCATTCTTATGGAAGATAATTAGTTTTTCTACTTGTAGAAATTTCACTCTACATGGAAAAATATGCACTTGTAGAAATTTCACTCTACATGCAAAAATATGAGAAGGTGTGAATTTGTGGTTACATGAAGCACTATTAAAGTGTGTGTGCATAGTCATTGCAAACATTGATTAATTTTTTGTGCAGTTCGAGTCAACAAAGCTATTGGATCCAATTTTTATCATCAATTTTTTATTAGAGCTAGATGTGGTGATACATGAATAAGAATCCTTCTCACTTTGTGTAGTCACCAATGTATATAATACTACTATTATGTGAAGTTTGTTTAATAACTTGTCAGTGCTTGTTGAGGCTAAGGACATTATAACCCATTTTATTGATAAAATTTATACCAAGTAACTTGGTGTGCTTCTCAAAATACTAAATGTGTCAAATTTATCAAAATAATAAGATGAACCAGAAAGTGTTATCGGATTTTTCATTTGTATGCATCACAATGCTAAGTTATTAGTGAAGACGTGGTAAGATACAATTTTTCAAGAACATGGAACTATGTATGTCATTCATACTAGTGCATCTTCTCCACTCTAAGTATGTTATTATATATCCTATATGGGTAATAATTTTGTACCATTGGCTTGAGAATTATTCTTAAGAATGGGATGTATGAGATGAATATTACATGTCATGAGATACATCAGCTACTTCAAAATGATATTGAAACCCTTCTCATATAAATACGGTTATTCTTATAGTTATTGGTTCTAGTTTTAGAGATGTTTAATATTTTGGAAAGTGTTGTATATCTAAATGATTTGGATCATACCAAATAACACTATCAATTGTTGAATGTATTATGAAACTTATTAGAAAGGTTGTAAACACCAAACACATTTAGTTAAATATGGTAGAAAGGTTGTAAAAACCAAACACATTTAGGTTGTAAAACTAACTCAAGGAAAATATGAGGAGTAACTACCTATAACACCTTTTCTTAAACTAAAAATAATAACAAGACAAGCACAAAAGAGAATCTCCTCAAATCAAGATTTTGATTCATAACAAAAATATCCTTTGAGAAAGAAGGAATGGAAAATAAATTGATGGAGCTCAAAAAGAAAGGCCACACCATCATTGCTTATCTAGTATGATGGATACGTGTTTGAGCATGAATAAATTGGTAAAATAATAGGAAATTTTTTAAAACAAAATCAAACAAAATTTTGACAAGTGAGGGGAAAGCCTCAAAAATTGTGCTAAAATGACTCCTAAAATATGTTGACCAAATGAAGACTAAAATAGATAGTTGCACATTATAAAGTAGAAATTGTAAAGATATGTAACTTTTGACTCCATTTTAGGAACCTCTTGTCACTACATGATATAACTATGTTACATTACACAGATGTAAATATTTTTAGGTACGTAAAAAGGATATGCTGGGTAAAAGCACAAGGTTGTGTCACACTTTCAACCAACATATCAGCACAACCGAATTTAAGTATTTCTAACTAAAAATCAATTTTGGTCAAACATATGACCTAATAAAATTCATTCTAGCTAAGTTAGATACTTCCAAAATCTATTCAACTAAAATTGTTGGCTAAAAATATATGAAGCACCACTTTGAGTCCAATTTACCAAAAAAAAAAATTATTTGAAAAACTTGAAGTTTTAATAACTATTCCTCATGTAAATAACATTTTTTTTTAATGTAAAAATACTCTTTTGTAGATCCATAAGTGTAGTTTTCAAAAATATATTTATTTTAATAGTTTAATTATTATCATTATTTATACTAAAAGTAGGTTATCAGCAAAAAATATTATTTTGATTACCATGCCAAGGAAAAATACTAAAACTTATTAAAAAAAATTGAAAAAAATATGATGCACTAGATAAAAGAATCTATTTCAAGATGACAAAGGCTATCCAGCCCACAAAAGAGCATGGGGCATGGATGCCTATGTCTATGCCTCCATATATTCTGACGTCCGTGTGAACCAGCCGTGTGTTGCAGATGTGAGATATTGTTTTTTGTTTTACATGTCTATTTTTTTTAATGATTTTTTTTTTTTAAGCTGTTTAGTTTTAAGTTTCAAAATTAAATGTCTATAATTTTTATTTTAGATTTGGTTTTTTTCTTTAAGTATAATATAATGTGAAATATATTATACATTATATAATATTATATATTAAAAATATAATGTAATAAATATATAATATTTTTTATATAAGTATAATTATATTAATATTTATTGTAAAATCATATATTTATAAATTTAGGTTTTTTTTCTATATAATAGAATATTTATATGGTCACACATTTTTTTTTGTTAATTTTAAGTTTCAAAATTAAATGTGTGTATAATTTTTAATTTAGCTTTGATTTTTTTCTTTAAGTATAATATAATGTTTAAATATATTATATATATTTATTACATTATATTTTTAATATATAATATTACATAATCTATAATATATTTAAACATTATATTATACTTAAATTAAAAAAACCAAATCTAAATTAAAAATTATACACACATTTAATTTTGAAACTTAAAATTAACAAAAAAAAATGTGTGACCATATAAATATTGTATTATATAGAAAAAAAACCTAAATTTATAAATATATTTTAAATATATGATTTTACGATAAATATTAATATAATTATACTTATATAAAAAATATTATATATATTTATTACAATATATTTTTTATATATAATATTATATAATCTATAGTATATTTCACATTAGATTATACTTAAAGAAAAAAACCAAATCTAAAATAAAAATTATAGACATTTGATTTTGAAACTTAAAACTAAAAAACTTAAAAAAAAAAATCATTAAAACAAAATGGACACGTAAAACAAAAAACAATATTTGACATCTGCAACACACGGCTGGTTCGCAAAGATATATGGAGGCATAGACATAGGCATCCATGCCCCATGCTCTTTTGGGGGCTGGATAGCTGGATAGACATAGGCATTCTTGGTGTGTATGGATTCTAGTGTCTTTGTTGAGATTAATGAAAAAGTCTGAAAAAAATTGAACTATTTTGTATGTAAGATTAATTTACGCCGAAGGCATATCCAATGTGCAGTGGATCAACCTAAAATGTTAAATCAATGGTTGAATACTTCCTATACAAAGTCTCTTGCAACAAATTGTTGTTCAGTACAAAACAACTATAGCATTAAATATTGTACGGTGATTTGACAGGTTTCTTCATATTTCCTGGTGAACCTTTAATAATATCTGCAGCTGGGTTTTGTGTAAGATTTACGAAAGAAATGTAGGTGGTTTCAGAAATGTCCACTTCCTTGACTCTACCAAAATCGATCTCATCCATCAAACATAGTTTACAGACATGTAGCCTACCCTTGTTTCGACATAGTGTGCCATAAATAATTATGAAAAATGATGTGTTGTACATTTTTTACACTCACACCTACAATTTACTTATGATACTTTACAGATTGCTTCATTTTTTTCTTTATTCCAACCTTCTAGTCTAACCTTCTACATACTTCTATGTTTAATAATTTGGTCTATTTTGTTTTCAACCAATTTCTTCAAATTATATAACTAACTAATTATCATATTACAATTCAATTTTTAATATATAATATTACATAATCTATAATATATTTAAACATTATATTATACTTAAAAGAAAAAAACCAAATCTAAATTAAAAATTATACACACATTTAATTTTGAAACTTAAAATTAACAAAAAAAAATGTGTGACCATATAAATATTCTATTATGTAGAAAAAAAACCTAAATATATGATTTTACAATAAATATTAATATAATTGTAATTATATAAAAAATATTATATATATTTATTACATTATATTTTTTATATATAATATTATATAATCTATAATATGTTTCACATTATATTATACTTAAAGAAAAAAACTAAATCTAAAATAAAAATTATAGACATTTAATTTTGAAATTTAAAACTGAATAGCTTAAAAAAAAAATCCATAAAAAATGGACACGTAAAACAAAAAACAATATCTAACCTCCAAAGGTCTGTTAGAACCAACGCCAGCAACCTATTATCTGTAGCATCCAGCCTGGCCATTAGACCTCACGTTGCCAGAAATCGCAAGTAGGATGGGCAATTAATGTGCAGCAAGGCAGTAAATCAAAAGTAACATTTTCCCACAACCACTTCATCCCTATTCTATTTATTATGGATTTGTGTGAATTTCTATTTATTATGGGGCATGGATGCCTATGTCTATGCCTTCACTTATTCTGACGTCCGTACAAACCAGTCGTGTGTTGCAGATGTCAGATATTAATTTTTGTTTTACGTGTCCATTTTATGTTCGTGCGAACCAGCCGTGTGTTGCAGATGCCAGATATTGTTTTTTGTTTTACGTGTTCATTTTTCTTTTAATGATTTTTTTTTTAAGCTATTTAGTTATAAGTATTAAAATTAAATGTCTAAATTCTTTTAGGCAATTTTAATATAATTATTTTCTATTTCTGACAAAGAAAGGTTAATACAGGTCAAAGAAAACATTGTAAAATAGTTGGTACAAGATTCATCAGATAAGACCCTGCCACTGTGTTGGCGAGGGAAAAATATTCAGGTGAAGGGATTTTTTAAGTTGTTCTTATTTCACACATGAGAATTCATTTTTATGGATCTTATTGTAAATTTCTTATATTGTATAGATTATATGAATTAGGCTAATACCCTATCAAGAGTTTACCAGATCCATTACAGATGTAACATCATACTTCAAACCATTAACATTCAACTTCAAAAGCATCTCACCAAAAACAAAAAAATGCAAAGTTGGAAATCCCTCCAGAGGGTTATTTGATAATCAGTGTAAGAATGCTTGAACTTTAACATAGAGAGGGGTGAGAGTCCCTGTTTTCAAAATAATGAACACCACAAAGTCTTGATGCAGGGGTCGATTCCATCATACCATTAAAAGAAATTGAATCTCGATTGGCCAATGTAACCCGTTTTAATCACTGTTTTGAATATTGGTTCGTGGGCATTTCCTTTCAACCTGGAAATACATACTGTGACTAACACCAACTTACAAATATGAGCTTTTGGTCGGCTGTATAGACATTTCCATTTGTAGGGAATGACATGATTTGGAAGTTCTTTATTGCCTAAAACTGTCATAATGTATTTTCAGGGGACTCGTTCACCGTTACATGCTACATGTTCAAAGTCGTGGTAATGGGTGCAACAGTTTTCAGGTAGGTCCCAAAGGTAACGTCAAAATCAACATTCATTTGGACAAGATCAAATGGCAACTATTGCAGCTGCATAGGAATGATGTGATATGTTTTAGAAAGCTTCATAGTATGTTAAAGTTTAGTGTTTGATGGGTTCTCTGGTAGTTGTTTGCTACTATTGTATTTTGTGCTTTGTTCTTGCTGCTGTGCACCTCTTGCAGTTGTTGTAGTTGTGCCTTGTTTGTAGTTTGTGGTGTTCTTGAGGACAGCTGGTCTTGTTTTCTTCCTTCTACTGGACAGCTTTGCTTGTTATTCCATTTGTAAATTCTTTGCATTGAATATAAAAAAAAAAAATGTCTATAGTTTTTATTTTAGATTTGGTTTTTTCCTTTAAGTATAATATAATGTGAAATATATTATCAATCATATAATATTATATATTAAAAATATAATGTAATAAATATATCTAATATTTTTTATATAAGTATAATTATATTAATATTTATTGTAAAATAATATATTTGAAATATATTTATAAATTTAGGGTTTTTTTCTATATAATAGAATATTTATATGGTCACACTTTTTTTTGTTAATTTTAAGTTTCAATATTAAATGTGTGTATAATTTTTAATTTAGATTTAGTTTTTATTCTATAAGTATAATATAATGTTTAAATATACAATAGATTATGTAATATTATATAACATAAATATTAAAAATAAAATGTAATACATATATATAATATATTAAAAATAAACAAAAAAATGTCTGATATAAATATAAATCTAATTATACTTATATAAAAAATATTATATATATTTATTACATTATATTTTTAATATATAATATTACATAATCTATAATATATTTAAACATTATATTATACTTAAAAGAATTAAACCAAATCTAAATTAAAAATTATACACACATTTAATTTTGAAACTTAAAATTAACAAAAAAAAATGTGTGACCATATAAATATTCTATTATGTAGAAAAAAAACCTAAATATATCATTTTACAATAAATATTAATATAATTGTAATTATATAAAAAATATTATATATATTTATTACATTATATTTTTTATATATAATCTATAATATATTTCACATTATATTATACTTAAAGAAAAAAATCAAATCTAAAATAAAAATTATAGACATTTAATTTTGAAATTTAAAACTAAACAGCTTAAAAAAAATGGACACGTAAAACAAAAAACAATATTTGACCTCCAAAGGTCTGTTAGAACCAACGCCAGCAACCTGTTGTCTGTAGCATCCAGCCTGGCCGTCAAACCTCACGCTGCCAAAAATCGCAAGTAGGATGGGCAATTAATGTGCAACAAGGCAGTAAATCGCAAGTAACATTTTCCCACAACCACTTCATCCCTATTCTATTTATTATGGATTTGTGTGAATTTCTATTTATTATGGGGCATGGATGCCTATGTCTATGCCTCCACTTATTCCGACGTCCGTACGAACCAGCCGTGTGTCGCAGATGTCAGATATTATTTTTTGTTTTACGTGTCCATTTTACGTTCGTGAGAACCAGAAGTGCGTTGCAGATGTCAAATATTGTTTTTTGTTTTACATGTTCATTTTTCTTTTAATGATTTTTTTTTAAGCTGTTTAGTTATAAGTATCAAAATTAAATGTCTATAATTTTTTATGCAATTTTAATATAATTAGTTTCTATTTCTGACGAGGAAAGGTTAATACAGGTCAAAGAAAGCATTGTAAAATAGTTGGTACAAGATTCATCAGATAAGACCCTGCCACTGTGTTGGCGAGGGAAAAATATTCAGGTGAAGGGATTTTTTAAGTTGTTTTTTGTTTCACACATGAGAATTCATTTTTATGGATCTTATTGTAAATTTCTTATATTGTACAGATTATATGAATTAGGCTAATACCCTATCAGGAGTTTACCAGATCCATTGCAGATGTAACATCATACTTCAAACCACTAACATTCAACTTCAAAAGCATCTCACCAAAAACAAAAAAATGCAAAGTTGGAAATCCCTCCAAAGGGTTATTTGATAATCAGTGTAAGAATGCCTGAACTTTAACATAGAGAGGGGTGAGAGTACCTGTTTTCAAAATAATGAACGCCACAAAGTCTTGATGCAGGGGTCAATTCCATCATACTGTTAAAAGAAATTGAATCCCGATTGGCCAATGTAACCTGTTTTAATCACTGTTTTGAATCTTGGTTGGTGGGCATTTCCTTTCAACCTAGAAATACATAATGTGACTAACACCAGCTTACAAATACGGGCTTTTGGTAAACTATATAGACATTGCCATTTGTAGGGAATGACATGATTTGGAAGTTCTTTACTGCCTAAAACCATCATAATGTATTTTTAGGGGACTCGTTCACCATTACATGTTAAATGTTCAAAGCCGTGCTAATGGGTGCAACTGTTTTTAGGTAGGTCCCAAAGGTAACGTCAAAATCAACATTCATTTGGACAAGATCAAATGACAACTATTACAGCTGCACAGGAATGATGTAATATGTTCTAGAAAGCTTCAGAGTATTTTAAAGTTTAGTGTTTGATGGGTTCTAGAAAGCTTCAAAGTATGTTAAAGTTTAGTGTTTGATGGGTTCTCTGGCAGCTATTTGCTGCTGTTGTATTTTGTGCTTTGTTCTTGCTGTTGTGCTCCTCTTGCAGCTGTTGTAGTTGTGCCTTGTTTGTAGTTTGTGGTGTTCTTGAGGACAGTTGGTCTTGTTTTCTTCCTTCTACTGGATAGCTTTGGCTGTTATTCCATTTGTAAATTCTTTGCATTGAATATAAAAAAAAAAAATGTCTATAATTTTTATTTTAGATTTGGTTTTTTTCTTTAAGTATAATATAATGTGAAATATATTATCAATTATATAATATTATATATTAAAAATATAATGTAATAAATATATAAAATATTTTTTATATAAGTATAATTATATTAATATTTATTGTAAAATAATATATTTGAAATATATTTATAAATTTAGGTTTTTTTTCTATATAATAGAATATTTATATGGTCACACTTTTTTTTGTTAATTTTAATTTTCAATATTAAATGTGTGTATAATTTTTAATTTAGATTTGGTTTTTATTCTATAAGTATAATATAATGTTTAAATATATAGTAGATTATGTAATATTATATAACATAAATATTAAAAATAAAATGTAATACATATATATTATATTAAAAATAAACAAAAAAATGTCTGATATAAATATAAATATAATTATACTTATATAAAAAATATTATATATATTTATTACATTATATTTTTAATATATAATATTACATAATCTATAATATATTTAAACATTATATTATACTTAAAAGAAAAAAACAAAATCTAAATTAAAAATTATACACACATTTAATTTTGAAACTTAAAATTAACAAAAAAAAATGTGTGACCATATAAATATTCTATTATGTAGAAAAAAAACCTAAATATATGATTTTACAATAAATATTAATATAATTGTAATTATATAAAAAATATTATATATATTTATTACATTATATTTTTTATATATAATCTATAATATATTTCACATTATATTATACTTAAAGAAAAAAACCAAATCTAAAATAAAAATTATAGACATTTAATTTTGAAATTTAAAACTAAACAGCTTAAAAAAAAAATCATTAAAAAAAAAATGGACACGTAAAACAAAAAACAATATCTGACCTCCAAAGGTCTGTCAGAACCAACGCCAGCAACTTGTTGTCTGTAGCATCCAGCCTGGCCGTCAGACCTCACGCTACCAGAAATCGCAAGTAGGATGGGCAATTAATGTGCAACAAGGCAGTAAATCGCAAGTAACATTTTCCCACAACCACTTCATCCCTATTCTATTTATTATGGATTTGTGTGAATTTCTATTTATTATGGGGCATGGATGCCTATGTCTATGCCTCCACTTATTCTGACATCCGTACGAACCAACCGTGTGTTGCAGATGTCAGATATTATTTTTTGTTTTACATGTCCATTTTACGTTCGTGTGGACCAGCCGTGTGTTGCAGATGTCAGATATTTTTTTTGTTTTACGTGCTCATTTTTCTTTTAATGATTTTTTTTTAAGCTGTTTATTTATAAGTATCAAAATTAAATGTCTATAATTTTTTATGCAATTTTAATATAATTAGTTTCTATTTGTGACAAGGAAAGGTTAATACAGGTCAAAGAAAGCATTGTAAAATAGTTGGTACAAGATTCATCAGATAAGACCTTGCCACTATGTTGGCGAGGGAAAAATATTCAGGTGAAGGGATTTTTTAAGTTGTTCTTATTTCACACATGAGAATTCATTTTTATGGATCTTATTGTAAATTTCTTATATTATACAGATTACATGAATTAGGCTAATACCCTATCAGGAGTTTACCAGATCCATTGCAGATGTAACATCATACTTCAAACCACTAACATTCAACTTCAAAAGCATCTCACCAAAAACAAAAAAATGCAAAGTTGGAAATCCCTCCAAAGGGTTATTTGATAATCAGTGTAAGAATGCCTGAACTTTAACATAGAGAGGGGTGAGAGTACCTGTTTTCAAAATAATGAATGCCACAAAGTCTTGATGCAGGGGTCAATTCCATCATACTGTTAAAAGAAATTGAATCCCGATTGGCCAATGTAACCTGTTTTAATCACTGTTTTGAATCTTGGTTGGTGGGCATTTCCTTTCAACCTGGAAATACATAATGTGACTAACACCAGCTTACAAATACGGGCTTTTGGTAAACTATATAGACATTGCCATTTGTAGGGAATGACATGATTTGGAAGTTCTTTACTGCCTAAAACCATTATAATGTATTTTTAGGGGACTCGTTCACCATTACATGTTAAATGTTCAAAGCCGTGCTAATGGGTGCAACTGTTTTTAGGTAGGTCCCAAAGGTAACGTCAAAATCAACATTCATTTGGACAAGATCAAATGATAACTATTACAGCTGCACAGGAATGATGTTATATGTTCTAGAAAGCTTCAGAGTATTTTAAAGTTTAGTGTTTGATGGGTTCTAGAAAGCTTCAAAGTATGTTAAAGTTTAGTGTTTGATGGGTTCTCTGGCAGCTATTTGCTGCTGTTGTATTTTGTGCTTTGTTCTTGCTGCTGTGCTCCTCTTGCAGCTGTTGTAGTTGTGCCTTGTTTGTAGTTTGTGGTGTTCTTGAGGACAGTTGGTCTTGTTTTCTTCCTTCTACTGGATAGCTTTGGCTGTTATTCCATTTGTAAATTCTTTGCATTGAATATAAAAAAAAAAATGTCTATAATTTTTATTTTAGATTTGGTTTTTTTCTTTAAGTATAATATAATGTGAAATATATTATCAATTATATAATATTATATATTAAAAATATAATGTAATAAATATATAAAATATTTTTTATATAAGTATAATTATATTAATATTTATTGTAAAATAATATATTTGAAATATATTTATAAATTTAGGTTTTTTTTCTATATAATAGAATATTTATATGGTCACACTTTTTTTTGTTAATTTTAATTTTCAATATTAAATGTGTGTATAATTTTTAATTTAGATTTGGTTTTTATTCTATAAGTATAATATAATGTTTAAATATATAGTAGATTATGTAATATTATATAACATAAATATTAAAAATAAAATGTAATACATATATATATTATATTAAAAATAAACAAAAAAATGTCTGATATAAATATAAATATAATTATACTTATATAAAAAATATTATATATATTTATTACATTATATTTTTAATATATAATATTACATAATCTATAATATATTTAAACATTATATTATACTTAAAAGAAAAAAACAAAATCTAAATTAAAAATTATACACACATTTAATTTTGAAACTTAAAATTAACAAAAAAAAATGTGTGACCATATAAATATTCTATTATGTAGAAAAAAAACCTAAATATATGATTTTACAATAAATATTAATATAATTGTAATTATATAAAAAATATTATATATATTTATTACATTATATTTTTTATATATAATCTATAATATATTTCACATTATATTATACTTAAAGAAAAAAACCAAATCTAAAATAAAAATTATAGACATTTAATTTTGAAATTTAAAACTAAACAGCTTAAAAAAAAAATCATTAAAAAAAAAATGGACACGTAAAACAAAAAACAATATCTGACCTCCAAAGGTCTGTCAGAACCAACGCCAGCAACTTGTTGTCTGTAGCATCCAGCCTGGCCGTCAGACCTCACGCTACCAGAAATCGCAAGTAGGATGGGCAATTAATGTGCAACAAGGCAGTAAATCGCAAGTAACATTTTCCCACAACCACTTCATCCCTATTCTATTTATTATGGATTTGTGTGAATTTCTATTTATTATGGGGCATGGATGCCTATGTCTATGCCTCCACTTATTCTGACATCCGTACGAACCAACCGTGTGTTGCAGATGTCAGATATTATTTTTTGTTTTACATGTCCATTTTACGTTCGTGTGGACCAGCCGTGTGTTGCAGATGTCAGATATTTTTTTTGTTTTACGTGCTCATTTTTCTTTTAATGATTTTTTTTTAAGCTGTTTATTTATAAGTATCAAAATTAAATGTCTATAATTTTTTATGCAATTTTAATATAATTAGTTTCTATTTGTGACAAGGAAAGGTTAATACAGGTCAAAGAAAGCATTGTAAAATAGTTGGTACAAGATTCATCAGATAAGACCTTGCCACTATGTTGGCGAGGGAAAAATATTCAGGTGAAGGGATTTTTTAAGTTGTTCTTATTTCACACATGAGAATTCATTTTTATGGATCTTATTGTAAATTTCTTATATTATACAGATTACATGAATTAGGCTAATACCCTATCAAGAGTTTACCAAATCCATTGTAGATGTAACATCATACTTCAAACCACTAACATTCAACTTCAAAAGCATCTCACCAAAAACAAAAAAATGCAAAGTTGGAAATCCCTCCAGAGGGTTATTTGATAATCAATGTAAGAATGCCTGAACTTTAACATAGAGAGGGTGAGAGTACCTATTTTCAAAATCATGAATGCCACAAAGTCTTGATGCAGGGGTCGATTCCATCATACTGTTAAAAGAAATTGAATCCCGATTGGCCAATGTAACTTGTTTTAATCACTGTTTTGAATCTTGGTTGGTGGGCATTTCCTTTCAACCTGGAAATACATACTGTGACTAACACCAGCTTACAAATACGGGCTTTTGCTCGGATGTATAGACATTGCCATTTGTAAGGAATGATGTGATTTAGAACTTCTTTACTGCCTAAAACCGTCATAATGTATTTTCAGGGGACTCGTTCACCGTTACATGCTACATGTTCAAAGCCGTGGTAATGAGTGCAATAGTTTTCAAGGAGGTCCCAAAGGTAACGTCAAAATCAACATTCATTTGGACAAGATCAAATGGCAACTATTGTAGCTGCACAAGAATGATGTAATATGTTCTAGAAAGCTTCATAGTATGTTAAAGTTTAGTGTTTGATGGGTTCTCTGGCAGCTGTTTAATTTTGTGCTTTGTTCTTGTTGTTGTGCTCCTTTTGCAGTTGTTGTAGTTGTTCCTTGTTTGTAGTTTGTGGTGTTCTTGAGGACAACTGGTCTTGTTTTCTTCCTTCTACTAGACAGCTTTGGCTGTTATTCCATTTGTAAATTCTTTGCATTGATTCGATATAAAAAAAAAGAAGTTTGTCTATAATTTTTATTTTAGATTTGATTTTTTTCTTTGAGTATAATATAATGTGAAATATATTATCGATTATATAATATTATATATTAAAAATATAATGTAATAAATATATATAATATTTTTTATATAAGTATAATTATATTAATATTTATTGTAAAATAATATATTTGAAATATATTTATAAATTTAGGTTTTTTTTATATATAATAGAATATTTATATGGTCACACTTTTTTTTGTTAATTTTAAGTTTCAATATTAAATGTGTGTATAATTTTTAATTTAGATTTGGTTTTTATTCTATAAGTATAATATAATGTTTAAATATACAATAGATTATGTAATATTATATAACATAAATATTAAAAATAAAATGTAATACATATATATAATATATTAAAAATAAACAAAAAAATGTCTGATATAAATATTAATATAATTATACTTATATAAAAAATATTATATATATTTATTACATTATATTTTTAATATATAATATTACATAATCTATAATATATTTAAACATTATATTATACTTAAAGAAAAAAAACCAAATCTAAATTAAAAATTATACACACATTTAATTTTGAAACTTAAAATTAACAAAAAAAATGTGTGACCATATAAATATTCTATTATATAGAAAAAAAAACCTAAATTTTTAAATAGATGATTTTACAATAAATATTAATATAATTGTAATTATATAAAAAATATTATATATATTTATTACATTATATTTTTAATATATAATATTATATAATCTATAATATATTTCACATTATATTATACTTAAAGAAAAAAACCAAATCTAAAATAAAAATTATAGACATTTAATTTTGAAACTTAAAACTAAACAGCTTTAAAAAATATATATCATTAAAAAAAAATGGACACGTAAAACAAAAAATAATATATGACATCTGCAACACACAGCTGGTTCGCATGGATGTCAGAATATATGGAGGCATAGACATAGACATCCATGCCCCATGCTCTTTTGGGGGCTGGATAGCCTTTGTCAGATTTCAAACCTTTGTCATACGAAACTGCTCTTATCAATTCATCCTACCTAGTAAGGCCCTAAATTAAAAAGAAAGGGAAAGTATAAATGTACGAACTGTCATGCCCGTCCTCCAATGGCCTGTCAGAACCACCGCCATCAGCTTGGCCGTCAGACCTCACGCTGCCAGAAATCGCAAGTAGGAAGAGCCACTAATGTGCAACAAGGCGGTAAATCGCAAGTAACATTTGTCCACAACCATTTCATCCCTACTCTATTTATTATGGATTTGTGTGAATTTCAAACCCGTGCCCTATAAGACCCGCATTTCTGGCCGCATCTCAAATTGGAGAAGGGGGATTTACTTGCATAGGCGCGGCCAACCATTGGTTTGCATTTTGCGCAAAGGGCCCACACCCAGCCATAGGCCACGAATTTCTTGGAATCAACCCCTGTATCAAGACTTTGTGGCGTTTGACCATGGGGCAAATTTGGTGGTCGGTTGGAGGACTTGGTGCCTTTAACAAGCAAGGCGCGATTTGTAGGTTCATTGGTTCTCATTTTATTCAACCATTTAATTATTGTTTACTTTGAGTTTCATCCAATTGTTTCTTTATTAACACATTAAGTTCCATATGTGAAAATAAGTGAAAATAAATTCCATAAGCTTAACCCATCATAGGTTCAAACTTAGTTGAGATAACATCTGATACTCGGATACATCCTGGCATTGGATAACATCCCTCTTTATTTTCCCTGCTTTCGTTTAAGCTTCAATGCAATTAGAAATAAATTTGATTTCTTTCTAAGAACAGCCTATCCCGCAACAGGGTATTCGAACAAAATCAATGAATTTATTTCTCTTTCAAACTATTACTGATACAACTCAAGTTGTAGATAGATCCTTATACACAAAAATAAACAGATTAAAGTTGCCCAGTTTTTATGTACAGGGTATGGTCAAGGTGGAGGTTAAAAAAATGAAACTACTATGAATCCTATTTCCTAACAGATTTAAGAAGCTAATCTTTACAATTGTGTATAGATTTTAATAAGCAAGGCGTGTAGGTGGAAAGGGGTTGCAAGTTTTTCTTTAATGTTGGTAAGATTATTTTTTTTTTGGTAGGGGATTTAGTTTCTCTTTTTCGACTTCTATAAGGGGATTATATCTATACAGCAGATCTCAAAACATGTGATTTGCATGATGTGGGCTCCTGAACCCACGCCTAGCTTGATCCGAGCACAGGAACAAATTCGTCAATCTTGACAGACTCTACAAAGAACTAGTGATGGCTTGTGGCCAGAGCAGGAGGCTTGGCCACAACACAGGATGTTTGCCTCTCCCAATCGCCCTACAAAATATTAAAATACAAAACGTTCAACCAAAAATAATGTAGCATATCCTTTTTACATACCTAAAAATATTTACATTTGTGTAATGTAGCATAGTTATATCATGTAGTGACAAGAGGTTCCTAAAATGGAGTCAAAAATTACTTATCTTTATAATTTCTACTTTATAATGTGCAACTATCTATTTTAGTCTTCATTTGGTCAACATATTTTAGGAGTCATTTTAGTATAATTTTTGAGGCTTTCCCCTCACTTGTGAAAACTCATTTTGATTTCGTTTTAAACAATTTCCTATTATTTTACCAATTTATTCATGCTCAAACACTTATCCATCATATTGGATAAGCAATGATGGTGTAGCCTCTCTTTTTGAGCTCCATCAATTTATTTTTCATTCCTTCTTTCTCAAAGGATATTTTTTTGTTATGAATCAAAATCTTGATTTGAGGAGATTCTCTCTTGTACTTGTCTTGTTATTATTTTTAGTTTAAAAAAAGCTGTTGTAGGTAGTTACTCCTCGTCTCTTCCTTGAGTGAGTTTTACAACCTAAATGTGTTTGGTTTTTTACAACCTTTCTACCATATTTAACTAAATGTGTTTGGTGTTTACAACCTTTCTAATAAGTTTCATAATATATTCAACAATTGATAGTGTTATTTGGTATGATCCAAATCATTTAGATATACATACTCTCACAAATAGTAAACATCTCTAAAACTAGAACCAATAACTATAAGAATAACTGTATCTATATGAGAAGGGTTTCAAAGACATTTTGAAGTAGCTGATGTATCTCATGACATGTAATATTCATCTCATACATTCCATCCTTAAGAATAATTCTCAAGCCAATTGTACAAAATTATTACCCATATAGGATATATAATAACATACTTAGAGTGGAGAAGAAGCACTAGTATGAACGACATATAAGTGTACATAGTTCCATGTTCTTGAAAAATTGTATCTTACCACATCTTCACCAATAACTTAGCATTGTGATGCATACATATGAAAAATCCAATAACACTTTCTGGTTCATCATAGTATTTTGATAAATTTGACACATTTAGTATTTTGAGAAGCACACCAAGTTACTTGGTATAAATTTTATCAAGAAAATGGGTCATAATGTCCTTAGCCTCAACAAGCACCAGCAGGTTATTAAACAAACTTCACATAATAGTAGTATTATATACATTGGTGACTACACAAAGTGAAAAGGATCCTTATTCATGTATCACCACATCTAGCTCTTATAAAAAAATGACAATAAAAATTGGATCCAATAGCTTTGTTGACTCAAATTGCACAAAAAATCAGTTAATGTTTGCAATGACTATGCACACACACTCTAATAGTGCTACATGTAACCACAAATTCACACCTCATATTTTTCCATGTAGAGTAAAATTTCTACAAGTGGAAAAACTAATTATCTTCCATAAGAATGTTTCACTATTTAAATGCATAATTAACTAAGGCCTCCTTGGTAAACACGTGTAACACATAACTCACTTGCATTTTAGCACTACTTTTATAGGGGACATATATCTTGAGAGCACATTGTATTATATATATTTATAGTCTCTTCAATCATACTATACATTCACAATATAAATATCGCAAGCTTCTATGCAATTTTAACCGTTTTTCTTGTCTTGGACATAGGTCTTGTGTTGAAAATTCTTATATTTATTTTACATTTATTAAATGAATTTTTATTCATAAACCCCTTCTTATAAATTTATATTTATTATCTTTATTTATATAAATTTCTATGTATTTTTATATGTAGCCTTCATTGTTTATTTTTATTTTGTAGGTCATTGTTAGTTGTACTAACACTTCATATTATTTTAATATACAATACTATACTATGGTTGTGTTGGCATCCTCATGGGTACACTAGCATCATGGCATTAGAAATTAGTCCCTACACTGGAATCATGTTTCAAACAATTGTTGAGCCTATTTCAAATTCTTTGTCTTTATTTATATTGTTGGAGATTATCATTTTATAAAACATAATTATAGCTTAACCTTGTTCCATATATACAAATCAAAAACCATAAATGTGTTAATTTTATTTATTTATCAATTTCATATTCTTATACTTATTTTCTTAAGGATACTATTCTAAACATTAATCTAATTAATAAACCTTAGGAATATGAAATTAATCTCTCTAGAAATAAGGTAACAACAATTTCATCTTTCATTTTGGTGAACTTGACGTGAAACACAAAAAAAATTATTTCTTTTATGTTTTTATCTCCTTCCCAAATCAAGTCATCAATCAGATTAATAGTGAAATCAACCTCTCATTATATTTTTCCCATGATCTTACCTTCAAATCATTCTATATATTCCTACGAACATTTTTTTTTTAAAATAAAAAAAATTGATGGAGGTCATCCACAAATTCTTTTTTGCTAGGGTAACATCTTTTTTTTTAATTTTCAATTACATCATATTTTTTACATATTTCTTGATTAATCTCTTTTTTGTATATTTTTCCATGGGTTCATGTTGTTCCTTGTGTTTTGCTTCCTTACATGTCTAAATTCATCCTCTACCATTTTCCCTTCATAAATCTACAATAACCTTATTGTCCCAACCTCTTTTTTGTTAGAATAATATTTCTTTATATTATTAATGGTGAATATTTTAATATAGTTAGTTAATTTAGTAGGTGAGGTTGTTAGACATCTTAAATGTCTACAGTTGTAGGTAGGTAGAGGTAAATCATTTCATTAAATGTCTATTGTTCTCTGTAACTCCTATATATTGTAATCTTCTCCTTTTATTAAATTAAGCAAGTAAGCAATTACCAGTTCACTTCATGAACATGGTATCAGAGCCCAAGTGACTGAAAATTAATCTTCTAAAAAATTTTGAAAGAATTTTTTTTCAAGCTCTTGAAGATTGAATTTTTGTCTCTTTGTATTTTGAAGTTCGAGTTTTTTCGCTTTGATTTTTTTTGTGAGTCTTGCTCACTAAAAATCATGGGTCTACTTTTGAAAAATTTGTGGGTCTAAGGTCATGTGTTCGAGGGTTCTGCATTCGATTTTTTTGGTTCGAGAGTTTGTGGTAAACACGTCCTGATCCTATTTTTGTTCTTGCCCATGCCAGCGTCCTTTCTCTTTGTCGTTGATGCGATCTCTATTGGCCTATGTGGTCATTTTTTTCTAGGTATTTGCGTCCTATAAAGGGTTCTTTCAAACCCAATGGATCTCTCTTTGTGGCGACCCGTGTTTGGCTTTGAGCTCATTTTTTTATTTCATCTCTGCTTGTGTTTGGAGTTCGACTTCAACCTATATTGTTTTTCTGGTCTTTGTGGATGTGTTTCATTGCCCTAGCCAAGCAGCGAATTCTCTCTATTGATAAATGTGATATCTGAATGATTAAGGTTGTGTTTCTCTTCTTTCAAGCTGCATTTTTTTTTGCTTCCTTCTACATAAAGATGAGATTTCTCTATGATTAGGGCACGTTTTGAAGTTTTCTTGTACGTTTTTTTCAAAAACCTAAACGCGTTTTTCATCCTCTCTTAGACGTGACTTCCAGTCTTCTTTTGTAGCTTTCTCTAGCTTCATTGGAGTCACCTGGTTTTCCCTAGACATCTTCTCTATTGGACACTTTTTTTATAGTGTTATTTATGCCCACATTTTTCAAAAAGTCGTGGCCATTTTCTGACCTAAGTTCATCCATGGCCACCTAGGGCTTCTGAGAATTTTGATTAGAATTTTGAACCTTTCATTCAAGTCGAAATTTTCTTCTGATTAACAGATTCTTGGTGGGTTTTTCGAGAGTTTTCATGGGCTAGTCTCAAAACTTTCTAGGTGTCTCGAAGTTCATGCCTCAAAATTTGTGCAAGTGGGTGTTGCCGAAATGTTTTGGTGGTTTTTGTGCCTTCACCAGTTTGACCTCGTGGTACGTGATGGCATCTTTGACAAATATAATTCTCAAAAGCATCTAGAAGTTTAATGAGAAGAATTATAACACTTGGAAGTAGTGCATGCTTATGGTCTTTGAATATTGTTGCCTCGATCAGGTCATTTTGACAAACTCAATTCATCCCACTCTAGCCAGAAAGGATCAAGACAAATGGGATGAATGCAACCGAGAAGATGTCATGCTCATCAAACTCTGAGTCACAGATGAGCAGCTACCTCAAGTACCATCTGGAAAAACCACTGCGGAAATCTGGGATCGTTTGAAGGCTCTTCATGAAACCTTCAATAAGAGCAAAGCATTCTTTCTCAAGAACGTGATCTTTTCCATCATGATGGTGAACCACAAATTTTAGGAGAAAGATGTATTATCTTGCACTTCTAGGGTGTTGCACCTAAAAGGAAAGAGGTCGTTCACACCTAAAATCTAGGAGGGTTCATTCAAAGGATTTATAGGGGTTTGATGTGTGTGTGAATGTGTCTAAGTGTAATAATCTAAATGTTGGAAATAGATAAAAGGGACTAAACACTTAGAAAATGCAACTTGTTTAAAGACACATTATAACATGTAAAGAGATAAATGAAATGCAATACAAAACAAGATAGAAGAGAGGAGAAGGAGTGCACCTAGAGGTTGAAGAGGGATGAGATGGAGGTCTGGAATACTGATGAAATTGTCACAAAAGCTGATTGGGACACTTGTGCCAATCTAGGCGATTTAGTCCTAGATCTCAAAAAATTGGTCTGGAACCCGTTTCTGTCAAATGGTTGTCTGAATATGTAAAAATCATTGAAAAGCAAGTTCAATGGGACTAGGTCACCATTGTTGGCGACTTAGTTTTATTCTGAATTTTTGAAAATCAGAGAGTGGAAGTGGAAGACCTCGGTTTGCACTTTGGTTCTTCACAGGTGTCCACTTCTGAAACTCTGATTCTCAAGCTGGAAAGTGACTTTTAGTGGATGTTTGGACTTTGCAAACAAGGAGAGGTCTTCAACAAGTCTCCAAAGCCTTCAATGACCTTCAATGTACCTAAATCTGCAAACACATCAAAAGAGAAAGATAAATGTTGATTGTTAGGGCATGGGGGTTTGCCAAGTGGTCAAATCCCTTTTGAGTAACTAAACCAAAATGAATAGAAAATGTAATGAAGTATGAACATGAAACAATAGAATTATTACCTTTCCACCATGAGAGATCTTGAGTTGTTGCAACAATCAACCCTTGAGTGCTTCACAAAAGATGTCTTGTTGAATTAGGATGCTCAAACCCTAGCTAGCTTTAGAAGGAGAGAAGAGTGCTTGAGAAGAATGAGTGAATGAATAGAATAGAAGAGAATTAGGGTGAAAAATATGAGAAAACCCTTATTTATACATGCCGTGCCCTAATTTTCTTGAAAATAACACCACACAAGCCGACCTTAGTGTTTAGGAGACAAATCCTGCAAGAATTTTAAGTTAATTTTGATTTTTATGCCACATGGGACTAAGTCGCCCAATGTGGCGACCTAGTCCATCTGGGCATTTTTTAGTGGTTGTGGGGAATTAACATGCGGTTAATGATGTTTGTCAGGATTGTCATCCAAAATACATGTAAGATAGGAACTATAAGTGCATTAAGGGGTCATTATGCCATGAGAAAGGGTTGATTTAGTGATGACGGACCTAGAAAAGTGTGAGGGTTATTTACAACACCTTACAACACTTTAGACTAAGGCTTGGAAAGGGTTTATTTAGGTGAATTATGATGAAAAGGCCTTAGAAAAGTGAGGAAATGTGTTACAACACTTTGCAAGACACCTTAGAATTTAAGCAAAACTACATTAAAAACCACAAGAAAGGGCCCAAATGAGTGAAAAGTGTCAAGGCTACACTTTTTGGTGACACATTTAGCCCCCACTTTTGTGAGAGGATGAAATTGCTTCAAACTCACACTAAAGTAGCCAAGTGGCATGGATGGTGAAGAATGAGAAAGATGAAGGAGATTGTCAAGCCCCCCAGGATTCAAGATTCTAAGTCAAGTCGACATTAGTGTGAAATAAGACATTCAAGGGTGAATGATTTGAAATAAAACAAGATACATGATCATGCAATGACAAGAACTAGAATGAAGAGAAGAAGGGAAGTAAAAAGGTTGGATCAAGCTTCGACCATTTGTCCAGCTAGTTGTGGATCGGATCTAGGTTGTTTGTCCAAAAAGATGTGTACTCACTCTAGGGCGACGAGACTTTTTGGTTGTCCGTCAGGTGAGAAGGCCCAAAAGGTGAGAAACATACACATGGTTGGTATGCACTCACACATGCAGGTGGCTATGGGGAATTTCATGCCGTTGGATGGGCTTCCTTCTCAAACCATATCAACGCTATACCTCCTGATAACTTTGATAAGATTCCACAAAAGAAAATGTTTTTGAAATGATGTGAGGAATGTTCAAAGGGATTTTGCTTAGTTAGTGCAATATCTTGAATCTTAAGGAACATCATGCGTAATGTCTCCAAGAGAGGAAAATTTCAAATGGTCTCATCTTGTTTGTAAGAGAGGACAAGTGCAATGTCTCATCGTGGGCAACATTGTACCTAATGTTTCCAAGAGAGGGAATCGCAAGAAAAAGAAAATCACATAATAAAATGTGAGTATTGATGTATGCCCCCTCTTTAAAGCGGTTGTTAACACCATTACTGTGAGCAATTTCTTTAAAGTAGAAGAGGAGGAAGACGTGAGAGCTTGTTTAGAAAGCCCTATGCCAAGTCATATGTTTATGATAAGCTACATCATGAAAGGGGAAGTATGTCACATGCGAGTCAACTTAAGACACATCATCCACATCTCAAGCTTGCTCTTATATGTTCATGAAAGGTTGATGACTAGTTGAAAGAGACAACGACAAGTGGCATATGAGGGAAGAGGCTAACTAACCCCTTGCCCCCACATAGTGTAGGACAAGAGTGAGCCGAAGGGATTGGCGAAATGCAAGGTTGAGTGAAAATTGGTATCAATTAGAGGAATGAGGTATCCCCACACAAGGGAGAGCACAAAAATCCTTAAGATGTTGAATTTTACAACTCAAGGCCTTATATTCATTAATAGAATGACCATGAACTTGGTGGTATGCACAAAAGGAATGTTTGTTGGAATATTTCTTTTGAGTTATGGGTGGAAGGGATAGCAAGTGATCTTGGAGGAGTCTCAACAAGATACCTTCTTGATCAAGGGGAGAAGTTGATCCTTTAGTTTGTAACAAAGAATCGTCTTGCTTAGTATAAGATGCCATACTTACACAAGGCACTATAGATTGTGATTTTGTATGCTCCTTTGGAAGAGTGTGTAAAATCCAAATCAGTAGTTGGTTGCGAGATGACATTGGCATTAAGCGAAGAGTCCTTTGTTGGTTTCAATTTTTGCAAAGGATCACTTTCTAAGGTTGGGTTAGAAGGGTGATTTGAGATGGTTTTGATGTGAGGTGAAGGCTTGGTGATTTCGATTAAAGGATAATAACCAAGACCATGATTAGTTGTCTGCATGATAGGCTCGATAGGGGTGGGGATACCTTGTTCGTTAGCACCACATCCTTTTCCACTATAGCCAAGTTGTTTCATGAGATCATAACCTTTTCCGTAAAAATTTTTCATTGCTTTTGGATCGGGTGAGGATGCGTTGTTGGCTTTTTTGTCTGAAGTAGTTGAGGTGGATGCTTTCGAAGGATCAACCGAGTCTTGAGTTGACAAGAATGTCATTCCCTTGTTAGAGTCTTTGTGGGTGATCTTGGATTCTCCTATTAAAGGAGGTGTGAAGTCTAAGGAACCCCAATCATCGTCTAAGAGCTACGTGATTTGCTCAATAGGTTGTTCTTTATTTGTTTGTTGTGCGGGTTCCATTTGGGTGGTTGGTGTTGAGGTGTTGAAATGATTCTCTGTGGATTTCTTAATGTTTAAGCAATTGTTAGGTTCAGGGTCGGCTTCAAGTGTGTACACTTTGTTTTTGTAGATGTACTTCATCTTACGATGAAGAGTGGAAGGCACTCCATTCATTAGACATATGAAAGTTCATGAGGCATGACATGGATTTTTTTTTCCAATGTGGCCATTCGAATTGTAAGAGGTATAGTGATCACACCGAGCGGTTGCTTTGTGACGTTGTCAAATCCTCTAATAGATAGAGAATTAGGTTTGATGTTTGATCTAGCAATGCCAAGCCTATCCAAAAGGCTCACACAACACACATTAAGAGCAGTGCCAGTATCTACAAGAGTTCACTTTATCCCTTTTGTGTCATATTGAGAGATTATTATGAAAGCTTCATTTTGTTTTTGCACATCCAAAGGAGGGAGCTCACTTTGGTGAAAAACAATACCAACATTGATTCCGTGAATAATAGCTGCTATGTCATTTGGTTGTTGTAAAGAGCGAAAATCTTAAATTCAAAACATCAACAATACTTTAAATAAATTCATTTATATTCAAAAGAAAGTCGACACTTCATCATTAGAGATCATAAAATCCAATCGATTTCAAAACAACGACTTAAAGTTGATAAATAGATTCATATACATGTCATCTTACACGACATTGATAATAATACAAAAGAAGTTGTAATATAATTTTACATTTCAAGACTTAGGCATTTTGTCGCCTTAAGCTCTACAATACATAATTTAAAGAATACAATAATACAAAAATGAAAATAACATCCTTTGATCTTCAATCCAATAGTTTATCTTCAATAATGAAGACGAGAACAAGAATCAGACACTTTTTCTGCCCAACCTCGAAGCTTACGCTTCCCCAGAATTCCTTAGTCATTCAAAGAATACCCGACCCTACACGAATCGCTTAGCAAAAAGTAGTCGACAAGCAAGATGGAATCTGGTGCGTGCCTAGTATAACTAGTAAAACCACAAGCATTTTCATTTTTCTAATTCATTTAAGAAACAAGCAAGTTCGATACTAGGATATGGTAGAGAGTTCATTCATTCCATCTATTTCAATGGTTCTTAAGTTACTTGGCCAAGTAAAATGTCATGCACGACAAATAAAAGCAGTTTTGGAAAAGCAAAACTACACTCTCTAATAACCCATATTCGGCACCCATTCCGGAAGGTAACTTTCCAAACACATGACATGCACATTCATTTATCAAGCATGCAAGGTTCCATTCAAATAAATACAATCTTTCAAAAATAGTTTAACAACAATCTTGTTTCAACAAAAAGATGGTTTAAATGTTGTATTTTCATCATTTTAAAATATAAACATCATAAAATTAATATTTGAATCGAATAATTTAAATTAACAAAAAGAAGGTGTATCTCAAGTATGTAAATCAAGTACATATTTAAACAAGTATAAATGAGCACACGTTCTTTCGTTCTATTTACTCATTTAATTTGTTTCCACTTTGAAATAATCCTGTTCTAATTTGTTTTTGTTTCCAAATAATTCATATTTTAATTTACTTTAGTTATTTTTTTTATTTTTTTCACATTTCCAGAAAATAAAATAAGTACTTTATTAAAAACACATTTAATAATTTATTTTCATTTTTGTTTCGAAATAACTTGAGTTTTATTCACGAAAATCACTGATTTTAACTTCTATTTTGCAAAAACGTTTAATATTCAAAAAGTATTTTATCATAATCTTTTTTGTTTCATTCTTTGGAGAATTAAATCTATCTGTCAATTTTGGATTTTTTTTAAGCTTTTCCAAATCTAATTTAAATAAACGTTTTTCTGTTTTGAATCTTTTCCTAAATCCGAATTTTTCCTAAATTGATAAATCAGCTTTTTTTCATTGTTTTCTAATCAAATTTTTCGTACAATTTTTTGTTTCTAATTTCAATGGTTTTCTAGAAAAAATTCACAATTTGATTGTTTGAAATTTCGACAAAATTTAATCGAAACAGTGATAATTTTAATAGATTTAAAAGTAAAATCTGGAGTTTATTCTTTTCCTAAATTAATAAAAATAGAGATTCTCTTTCCAATTCAAAACTAAATACAAGAATTAGAGAAGAATTTTTAACTCATTATTAAATTTGTGAGTTGGTTTTCAATTTCTACCTAGCAATTTCCTGAATCTGGAAATGGTTATTCGTTTGATTCCTCTCTCAATTTTTCTGTTGCTATTCCTTTGTTGCTTGTGTGAGATGAAGTGAGGTAGATTTTTGTTCTTTCTTTTATAAATCTCCTATGTTCCCTTCTCCCCACATGCTTTGTCTTTCTTTCCTACTGCCTTTTTACCTCTCTCCCATACTGTTGTTCCCTCTTACTTTCTCCCTGGCGCCTCTTCCTTCCCTATCCACTTGCCTGTTGCCTTTGGCGCACCATTCCTACCTTCTCCTGTGCTTTACCTTCTTGCTACCTGCGTGTGAATAGGGGATGAGGAGAGCCTGTGTCTTTTTGCGTGCTCTTCACCTACTTTTTCTCCTTGCGCTTTACCTCTTCTCCCTTATTTGCCATGCCTTCACTTGCTGGCTTCCCTTCTTGTGCACCCAAGACCATTCTCCCTCTATCTAGTGTGGGTGAATGGGGAGACAACGATGATCAGCACCCTCCCTGTCCTCTGGCTACGTGGGGATTAGAACATTCCTCTCCAAAACTCAAAAAAAAAGTCAACATAAATCTCAGACTCCTCTAGCGCATGGGAAAAAACTCTTCATTTTCTCTCAAATTCTAAAAACGGATTTTTTTTACTTCTCCTTCCAATTTCGAATTTCCTTCTCAGTCTATGTAATCTCATGCAAATGGTAGTTGTTAACCATAAAGTCAGATCCACAATTTCAGTTTGATCTCCAGTTCAAATTATCAAACTCCAAGTTTTAAATTTTGATTGCCTTCCATTGATTGAAGATATTTTCTTCTACTTGTAAACTGCTGATTTGAATTCAATTTCCAATTTGAACGTATGCTTGTTTTTCCAATTTGATCTCACTAACTTAGTTTTAGATATTTGTTTATTTAAATATTTACATTTATTTTTCTTATTTATCAAATGACAAAAATACAATTACATCAAATAACACTATGTTATATTTTAATAACTTTTTCACAATTAAAACTCTATTCCATTAATTTAAAATAAAAGCATCATTATTTTTAAATAATAGAAAAATATTGACATAAGGAATCCAATTATTCGAATAAAATCAATTTCCTCATAAAATAATCAAATCGCTATTTAAAACAACATATTCTTTTCACATATTTGAGAAATCAATTAAACTTAATTTAAAATTTGCAAGCATAATAATCACAAAAATACATTAAAATAATAACTAAGTGTGTGTGTGAGATTCTATCATCCTCATAAACATCTAATGGCTAAAACAACTCTACCTGATCAATGTTCTCGCCTTCACTCACGTTCACCTGTTCCTGCGTTCACTTTCACTTGAATTTTCATCAGCAATGACAAACCCCAAATTTAATGAAAATGCATTTCAAATCATTGCAATTTCATTTCAATTTCAATTTCTATTTAAATTCCACTTTCAATTTAACTTCAATTTAACTTCAATTTAAATAATCATTTAACATAATAATTAACAATCTTATGATTAATAATTTGCATTTAAATAATCAATAAAATCAATACATGACAGTTGTATATTAAAAGGGATAGGAACTTGTTGTAGGGCTTGTTGCATCATGTTGTGATAGTGAGGGGAGGCTTGAATAATACCCCATAATGAGATCTTAGCAAGAGTATTTCTTAGTTGATCAACAAGATCATAATCGAGGCGCGAAATGTAAGATTGGATTAGGTAAAGGTAAGGAGGTTGGGGTTGATGGTTGTTGGCGTGGATTGTTTCTTATGTAATGTGTATGAGCAACGGTATTATGAATTTGTTGCTGCGACACATTATGAGTAGGTGGGTAAAGGATGAGATCAGGTGGGTTTTGAGATTGAGGTTTGGTTGAAGATGGGTAAAGGATGAGTTGAGGTTGAATAATATTAGCATCCTTGAGCAAGGGAGAGGCTAAGGGTGTCTCTTTATTTGCTTCGAAGGATACAATATTATTACTGTCATTGTTATCCTTATTGGGTATTATGATATCCTCCCTAGGAGGAAGGCTTTTAGGAGAACTACAAACTAATTGCTCTTGACAATCAAAGGTTGGTTCTTCTAAAAGGACTTCATCACAAAGAGGGGAATGATCAATGGTTGACTTGTCTTGCGCAATAAGGATGTTTTTAGGTGAAGGGGGATAACTAAGATTCTCATGACCTTCATTGATTGTGTTTTCTAACAACAAAGTATCTTCTTCACAACTAGGAGAAATACTAGGAGAAGAACTAATGTTAGTGTCATGATTAGCTATGTTTATGTTGTCTTGTCTATTTGTTTTGTCCACTAAGAGAAGTAAGAGGAGATAAACAACTAGGATTCTCATAACTCTCATTGATTGGTTCTTCTAACAAAAATCTTCATCACTAAGATGAGAGATATTATGAGAAAAAGTAATGTGATCATTAGGAATGTCCAAAGTTGTATCTTCTTTCACTAAAACACTCTCATAGGGAGGGGGTAGGAAATTTTTCTTAGCATGTTTAGATATGTAAGCTATTAACAATATTTGAACAAAAATGAAAAGTATGTGTAACCATTTTATGCAATGTTTCAACAATATAAACAATGTATATGCAAAAGTCCAAATTTTTTTTATCCAATATATGCTAAGCTTTAAGAATGTAAATAATGTACATGCAAGAATGAAAAACACTTTTAACAAACTTATGCAAAGTTTTATGAATAGAAACATTGTATATGCAAAAGTGAAAAGTACTTTTATTAATGTTATGCAGAATTGTAGAAATGTGAGCATTTTCAAATCTAATGATGAAATGATTTTAAGAATGACCATCCTAAAATGATGATTTTGAGCTAGATGCATAAAAACCAATGTTCCCAAAACTTTCCAAACTTATAGTATATGATACAGGAGCCTAAGAAAGCACATAAATGAGGTTTCTGGTGTTGTGACAGATAGTGAAAATTTTGGAAAGGGACTAAGTCGCCTAGAATGGCGAATTAGTCCCAATTAGGGTTTTTTCAAAATTTCTAGATATTTGCAACTGTTTTGGATGGTTTGGATGTTGGATGATCAGAAGAGGAAAGGTAGATGCAGATTGTGAATGAATGACAAGGATTTGAGATGCAAGAATGCAAAGTATATACACTTTCATGCATGAGAAAATGTGAAACCCTAGAATGCAACTTAAACAATGCAAAATGCAATGCAACACAAACCTAGGATGATAAAGAACTCCAAATGAAACAAAAGGGTGTAGGAATGTCGGGTTCACCAAAATGAACCACAAATTTTAGGGGAAAGATGTACTCTCATGCAATTTCGGGGACATGACACTAATTAATTTCCATTTATGCTTGATATTTGAGATCCCTTGGTTTCCACTTGTATAGACTCTTCCTCCTTTTGGAATAACTGATTTTAATTTCTTTTGTTATACTGGCATCCTCACTCACCCATATTTATTTCTTCTTGAATCTTCTTTCTCAATTTTCGGTCTTCACCACACTCTCATTTCTTTTGATTGCTCTCATTTCACACTTGCTAGTTTCAACGACAGATTCTTACATGCTTATTCAATACATCTCTTCCAAGTCTACCTTTGAAGCATATTTTCTTGCATAAAAGATTTATGCAACTTTGCAATATTTCAACTCCTTCATTACTTGCTTGTTCCATTTACAGCTGTATTGTTCACTGATTTTACCCACTATAAGCTACTGCCAAATGGTTTCTTCATCGCATCATCATTATTTTATCATTCTTACTCCATTTTTCCACTGGATATTTGTTCTTGCATTCTTTGGTTACTTATACACATTCTTCTATTGTTATTTCTCTCACTTTTTTAATTGTTCCTTCATCATTCTGATTCTGACCATATGCATTGCATCAATCTAAGAGTTGCATTAGTAGCCCTATATAGCTCATACTTGGTTAAACTTTATTGATTTGACTTTCAAACATTACAGTATCATTCCTAGACCTATGTTGCTTGCTTATGTTTTCCATTCCTTATCTTAACAATTAGGCAACTTTCTTTCTAGTTGTTTAAAATTAAAATTTGTGTTTTAAGTACTTAGTCTTGAATTCAGAGGGACAAATAGATATCTTGTTGAACCCTTCCTTAGAAAGGATTATGCCTGATTTTTATTGCTCCTAGCCTACCTAATCAACCTGACCTTTGATAAGTTCTCTTATAGATATCCTTTAAACAATTCATCTAGTCAAGTTCTCAACAACCTTTTTGATCTAGGTGAGGATTGCAAGTAGAGTTCTACTTTGCATAGAATGGCCTCTTCTACTAGAGTACGCACAATTATTATTCATTACTTGCCAAGTTTACTAAGACAGTAGGGTCAAATTTTATGACTTCTTGGATAAAGAAAAATAAAAAGGATATCTTATAATTTAAGAGGTGTATCTCACATCAACAGAAAAAACAATGTAGTGTCTTAATTATAAAGGCAACAAAAACTATTTACTGTCTTCTAAAGAATGGAAAGAATAGTTTTTATACTTTAAAGAATATTTTGCAAACTCGGACTCGCCACGGACTTGGTAGCCCAAAAATATGACTTGAACTCGGGACAGACTCCAGATTTGGTGTGCTAGCACCATAGTTCTCCCACCATAGATCTACAAAAACATGTTTAAAAAATATAAGTATTAAGAAATAAGAATAAGTAAAAAATCTATATGTAAGAATCAAGTTTCTAATTTCAATTTTTACTTGGTTGTTGTTTTCCTCTCCTTTCAATTGCTTGTTGGGAGGAAAAGAGTCTCCCCTCTGCACCCTTGTAAACCTTGAATAGATAAAAGAAAAATTAAATCAAATATAGAAAATTCATAGATAGTCAAGGCTCAACATTGTAAATTCATAAATAAGATGTAACAAATCTCACCTCCAATTCATCAAGCACCTTATCTCTCAGCTCACTATCAGGCACCATCCTATCAATGCAAGTGACAACACCTTCCATGACCTCCTCATCAACCTTAAATGAGTCCGAGAAGTAGAACTTCAGATTCAAGAAGTAGGCAAAGGCATGAATCGGCTGGTGGAGTTGGTTTGTCCATCTCCGATCAATGATGCGCCATATGATTTCATATTTCTTTTTGTTGCCGCCATAGTAACGTGATATGGCCTCATAGATGAAACCCATTGGCATGCCATCTCCATCCACCATACGAAGAACCCTCACCAAAGGTTCTGTCACCTAAAAAAATGAAAACAAATGTTAAATTATAACAAAATTAACCCCTCAAAAAATGAAAAACAGCAAATAGATTATCATGTATACTTTTTTTTGTGTGATTTCTACTTACCCCCATCAGATCCTCTCCATTTTTGATGAATGTCTCATCAAAAACTATGGCAACAATCCTCTCCCCTTTAGCTCTATTGGAAAATGAGGACTCCTTCCAAGCATCGGACACAAACATTTGCTTGAGATGACCAATGGCACCAAGAATGCTTTGCAATGTGAGGAAGTGGCTAGCAAATTGTGTCACTCCAGGTCGCAAAAGGTCCTTGCCATTTGTGAATTTCCTCATCAAAGAAAGCACCCAAGTATGGTTGTAGATAAATTTTGTAATACTTTTTGCATCTTCAACCACTCTTTTGACCCATGAAATATTCCCAATGTCCTCTAGCAATAGGTCCAAGCAATGTGCAGCACATGGAGACCATGCAATTGTGGGATACCTCTCCATAAGTAGCCTACCTGCAGCTACATATGCAACTGCATTGTCCATGATAATTTGGACAACATTATCAACTCCAACCTCTTGGACCACCCCATCCAATAGACTACATAAAGTCTTAGCATTTTTAACTTCATGGGAGGCATCTATTGATTTTAGGAACACCAATCCACCATTTGAGGCCACTAAAATTTTTAGGAGAGTTCTATTTTATCCATCTGTCCACCCATCAGATAAAATGCTACAACCTTTTCTTTGCCAAAATTTATTTTGTTCATCAACCACAAGCCGTGTATTCTTTACAGATTCCTCTAGCAATGGCCCATTCAAATCTCTAGCTGATGGGATCTTAAACCCCTTTCCTACAACTGTAAGGGCATTCACTAAACCTTCCCAATATGGGTTGTTTGCAACATTGAAAGGTAGATTATTGTAGTACCAAAAGTTTGTAGCAGCCATCCTAGCTTCATGATGCTTTTCCTTATTCCAACCGGTACCTTCAAGTGAAGGTTGTGCTCCTGGAACATTACGTGGAATAAAATAATTTGGTCCTAATGAAAGACTGTGGCCAACACTAGCAGTAGAATAGGAACCCTCAGGAATCTCACCAAAAGATGAATGTGGAGCACAAACGCTTGGACTTGCAACAGTAGCACCATGGGGCATAGTTGGTGTAGAAGGGGATCCACTCATCACTGATGCTAGGGCATTCTTTGTTTTTTGTCTTTCATCTTTTTTTAGCTCATAGTCAGCAAGAAGGGCCTTTATTTCTCTAATAATCTTAGGATTCGTTTTAGGGCATCCCTCCACATTTTGCTCAGGTATTCTTGCAAGGTGGTACTTTAATCTGTATATTCCTCCTGTCATCCATTTCTGACATTCAGTACATGTCACTTCACCTTTTTTGGTTCCTGGTATTCCATATTTCCATGCAGGGTCCTTTCTCATTCCCTTTGGATTTGAAGATGACATTGTTGTTTCAAGTTCAACATGGAAAAATATAAATCAGCAAGGGTTTGCAAAAAAATCAGCAAATAAAAGTGATTCAAAGTTTCATTTATTTGCAAAAAAAAAAGAATGCAAAACCAAGCAAGAAATAGTAGGAATTAGGCTATTAAGGAAAATAGAAAAAAAATTGGTAGCATTTCCCCTTATTTTTCTTGATTTTTTTGATTTTGAATGCAAGAAAACAAAAAAAAAAATTGTTAGATCACTTACCTGGCTCTATTTTGACCTTTTTAGCTCCTTCTCCTGGCTTTCAACCTGAAATCAAGTTGCAGACCTGAAAAACACAAACACTCAATTCAAAATGAAGTAAAAAGTTAAAAAAAACATGGGTTTTAACCCATTTTGACGCCCAGTCGTGCAGGAGAGTCCTGGGTCGAGACTCCCGACTCAGGACTCTCTTGGACTCGACTCCCAAGTCCGTGGCGAGTCGACTCGGCTCAGCCATGGACTCTTGAGTTCACCGAGTCTGCGACGAGTCTCGAAGAGTCTGCAAACTTTGCTTTAAAGTATTTACTGGACTTCTTTACAATGGTCACAACCAACACCCAGATAATGTTCTTGGAGAAGATGGTTGTTTTGTAGCACAACTCACTATTTATCTAACAATACCCTTGCAAAGAGGAAATAATCAAAATGTCAAGTGATATTTATGAACAATTGTTGTAGTTTTCAATGATATCTCTGACTAAGACAAAAATCATTCACATAAATATGGGAGACTTGAATGTTGTGCTATGAGCTAGAGACAGGTGCCATGTTGTTTGGCCACTGGGCCAAAGTGTCTGAATTCTTAAGACAAGCTCATAATCACTGCAAAGAAAAATCCAAATAGAAGTGCATGATTAAATAATATAATTTAAAACATTTTCAGATGTAGAGAATTCAAACAACAACCTACAACGTAGCTCACATAAAAAAATGTATTTTGTTATTTTTTGAAGACTTTCTGGGAAATTTACAAATCTTGTTTTGTCAACAAGGACAAAGGGGGAGTTTGTTGTTCTTTGTTCCCTGGTTTTGGTTGTCCTTGTTGACAAAAAGGCTTGTTGATAATGGTGATTGACAATGGTGATACAATTGTTACAGTACTTGGTTTATATATGGTTGACAATGGTGATACAATTGATACAGTACTTGGTTTATACATGGCATCGTTTATACATATGGCATCATGATATTCAGTATGGTATTGGTGCTCTTCGATGCACTGTGTTGTGTTGATGCATTTGATGCTTTGTATACTTGGGAGTGGCATTCACATCACAGTGATACATTGATCTTTGGTTATGTAAACTTTGTCATATTTTTTTAACAGGTTGCAGTTCTTGTTGGACAGAACACAGTTTGATCCTAGCACTTACAGAGTTGGCATATATTCCCAGGCTCAGTTCTATTGGTTTGGTCAAAAAGGCAGTTTTGATATTGTCTATTGGGGCAGCATATGGGGACAACATACTTGGATTATATTTATCTATCATTGATCAATCTATTGATCAAAGATTTATATTGACAGTGGCACATTGATTTTGGTGTTGGATTATACAGTGATATTCAGGTCTTGAACTTGGATTCCATTCATCCATCATTGATCAATGATTGATCTTAGCATATTTAGCTTGGCACTTTGGTATTGGTCTATATATTTACTTTGGTATTACTAAGCACATGTTTTATCAAATCAGTACAAGGCATTATAAGTGCTTGTATAAGGAATTCAACTTTATTATGACATTGTTATAGTGACATTGTATTTGTTTTAAGCAACATGGTCATTTAAATTAAATCTTGTAAAGCTTTATACATCAGTGAAAAAGGCTTATGCAAGTGGTAACTTGAAATCAAAGGTAATAGTGGCTAAAAGAAAAGTTTGAAAGGGTAGCAAGCTCATTATTTAAACCACCCCCATTTAGGGTTACTAGGACAACAAGGAAAGGTAGAAAAAAGATAGATTATTGTTTTTGTGGGCATTATGCAAAGTTGAAGTTTGGTTTATTTAGTAGCCAACTTAGGGTTTGAGGTTTGAAGAATGAACAATATATTATGAAGCTTGAAGGTGGAATGGCGTCTGCAAGACATGATTTCAATTTGGTCATTGTTTGCATGAGTATATTTGAAGTGTCTTTGCTTCGACCCAGCAGTGGTCGACTTAGGGCATGGAACAATTTGTTTTTGTGGTGGTACAACAGTTATAAAATGTAGTCTTTAGTATTCGACTTCACCAAGTGATATCTATTATTTGCTAAGTTTGAATCAGGTTCTTCTTTTAGATTAACACCGTAGTTAGTGATTTGAGTGTAATGCAAGGTCTTGGTCGAGTTTTTCTTGTTTTACATTTTGATACTTTCTAGGGCATGGCTCTGTGTCAAGTATTTGAAGCTATTCATAAGATGAACATTAAGGGTTTTGTGTAACATTGATGTGGGTTTCTTGTTTAGACTTTACATAGTATTTTGCTCACAATGTCGACCATGTATAAAGGTGTGGTACATATGTTTATAATGTTGAATGTAGTCATAAAAATGTAAATTCTACATTGCCGAAGAGAGACATCACGATGACTCGACATGGGTAGTTATGGAAACAGTTATTGCAACCAGTTTTAAAGGTTACATTTGAAATTTTTGGTGAGGATAGATGGAAGCTTGAAAAGGAACATAGATTGTTTATTTAAGCAGTACTGATTTCACACTATTATGAGGTGTGCTTTCATAGAGTTATCATGCTAATTGTTTAAACAAAATTATGTAAAGAAGTTTTGCAAGCAATGTGCAAAACAGATTGTGTAAACTGATATATTTTATATTTTAAAGACTCCAAGTGAATGAGCCTTTAGGATATAGAATGTATTAGATTGAAAGGGAAATTTTTTTTACAGTGAAATAGAGAAATCCTCTATATTGTATACTTTTATTTGATCTTTGAGATGATGTTGAATAAGCCATTGAGGCACAAAAAGACATTTAGGCTCTGTAAACAATGAGTTTTTTTTATTAAGCCAGTGAGACAATTTTATGAGTGGTTTTTCTACCCCATGAGGGTTTTCCACTCAGGAAAAATCGTGTTATGTTTACATTTTGTCTATAGTTTGTTTGGTCTGCATGAATACATATCAATCATGTATCACTGTTTAGAATGATATTCCTTGCTTTTAAGTCTTATGTTCATGAGTTAATGTTTATCATAAATTACTTCATAATATTGTGTTGATGCATCTTTGATATTGATAGTTAGTTTTAGTTGTCATGATGCCTATCTTAATTCAGCTGAAGTTGTCATGATCTTCATATATGATGCTTCATCTCAGTTAATTAGAAGTTGCCCTGATATTCTTGTTAGTCTTGATAAAGGTTTGAGTTGTTGTCTTGAGTTAATAATGTCTACGAAAGTTCTTGATTCTGAGTATATCTGTTCTCATGATAGTTATGTTTCAAAGTTTTGAAAGGTTATTGCAAGATCATTTGGAAATTTTATACCACTGATTCACCCCCTCTCAAATCCATCATCTCTCATGATTACGTGTAACACCTCTTATGCTATTTTATTAAAAAATGCATAGCTAGGCAATCAAGGAAGTCTCCTAGAATGGAGTGGTTATCTCTCTGTTTAGGTTAACTGACTGGATACACACTCATTCATTTTGCAGAATGACTAAAAGTATAAGGTTGATTTCCTGAGTTGAATTGTGTTTCTAACTGATTCAGATATCACATAATTGGTATCGAGTGAGACTAAGTACCATTGTTGCCAAAAAAATTAATTATAAGAACAAGGAATTTATATGCATCTCTCTACCCACAATTCTGATGATGACATTTACATATAATATAGTTGTCTCCTTATTCATTTACTCATACGCTAATTTGATTGCTATCCCTGTTCCCATTCAGGTACTGATACCCCTGCATCTTCTAGTTACTGTGGGTCACTATTAACATAAATTACTAAGGAGGTAAAGTGATTGTTACAGAGTTTGAATAATCAAATAAACCAACATCCTACACTTAAGATTAACTGTAGGATCTCTGCACACAAATCGAACAACAATATTCAATAACTCAAGTTTAATTTAGTAAGAATTTTCTATTTTGGGCATTTCTCTCTATTATCGTTCTTATGCCCTATTCTCTAAAAGGGAATTATAAGACCATAGGCAACACATCAGAAATAGACAGTTGATTGTATTTTTCTTCATGATATTTTTCATGAAATATAGATGGTGCAATTTTGTACCAGACCCCTAGCAGCGTATAGATTCCCAATATGAAAAGACTGACCGAAACCATGGCAAGTGATTTACCTTCAAATTCTGCACAACCGATCTGGGAAGATGATTGAAAAAAAATGAACGGAGTTTGCAGGAATTATATTATGAAACTCTACCAAAGCAATTTTTAAAAAAAAATCAGACAATGCAAAACCAATCTCCCTGCAGCTGCTACTTCAATCTATTCACAATAAATGAAGGACAGATCTGCAAAAATCGGGCTGTCAAGGCTCTAGATTCGGGAAGTGACAATATTTTCAATCTGACCTGAGAATTTATAGAATTCAAACACAATTGATTTTATTAGGAATCCAATTTGATCTCAGATTTAGCACCAAAGCAAAAAAATGATTAAAAAATGATTGAGAAAAAAATGAACAGAGTTTGCAGGAAAAATATTATGAAACCCTACCAAAGCAAAAAAAAAATTAAAAAATCAAACAATGTAAAACCAATCTCCCTGCAGCCGCTGCTTCAATCTATTCACAATAAATGAAGGACAAATCTACAAAAATCGAGCTTTCAGGGCTCTAGATTGAGGAAGTGGTAACATTTTCATTCTGATATGAGAACTTATAGAATTTAAACACAGTTGATTTGATTAGAAATCCGATTTGATCCCAGATTTAGCTAGAATCCGATTTGATTTGATTCCATTCGATCTCAGATTCAATGCAGGGATTTTCTAGGCTGAAAGAAAGAACAGCTGGTGGGTTGTGCCTATAGGCTATGTAGGTTATATACATAGATATAGCCTAACTATCCGTTAAATAACAAATTGTTTTTTACAATCCATTGGTAATTTTACATGCCATACAAAATTTAAGTGATTATTTTTTATTTTATTAATACAAAATTATAATATTTAAATGGTTTAATATTTAAAGAATATTTGAAAATTTAAATTATATTTAAAATAAAACAAAAATAAAAATATAAGAAGAGTTCAAAATTTATTAAAATTAAATAAATAAATTATTTATATATAATATTGAAATCATAGCAGCAAAAATCATTTGGGGAAAAAAATGACAAACCAAAAGCTCATAAATTTTTTAAAAAATCGAAAAAATTGAAAAAATGGGGGAAAAATCGGATTTGGAAAAAAAAATGTAAAAAAATAGTAGAAAAAGAGACAAATGCTACTCGTTTTTGAAATTTAAGATCATTTCCATAACATAGAGATATAGAGAGCAAATTAAATATAGATTTTAACTCACGAATTGTAGAAAGTTTGCATGTTGTTTATGAAGTTTATGTTTGTTGAGCTTAAAGGCATCTATTTGTTGAGGTTATGAACTAAGGATTATTTGGATCACCTCATACAATAGAGTAGTGTATATGTGAGATATGTAATCAATTGTCATGTAAAATCTTTGCATAAATCTAGAAAAAGTAGAAAAGGCTAGTGTTTGAAGAAGTTGTAAATGATACAAGTGACCAAAAGCTTTGAGAAGGCAACGACATGAATGAAAGAAAGTGGAGGATGAAAAAGTGTGATAAATAAAGGATTGGCTAAGGGTTAAAATCTTAGGAAAATACTCTTTAAATTTGGGCAAGTTTGAAATCAGAGACAATGCAAATTACCAATCCAAGAGAATGGTTAAAATCTTAGGAAGATAATCTTTAAATTTGTGCAAGCTTGAAATCAGAGACAGTGCATTACCAATCCAAAAGAATGGTTAAAATCTTAGGCAAACACTCTTTAAAGTTGTGCAAGCTTGCAATTAGAGAATGGAGTTTGAATTCAGGGTAATGCATTGTCTTTGATTTCAAGTTTGCAAAATGATGCCTTTGAATTGTAGACATAATTTGCATGCTTGGCATAAAAATGGGTACGGGATTGAAATCTTTCAAGAGCTATTTTATAAGTTTTGAACATGAAGTGAAATTATTTTTAATATTCTCTATGTAAAGTAAAGTGCCTATAGGCTATGTAGGTTATATATTTAGTATTAGATATTTACATACTTTCATTTCATTGTTGCAATCATCATCAATAAGGAACCTCATCACTTTTCATTTTGGAATAGTACACCCTTGGACATTTTGCAAGAGTTAGCTAAAAAACTAGACCAAAAAATGACAACCCTGCAACCTGATAGAGGGAAGACTATAACTGATTTGACTTGAAATTTAAATAATGATTAATCGATGACAAAAAGGAGACAAAGTAGTATAATCATTGATTTTTGTATAGGTACCACAAATGTTTTTTTTTGGGGACCTTGGGAGAAACTTGGGCCATATGAGGACTTCAAAATCTTTGGAAAAATTTGATCAATATTTTATTTGAGGGCAATAGAGTCAAACCTATCACCTAACATCTAAACATACAATGAACTTAAAATGATACAGTAAAATTATTTACAATTTGGACTGATTTGGTGTAGACCGCTCATTCTTTTTGCAAGTTTCATATGTAAAATTTTGACTAACTAGTGAAAATGGTTGGAATTGCTTATTTTGATTAATGAAGAATCCCTTGGTTTACTTTATTTTAGGGCGTATTGACAAGACTACAAGTTTAAAGTTCAAAGCAGAAAGGAACTTGTTCATGCGTGTGTGTAGAGCAAACTGTAGAGTCGATGATAGTCAACTTTAACTTATGGTGATCATGATTTATAGTAGAAAAACACCAAATTTAGAGTTTTTAACATAGGACTTGTTAATGCAATTTATGACGATTTTTCATGAATTTAACACGAAAAAAATTGTTATTTTCAAAAAAAATTGCTAGTCAACGATCTGTAAAAAATCCTGAAAATAATTGGGGAAAAAAATCGACAAGCCTGAAGATTTTTTAAAAATCACAAAAATCGTGATTTTTTTAGGATTTTTGCTTCTATGATTGAAATAACCAATTCTTCAAAGACTAAACTTATAAGAGAATTTTATCTTTTCTAATCCTATAACTTAATTATTACTTTAAAAAAATAATATAGAAAATTATTATACAAATAATAAAACATATATATAAACTTTTTTAATCATAAATCTTAAAACTTTAATAATTTCTTTTAAGGTCCTTTCAACATGCATCAACATTCTTTAATATAAATATATATTTTTTATCATTTTTTCTAGATTAATCTATGTTTACAAATTAGATTTATTTAATCTATAATAAATAAATTATATGCACAAATGGATAATTGAGAAGATATTTGTAAAATTAAATGTAAAGGATAAAGACACTCAGATGTAAGAATTAAGATGAAAAAAAATAGTTGTTTAGGTATAGTATCTAAAAATCTACATAGATTTGAAACTTTATGGGAGTCAATCTCATGAATCTATGTCAATTTGAACAATACAAATGTGATTGATAATGAATATATCTAATCTAGAAACATATACTATTTTTATATCTAATTGAATTAATCTTTGTTGTTCATGATGCTTATAGATTGATGATGTTTGGAACTACTTTAGGGAAATTGTTGAATTGACACATGTAAATCCTAACATAACCATGTGTATCAAAGTAAACAAACACTCACGAGCACTCGTGTGAATTAAATATTCATACATAAAATAATATTAGGTCCATGTGAAGTAGTGGAATCAATTAGATATATGTTGTGTTCCTTCATCCTTTGACATGCATACTCCATGGGAAACTATAAAACAAATAAAATATTTGTAAAAAGTACCCTATAAAAAATTAAAATAATCACAAATTTGTAAGTGAATTTTTACTATGCCCCTAACCCTATAGTGTGTATTGGGTTGTGAGTAATTAGCTTGTGACTGCCTTAACTCTTAGTTAAGTTGTATTATCATTATTATATTATTATTTTCTTATGTAAGCTGGCCTAGGACCTATATATTGTTATCTAAGTAAGCTTGGGTGATATTCTTGGTATAAGTATGGTCTATATGTAATGCCCCACCATGTAACCCTAGAGGAAGTTGCAATCAACTACTTAAACGAACTATTTTTTTTTTGTTTAAGTACAATTAATAATCAAGTTCACTAACTAAAGCCAACATCCTCTAAGGTTACGAGACAGAGGTTATATAGAACCTCAACAAAAAACATGAATATAAACCATGTCAATTATTTAATTAATAAAATAACACATACATTCCAAATAAGATAATTTGCATCTAGCATAAGAGATAACTTACAATTGCATCAATCCATAATTAAACAATAAGATTACATCTCTTATTCCTGAATGAGGTAAGTCCTATAAATATAATTACCATTACAACTTCCCACCTCGATAACAACTGAGGGGTAACAAATTACAAGAACAACTGAAATGAAATAAAGCAAGAACTGAAACTGAATCCAACAAGCTCTCCAACTAGAAGTCTCGTCCACATGAACATGAAGAAATCCCAATGGATTAAGGTGCACGCCACCCAACCAAGTGGAACCCAAAGGCCCACCCCCCGTTCTAAGAGATAGTAACAAGGAGTTCTAGCCAAGACCAACACCTCTAGACATAGGCTAAATCATAATTGAACCAAACTGACACAACCAAACACATGTACAACACAAGTACAACTCTAACATGGTCACAATGCTTTTAGATATAAAACAGATCAGGTATGTTACGAGAACCATACACATAATAACAAGTACCAACTGTTGTCCTAGACAGAGTGTCATCACATAGTTCATCATGAGTTACCCACTACGGATCTTCATAGGCTCCGACCCCCATAATGGGTTATCCTGGTGGTCTCTACCGATCCTCGGCCCTCATACTTACTAATGTGGGATCAAATACCTATCATAAAGACTAGATAGATAACCTTGCCATTTCAGGCCTTCCCACTCACCCCAAGTCTAAACAAGCACTTGCGAATATGAGTGAGGCTAGAACTTATCTTGATTAGTGAGAATTACCACCTAATCTTCTAAGTATTGTTTTAGTTATCACCTGATTAAACTACTTTTGAAGGTTACCCAATTTTACCTCTTCCGGGCTCTGGCCCCAAATGGAAGCCACTCTTCTACTTGACAACACACACACCATCCAATCACCAAGGGTACAAAGTGCAACAAACAAGATATCAAGACCACTCCTTTCTCAGGAGGCGACATAAGTCAAAACCCTCTCCAAACACTAGAGGTAACAAAATATCAAAGTCACTCCTTACAAGGAGACACAACTCACATAATCCACTCCTAATCCAAGGAGGCACAAAAAATCCCCGTTCGTGGAAACAAGGCAAACACTGACGAGACACCATGCACTACCCAGGGAATTCATAACAGGTTGACAACATGACACGACAACCCACATATTTAAAAGACCTCATATGGAAGACTTGTTAACCCTGACTAAACAAATTTCCCCAAGGTGATAACAAGAGACTCATATTCAAACAAGCAATTAATCATGAATTAAACCTGCTTCGGATTTCCTAAATCCAATTCTTTTAATAAAATTTCATAGGTTATTTCCACAATAAAACTAATTTAATAATGTCTCTTCCAGACATAAGCATAAATTTAAATTAAATATTTAATTTCACTAACTGTTTTAAAATAAATATAAATTAGACATTTATTTTCAACCATTTATAAACATCATTTAAAAATAAATATTTGTTTCTTCTTTTCACCATAATCATTTCTAAAACAGTTAACTTAACTTAATCAACCAAAATCAAATCTACTATTCCATTAAATCCATTATTTTAAAACAAAATCCATAATTTGACTAAGAGCATTGTAATTTAAACTCATTAATCACCTCTAAATCATGCCATTTAAATCAACAATTCTTATGCATGTTAAATTTACATCACCACTAAAAACATATATATATATATTAAAATGATATATATACATATTAATATTTTAATACCACATAATATAATAATAAATATTATATTATAAATCCTATTTTATTAATACATAATAATATTTTAATATTATGAAAATATTAATATATATATTTTTTTAATTTATATAAAAAAAATGGAAATGTTAAAGCAAGCCTAGGGATGCATGTCACGGATTAGGGCTTGGGTGACCGCGCGGATTTTCCACAGTGACGTGGCAAAGGTTTACACAGGGTGGCGGATTGGTGGGGCGGCCAATGGTGCTTAGCACAGCCGACCCCACCGGTGGCGGTGCGGCTGTGCGAAGCACGACCGATCACCACCGGTGGTGGCGCGGCTATGCGAAGCACCGCCGTCCACCATAGTGCGACCGAGGGTTGCACGTTGGGTGCGACTCCCCCCCACATGCCTCCCATGGGGGCGCGGTGGGGGGTGAGCCCCCAACGACCACCCCACAAACTCAATCTCTTTGATTTTTATAAAATAAATTATTATTTTTTTTATAAATCCCTGCAGATTTTTCCCCAAAAATTAATCCGATTTTTTTTATTATTATTTTTGTTATAATAAAAACAGAGATTCTAATCCCCCATCCAAACAAAATGAAAAATATAGAATATATAATTATATATTCACAAGGAATTAACATAATAAATTGAGGAAATAATAAAATTATAATTATCAGTCAAGAACACCATCATTTCCATGGAAGAATTTATTTTCAAACATGGTTTTTCTTTTCTTTTCAAATTTGGAAGCAAGAACAAGATGGGTTTGCTTTGCAAACCATACAGGGAATTTTAAATGTTTCCAAACAGAAAAACATATATAATAGAACAACTAAATATAAACAAAGAACCCGGTATCCTTGAGTTTGAGGAGATCCAGATGGTGCCCAGCTCCTTGCTTGATTCCCTCCTCAGCTTCCACAATTTTTCACCACTTAAATCCAACACCCACAAACTTGAAAAAACTTATTTCTCTTTCTCAATTCAATCCTTCTCCAAAACTCCATGCATAAAACTTGGGAAGAAAAATTCAATCATAAGGAAAAAAACCCTAAAAATTCTTACAACCACCCTCATCAATTCCCCAAAACAGAATAGCAAATATCTTCCCTTCTTAGTTTTTGAATTCAAATTCTCTAATTTGACTTTTAAATATTTTCTTTTATTTTCAAATTCAAACCAAATATCCATGCATTTCCAAAAAGAATAATCTAATTCATTTCAACACAAATAATTTAATCTAACACAATCTAATTTAATTAATTAATAAAATAAATCTTAATCCAAGATTAAATCATTCTATTAATCAAATTAAATTAATTAATGAATTAAACATCTCTAACGTTATAACCTAATTAATTTAATCAATAACTTTAAATACATAAAGCAATTAATTACCATTTTCTAACTTGGAATTAAACTGAAACAAGGCAAATTGAATAATATTAAAACAACTTAACCCGACTCACACCAGAGGACACACTATGACTAGGGTGACGACTTGGCACATAAAACCTAGCTACTATCTCTCAATCGAATACCGTTGGACATTGGACACGCTCAAACCTATGAAACCAGGTGGAGTCGATGTCTTGTACTTGTCAACCTGTGAACAAGAGTATATCCTCATACATAAACATGTCATAAATAAGGCACACCATGAAGAGGAAATCACGGAATCGCGGGGTGCAAGCAAGCGAGTGATGCGATACCATCCCCTTCACTAATACAATGTAAATAACTAAAAAATCTAACATATTAATATAATCCAAAGCATAAACATCATTAATTCGAACATCCATAGTGCTAATCCAAAACATGCCATAAAGATAACATCATATTAAAATACCATCACATCAAAAAATAACATTAACATCGCTTTATAGATAGCAATCAAATAGAAGTCGAGTACCATAGTCAAGGTACTAATAGAAAGTACAACATAAAAGAGTAGAACATTGTTCAATCAAAGGGACAAAACGGAGGGGTATTACATCAAGTTGTAATGGTAATTATATTTATTGGACTTACCTCATTCGGGGAATGAGAGATGTAATCTTATTGTTTAATTATGGATTAATGCAATTGTAAGTTATCTTTTATGCTAGATGTAAACTATTTTATTTGGAATGTATGTGTTATTTTATTAATTAAATAATTGACATGGTGTATATTCATGTTTTTTGTTGATGTTCTATATAACCTCTATCTCGTAACCTTAGAGGATGTTGGCTTTAGTTAGTGAACTTGCTTATTAATTGTACTTAAACAAAAAAAAAATTAGTCCATTTAAGTAGTTGATTGCAACTTCCTCTAGGGTTGCGTGGCGGGGCGTTACACATGGTATCAGAGACAGGTTTAAACATTGGGTACTCTGGGAATATGATGGAACCATTAAGCTTTCAGTTGTGTAGGTTTTAAGTTGTGCACCTTGTCTAATACCTTGAAGTGTTTGTACAGGATTACGCCTCCCAGACGCAGAAGAGGTAGAGGGCATGGTCGTGGCCGTATAGGCGATCTTGGTAGGAGTTAGCATGAATCTCCTCCTCATGTATCAGTTGTTCTTGATCAGGAAGAACCTCGGGCATCTCAGAATGCACTAGGGGTCAGGGATCATCAGTAGGATCTAGGAGGGATTGAAGTTGCATGTAGGGCGCTTGAGGAGGCTTTGGCACTCCTTGGCCTGAGGCAAGTTGAGGTTCAGGTTAATCTAGTTGTGAGGGAAGTTCCTCCCTAGTCTGAGTCACACATGAGGGACCTACTCAGGGCACACCCTCCATTATACGATGGATCAGGTACTGGTTTAGAGGCCGAGACTTGGCTGACAGACTTGGATAGGTGTTTTTCCATGCATCTGTATGGCAGTAACACCAAAGCTCGTTATGCTATCATGCAGTTGAGAGGGTTTACATCCATATGGTGGAGGCTAGAGGAGCAGAAGCTCCATATTGACATTCACTCAGCATCTTGGGAGATCTTCCTAGAGCGGTTTAGAGCTCGTTTCCTATCTAAGCATTGGCATCAACGTTGAGGTGACGAGTTTCATGCCTTGTGCCAGATGGCCTTATCTGTTGAGCAATATGAGCGACGCTTTTATGAGATCAAATAGTATGCAAAGATTGGTGATGACGAGAGTATGTTGGTGCACCATTTTGTCAAGGGATTAAATGCTCGTCTCAGCGGTGGTGTGAGGGTTTTCGAACCCAAGACCATGGAAGTGGCAGTAGAGAAAGCACACCTTATTGAGGAGAATCTAAGTATGGCACTTGGAGGTCACATAGGAGCGCAGGTTGGTAGCAGTTTAGCAGCAGGATCTAGCGCTCGAGGAGGACAGCCTCAGGGAGGTGTACCTTCTCAATCTCAACAGGGACCATCTTAGAGTGGTCAGCAGCAGGAGAGTGCACTTGGGAAGCATAAGGACTCTCAGCCGTGTTAGGATGATGGTGGTTCTTCACCTAGGAGGAACCAAAACTGGTGGCGCAACAAGCACAATTGGTAGGAGTAGCCAGCCCAAAGTTCATAGTCTGTGGTTGATTGGGGTAGTATGCAATAGTCTACTGCACCTGTAAGAGATAGAGTGTTTGGTCGTGACACGGGGTGTTACTCTTATGGCCAACAGAGCCACCTTGCTAGGAACTGTCCGCATCGGAATACTTCTGGTTTTGTTCAGGGCTCAATAGTTTTAGAGCCGACAGTAGGGGATGCAGGTAGATCTCATCGAGCTTATGCTGCAGTTGATGACCGTCAGCCTAGGTATCAGGGAGCTATCGTTGAGACTTTTGGAGTTGGTCGTCCAGTGTTGGATGCTTGTCCTATGGGGTCGAGGTTTTGATTTATATGTTGTTTGTATGAGGGAGTTATATCCCTACTGGTTTGCAGGCTTCTAGGAGTAAGCCTAACCTTAGGGGGGAGGATGTAATACCCCTCAGTTTTGTCCCTTTGATTGAACAGTGTTCTACTCTTTTATGTTGTACTTTATGTTAGTACCTTGACTATGGTACTCGACTTCTATTTGATCGCTATCTATAAAGCGACGTTAATGTTATCTTTTGATGTGATGGTATTTTAATATGATGTTATCTTTATGGCATGTTTTGGATTAGCACTATGGATGTTCGAATTAATGATGTTTATGCTTTGGATTATATTAATATGTTAGATTTGTCAATTATTTACATTGTATTGGTGAAGGGGACGGTATCGCATCACTCGCTTGTGAGCGCCCTGCGATTCCGTGATTTCCTCTTCACAGTGTGCCTTATTTATGACATGTTTATGTATGAGGATATACTCTTTGTTCGCAGGTTCACAGGTACAAGACATCGACTCCACCTGGTTTCACAGGTTTGAGCATGTCCAATGCCCAATGGTATTCAATTGGGTGATAGTAGCTAGGTTTTCTGTGCCAAGTCGTCATCCTAGTCATAGTGTGTCGTCTGGTGTGAGTCGGGTTAAGTTGTTTTAATATTGTTCAATTTGCCTTGTTTCAATTTAATTCCAAGTTAGAAAATGGTAATGAATTGCTTTATGTATTTAAAGTTATTGATTAAATTAATTGGGTTATAACGTTAGAGACGTTTAATTCATTAATTAATTTATTTTGATTAATAAAATGATTTAATCTTGGATTAAGATTTATTTTATTAATTAATTAAATTAGATTGTGTTGAAATGAATTAGATTATTCTTTTTGGAAATGCATGGATATTTGTTTTGAATTTGAAAATAAAAGAAAATATTTAAAAGTCAAATTAGAGAATTTGAATTCAAAAATTAAAAAGGGAAGATATTTGCTATTCTGTTTTGGGGAATTGATGAGGGTGGTTGTAGGAATTTTTAGGGTTTTTTCCTTATGATTGAATTTTTCTTCCCAAGTTTTATGCATGGAGTTTTGGAGAAGGATTGAATTGGGAAAGAGAAATAATTTTTTTCAAGTTTGTGGGTGTTGGATTTAAGTGGTGAAAATTTGTGGAAGCTGAGGAGGGAATCAAGCAAGGAGTTGGGCACCATCTGGATCTCCTCAAACTCAAGGATACTGGGTTCTTTGTTTATATTTAGTTGTTCTATTATATATATTTTTCTGTTTGGAAACATTTAATTTCCCTGTATGGTTTGCAAAGCAAACCCATCTTGTTCTTGCTTCCAAATTTGAAAAGAAAAGAAAAACCATATTTGAAAATAAATTCCTCCATGGAAATGATGGTGTTCTTGACTGATAATTATAATTTTATTATTTCCTCAATTTATTATGTTAATTCCTTGTGAATATATAATTATATATTCTATATTTTTCATTTTGTTTGGATGGGGGATTAGAAACTCTAGTTTTATTTTAACAAAAAATTTATAAAAAAAAATCGGATTAATTTTTGGGGAAAAATCTGCAGGGATTTATAAAAAAATAATAATATATTTTATAAAAATCAAAGAGATTGAGTTTGTGGGGGGGTCGCTGGGGGCTCATCCCCCACCGCGACTCCATGGGAGGCGCGTGAGGGGGAGCCGTGCCCAACGCACAACCCCCAGTTGCATTGTGGTGGACGGCGATGCTTCGCATAGCCGCGTTGCCACCGGTGGGGTCGGTTGTGCTAAGCACCGCTTGCCGCCCCACCAATCTGCCGCCCTGTGTAAACCTCCGCCACGCCACTGTGGAAAATCCGCGAGGCCACCCAAGCCCTAATCCGTGGCGCACGTCCCCAGGCTTTCTTTAACATTTTTCGTTTTTTTATATAAATTAAATATATATATATATATATATTAATATTTTCAATATTATAAATTTATAATATTAAAATATATTTAATATTTTCAATATATATTTTCATAATATTAAAATATTATTATATATTAATAAAATAGGATTTATAATATAATATTTATTCTTATATTATGTGGTATTAAAATATTAATATGTATATATATCATTTTAATATATATATGTTTTTAGTGGTGATGTAAATTTAACATGCATAAGAATTGTTGATTTAAATGGCATGATTTAGAGGTGATTAATGAGTTTAAATTACAATGCTCTTAGTCAAATTATGGATTTTAGTTTAAAATAATGGATTTAATGGAACAGTAGATTTGATTTTGGTTGATTAAGTTAAGTTAAATGTTTTAGAAATGAATATGGTGAAAAGAAGAAACAAATATTTATTTTTAAACGATGTTTCTAAATGGTTGAAAATAAATGTCTAATTTATATTTATTTTAAAACAGTTAGTGAAATTAAATATTTGATTTAAATTTATGCTTATGTTTGGAAGAGACATTATTAAATTAGTTTTATTGTGGCAATAACCTATGAAATTTTATTAAAAGAATTGGATTTAGGAAATTCGAAGCAGGTTTAATTCGTGATTAATTGCTTGTTTGAATATGAGTCTCTTGTTATCGCCTTGGGGAAATTTGTTCAGTCAGGGTTAATAAGTCTTACAGATGAGGTCTTTTAAATATGTGGGTTGTCGTGTCATGTTGTCAACCTATTGTGAATTCCCTGGGTAGTGCATGGTGTCTCGTCAGTGTTTACCCGATTTCCACGAACGTGGATGTTTTGTGCCTCCTTGGATTAGGAGTGGATTATGTGAGTTGTGTCTCTTTGTAAGGAGTGACTTTGATATTTGGTTACCTCCAGTGTTTGGAGAGGGTTTTGACTTATGTCACCTCCTGAGAAAGGAGTGGTCTTGATATCTTGTTTGTTGCACTTTGTACCCTTGGTGATTAGATGGTGTGTGTGTGTTGTCAAGTAGAAGAGTGGCTTCCGTTTGGGGCCAGAGCCCGGAAGAGGTAAGATTGGGTAACCTTCGGAAGTAGTTTAATCAAGTGATAACTAAAACAATACTTAGAAGATTAGGTGGTAATTCTCACTAATCAAGATAAGTTCTAGCCTCACTCATATTCCCAAGTGCTTGTTTAGACTTGGGGTGAGTGGGAAGGCCTAGAATGGAAAGGTTATCTATATGGCCTTTATGACAGGTATTTGATCCCGCATTATTAAGTATGAGGGCCGAGGATCAGTAGAGGCCACCAGGATAACCCATTATGGGGGCCGGAGCCTATGAAGATCCGCAGTGGGTAACTCATGATGAACTGTGTGATGACACTCTTCTAGGACAACAATTGGTACTTGTTATTATGTGTATGGTTCTCATAACATACCTGATCTGCTTTATATCTGAAAGCATTGTGACCATGTTAGAGTTGTACTTGTGTTGTACATGTGTTTGGTTGTGTCAGTTTGGTTCAGTTATGATTTAGCCTATGTCTAGAGGTGTTGGTCTTGGCTAGGATTCCTTGTTACTATCTCCTAGCACAATGGGTGGGCCTTTGGGTTCCACTTGGTTGGGTGGCGTGCACCTTAATCCATTGGGCTTTCTTCATGTTCATGTGGATGAGACTTCTAGTTGGAGAGCTTGTTGGATTCAGTTTAAGTTCTTGCTTTATTTCATTTCAGTTGTTCTTGTAATTTGTTACCCCTCAGTTGTTATCGAGGTGGGAAGTTGTAATGGTAATTATATTTATTGGACTTACCTCATTTGGGGAATGAGAGATGTAATCTTATTGTTTAATTATGGATTGATGCAATTGTAAGTTATCTCTTATGCTAGATGCAAATTATCTTATTTGGAATGTATGTGTTATTTTATTAATTAAATAATTGACATGGTGTATATTCATGTTTTTTGTTGAGGTTCTATATAACCTTTGTCTCATAATCTTAGAGGATGTTGGCTTTAGTTAGTGAACTTGCTTATTAATTGTACTTAAACAAAAAAAAATTAGTCCGTTTAAGTAGTTGATTGCAACTTCCTCTAGGGTTGTGTGGCGGGGAATTACATATAGATCATACTTATACCAAGAATATCACCCAAGCTTACTTAGATAACAATATATAGGTCCTAGGCCAGCTTACATAAGAAAATAATAATATAATAATGATAATACAACTTAACTAAGAGTTAAGGCAGTCACAAGCTAATTACTCACAACCGAATACACACTATAGGGTTAGGGGCATAGTAAAAATTCACTTACAAATTTGTGATTATTTTAATTTTTTTATAGGGTACTTTTTACAAATATTTTATTTGTTTTATAGTTTCCCATGGAGTATGCATGTCAAAGGATGAAGGAACACAAAATATATCTAATTGATTCCACTACTTCACATGGACCTAATATTATTTTATGTATGAATATTTAATTCACATGAGTGCTCGTGAGTGTTTGTTTACTTTGATACACATGGTTATGTTAGGATTTACATGTGTCAATTCAACAATTTCCCTAAAGTAGTTCCAAACATCATCAATCTATAAGCATCATGAACAACAAAGATTAATTCAATTAGATAGAAAAATAGTATATTTTTCTAGATTAGATATATTCATTATCAATCACATTTGTATTGTTCAAATTGACATAGTTTCATGAAATTGACTCCCATAGATTCATTATAAGAGTTTTGTAGAAGGAAGGGATGAAGGACCCTTCAATACCCTATACATAGTAAGATATAAAAGTCAACAAAAATAAAATGAATTGATTGGATAAATTGAGAACAACATTTGACACATTTGGGAGTTGTCCATATCAGACGACGAAGAAGGAGTGAGGATTGGGAGATCTTAGCCCAAAACCCTTTGGCAGAGCGAGCACCAGAGTGGGACCTAGGAGACTCAAGGTGTCGAGGATGCTGATGGAGGACGCGGGAGTGACTCGTATGTGGTTGAGAGTGCAAGTGACGCACTAGAATGTAACAAGGAAACCGGTCCAGTTGGGTCCAATACACAAGGAGGACAACAAGGAAGGATGGTGACTCTAGAGTGGAAGAAGCTACCGAAGTTTATGGGGAATGTTTCAGAGGATCCGGTACGACATTGAAAAACGTGTGAGACAATCTGGATAGCGAGTGGAGAAGATGACCCGAATATTTGGTTGAAAGCATTTCCAGTGACACTCAGAGATAGTACCATTGATTGGTACTCATAATTCGGCCAAGCACAAAAATCTACATGGAGATTACTCAAGCAAGCATTTCAGGATGAATTCAGACTCCTGAGGGATGACAATGAGATCGTACAAGAGATCTATAATAGCAAGCAAGGGAAGCACGAGAGTGTGTAGACCTATAACTGAAAACTAAAGGATATGTTGGGAAAATTGGAGACACAACTAGCGGATGGTCTAAATAAGTGATGGTTCATTGAAGGATTGCTTCCATCACTGAGGAAGAAGATGAAATTCATACCTCGATCATCGTATGTTGAATCATACAATTGGGCCATGTATATAGAAAGTGAAAACAAAACATCGTCTCGAGGGAAAACAAAGATGGACGATGAGGAGAGTACGAACGAAAATGATGATGAATCCAAGATCGTACAAGCACTCAAGAAAGATATGATGTGAATGATGAAAGAATTGAAATCAGACAAAGAAGTGTCCAAGGAGGCGAATGAACTATGGTGTATGAAATGCAAGATAGAAGGTCATATGAAGGCGAACTGTCCAAAGAAAATGTTTTGTGACATCTACCAAGTTATGGGACACTCTATCAAGGAGTGCACGTACAACTTGAAAACATGAAGTTCACAATTATTTTTCACACAGGGGGAACAATCAACCCCTCCCACTACACCGCCAAAACCTCATAACAACAATGCATCCCTTGGTGGCTATCACAACAATCAGAGAAATAATACACCAAGAAGCAAATTTCAGTATGAAAACAAGGGTAGGCCCATGATCCAGTGTCGAAGATGTAATGAATGGGGTCACTTTTCTAGGGAATGCTAGCATGGTCAAGGCGTCGGGGGGAAACTATGCAAATGGTGTGGTCCTAGCGATCACAAAGACACTGACTTCCTGAAGCAGAAATGCATCAACATGTTGGAGGTATCCAATGAAGAAGTCTTGACACTTACAAGGGCGCAGACGAAGAAGGCTAATTATCCAGACCCTCGTACGGAGAAAGAAAGACTCGAAGAAGCTAGGGAAGAAGTGGACGAAGCAATGGAAAATGAACGAAGAACTTCCAAAGTGGCCAGTACAATGTTGCGATCAGAGTTGGAGAAGAACATAGTACAACAGGTGCTTCACACAACTGTAACAGTCAAGGTAACAAACCTTCTACAAACCATTCCTCAACTAAGAGTAGCACTCACAAATTTCATGGAAGACAATACTTAGATGGGTCTGAATGAAGACACCATAGAGCCAACAGGAGAGACCACAGATCCAACACTACTAGCAGTACGTGTCAGGAGGAAATTGATTGCCATATAGATGGAAATCTTGGGGATGAAACTCTCCAATACCATCATCGACGAAGGATCAGCAGTTAACGTACTACCTGAAGATACATGGAAGAGCCTTGGGAAGCCCACACTCTGGCCACGGACATTCCAACTAGTTGGTGCCAATCAACATAGTATCAAACCTATCGGTACTTTAATGGCACAAAAAGTGCTAATAGGTACGCAAAAATTCTTATTGACTTTTGTCGTCATCCCACTAGAGAAAAAGGTGTATGATGCACTATTGGGATGGGGATGGCTAATTTTTCACCAAGGTGAACCATAACTGGAAGAGGAATACGCTCTCAATCGAGAGCCATGGGAAGAAGTATATTATTGATTTGAAGAATTAGGAAGTCAGTGAAGACTTGGCGTCTTCAGAATCAGAGTCTGACGGAGGATCAAATGTTGATGAAGAAGGGAAGATAATGGAGCCAAATGAGGAGGGCGTACTGGAAATTGGAAGTTGTTTAGAAGATGAAACCAGTTCACTGAAAAAGTTATTTCATTGGCAGATGGAGGATTATGAATTTTTCCACCCGAATTACAATATGTTGCAAATCAAGGAAGGAGAAGGAAAAGATAAGGGATTTTCTAGTGAAACATTCCCACCAGAGTACGATGAGTATAAGGAAGGTACAATTGAATTGGATGAGACACCAACTCATAAGCTTGAACGAGACAAACTCATCAAGTATGAGGAACCAATGCTCAAAAAATTGAATCTTGGGGAACAAGAAAAGCCTAAGGAGATCCTCGTTGGTGATGATTGAGACCCTATACTAAAGGCAACAACATTTAAAATATTCATGGAGTACAAGGACACCTTTGCCTAGACATCTAAGGATTTGAAAGGCATACCATCAGAGTTGTGCGTGCATAGGATTCCTCACGTACCGAGAGCCTAACTCGTACTGAAGAGACCCTATAGGATGAATAAGAACTATGCCATGAAGGTACAAGAGGAGATCGAGAAGATGTTGGAGGCGTGCATCATTTTCAAGGTGGATGTCATTGAGTGGGTGTCACTGATTGTCATCTCCTTGAAGAAAGAATCATGACAGATCCGGATATGTGTCAACTTCAGGTGTTTGAATGCAGTGACTATCAAGGACCCATTCCCAATTCCCTTCACCGACACCATCCTGGAAGAGGTCGCTGGGCATGAAATGTACTTGTTCTTGGACGGGTTCTTTGGATATAACCAAATCTGTATTATTGAAGAAGACAAGTTGAAGATAACTTTTGTGGTCGAGGATGGGGTGTACACATACAACCAAATACCATTCGGGTTGTGTAACACATTGACCACATTTTAGAGAATAATTTTTCACATTTTTTACAAGATGTTAGTAGGAAAATTTCGGGCATTCCTAGACGACTGTTCCATCTTCAGTGACAAGGATAAACATCTTAAGGCTCTTGGAGAGTGCATGGAGAGATGTAGAGAAACACGCCTTGCATTGAACCAAAATAAATGTAGGTTCATGGTACCACAAGGGAAATTACTGGGGCATATTGTGTGCAAAGCTGGGCTAAAGACTAATCTTGACAATATAAGTCGTTGTACATATGGAGGCTCCGGAGAACATCACGGGTGTAAAATCCTTCCTCGACCATGTTGGGTACTACCAGAGGTTCATCAAGAAATTTGCACAAGTGTCGTACCCTCTTGACCTTTTGACAAGGAAGGGACAACCTTTCATATGGGTTGAAGAATGGGAAAAAACATTTTAGGAATTGAAGGACCGGTTGATTAGTTCACCCACACTGGCATACCTAGACTGGAACAAGGAGTTCCACATAGATGTGGATGCCTCTAATTTCACCATCGGAGCAACATCGGCACAAGTAGGAGCACATGGGCTAGACCACCTGGTATTTGTTTCTAGTCAGCTACTGTCAAAGGAAAAAAAACTAAAGTACGACAGAACGTGAGGCACTGGGGATGGTTTACTCCATACATAAATTCAGGCATTATTTGTTGGCCACGTCGTTCACCTTCTATGTGGACCATCAATCTCTGATGTATCTGGTGAATAAGCCTATAATCCAAGGGAGAGTAAGTAGGTGGTTGTTATTTCTTCAGGAATTCAAATTTACCATCATAGTACGGTCAGGGAAGACCCATGTGATCGCTACCCAGTTATCAAGGATACCGTTGGGCGAACCTACAGAAGGAGGAGTAAACAAAGATTTTTAGGATGCACACTTGTTCCAGATAGCAGTATTGCCTTCATGGTACATAAAGATTAGAGAATAGTTGTCTACATCCACATTCCTGAAGGAAATGGCACAAGCCAAAAGAAGGAAGATCGTATTGAAAAGTAAGACATTTCAGTTAATCAATGGCCTGTTGTACAAAATGGGGTCCGACCAGATCCTTTGAAGGTGTTTCATAAAAGAGTAGATATCGGTGGTATTTAAAGAAGCACATGAGGGGTTGGCGGGTAGACACATGGGTCTCAATGCTATGGCCAGAAAAATTCTCCTGGTGGGGCTATGGTGGTCGACGATGCACACAAATGCATAGGAGTGGGTGTTAGGTTGTGACACCTTCTAGTGGGTAGGGAAACCTTTGAAGCGGGATTTCATACCACTATATCCATCCCAACCATAGGAGTTGTTTGAACGATGAGGATTAGATTTTATTGGGCCACTAAAGGTGAGTCAACTACACCGGTGTCGATACATTGTGGTAACAACAAAATATCTCACGAAGTGGGACGAAGCACGATCATTGCCAGATAACATAGCCCAGAGCACAACCAGATTCATCAATGAGAAAATAGTGACATGACATGGGATTTCGATCTAGATTACGAGTGATCAGGGAGGACACTTTGTGAACCATGTCATCCGGCTGATGATGACGAAGTTTTGGATATTTCACAATCTATCAAGCTCGTACTACCCACAAGCCAATGGTCAAGCATAGTCTACAAATAAGGTGTTAGTTTCAATCATTCACAAGTTGTGTGGTGTGGAGAAAACTGATTGGGAAGAGTGGCTACCAGTCATCCTGTGGGCATACCGTATGACGTACAAGGTGACAATAGGGCACACACCTTTTCAGTTGATGTATAGACATGAAGCAATGGTATCGATGGAATACATGGTACCCAGCCTGAGGATAGCAGTGGAGAATTGGTTGGGTGATGCAGAGAGTTTGAAGGAACGGTTGTACCAACTCAATAAGATGGATGAGCAGAGAGTAATGGCACAGTGGGTCACGAAGAACATGCAACGAAGAAGGAAGCACTAGTATGATAACCACCTTCGGTGAATGAATTTTCGGTCGGGGCAATAAGTTTTGAAATATAACGGTCGTAACAAGATCAAGCTGGGGAACTTCAAAGTACGATGGTTGGGACAGTTCAAAATCAAAGAGGTATGCGACAATGGCTCTATAAAATTTGAGAACTTGGATGGATCACTCCTACCTAATGCGATCAATGGATCGAAGCTGAAGATATACTAGGAGAAAAAGGAGAGGAAACACACAATAGTCATCAATATGCTCGGCTATGCCACCAAGGAGGACTGGCCTATGTAGAAGGAGACATCGAGGAAGTAGGAATGGGGCTTGAGAGGCCCTTGGTATATAGTAGAGGGAGTTTGGGCGGAATTTGGAAAAGACTAGATCATTGAAGAGAGACTAGTAGAAAATAAAGTGGAAGGAATTACAATGCCATGGATACCCAAGCACCTGACCAAAGTAGTATTTGGGACACCTACACTCTGGTGACGAATGGGTGGAAACTGAAGTTACGTCGCCCCATATGAAGGAATACAGAAGGGGTATCTGGAAAAATAACTGGATGAAGAAGCACAAAAGGAGAAGAAAGAACAAGTGGCAAGAGAACCCCAACACGAAGATAATGGAAAAGAAAAGGATGAATGGAATGATGAACAATGGGAGGCATACTTAGAGAAGACGACTCCTTGTTTAAAAATGATGTTCATGGCGGAGGACACATTCATGTCACATGTGGACAGATACATAAAAGAAATACTTATGCAAATGAGAAGAGAGAGAAGGAAGATGTTGAGGGTAAGGAAGATAGCAACGAAGGATGGACTCTGGAAATTAATACCCAATCCAACCGAACCACCAACGGTGGAAGGAGAAGATGTTATGTGGTACCAGCAATACAGAGGGAGGTATGTCGATGACAGTTATAAAGGTATTGGTCCTGCCCCTTTACTTGATAAATGGTTTGATATACAATACATGGGGACTTGTTGTGAAGAAGAATGCTCTAAATTGTGCTCGCACACATGTAAATGATATTATGCATTTGAATTAAAGGTCAAGGTAGGTGGTGGAGTAAGAAGAGCGAAGAGAAAAAGGCAAGATGAAGAGAGAGGAGAGAGAAAAGAGGAGAGAGAAGATGGCAAACACCAAAAAAAATAAAAACAAAGGAGAGAGAAGGTGAAGAAGAAGAAGAAAGTAAGAAAAGAAGATGGAAAAAATGAAGAGAGAGGAGAGAGAAAATACAAATAAGGCGAAAGGGAAATTAAAAGGATTCAAAACTGAGGAAAGAGAAAGAATGCAAAAAGAGAAAATCAAAAGAATTGGAAAAGAGAAAGGATTAAATGAAGAAGAAAGGATTAAATGAAGAAGAAAATATTAAAATGGGAAGTGTCAGAAAATTAAAAATAAAATGGCCAATTAAAGTAAAGAAAATAAATATTCACCAAGCCCCAGCCAGTAAGAAAGTACAACCATTTAAAAAAATTGACGAGAAAAATAAAGTTCAGCAGGAAAATAAAATTCGGCAAAAAAACAAAGTTCAACAGGAAAATAAAATTCGACAGGAAAGTAAAGTTCGGAGAAAAATTAAAAACTACATAGTATGGCCATTTAAAGAAATTACCAAGGACAAAGTTTGATGAAAAATCAAAGTAAGGAAATTAAGGATAAAAGGTTGGGCCACCAAGACCGTACGACACAACAAGCAAAAGGAAATATTGGCAAAAAGAGAGAAACCTTGGCAGAGAAGGTTGAAGCTCGATTTGTACATCATATGGCCTGAGGAAGAGGGAGTCAAAGTTGGTTTGTACATTGTACGGCTTGAGGGAGAAACCAAAGAAGGGAAAGCATGTGAACATGTCGTATGCCTTGGTAAAGAGTTAGGAAAGCATGTATGGGTTCATAGAGGAGAACAAGATCACATCGTATGACTTGGAAAGAAGACAAGAGAGCACATTGTACGATCTAACAAAAGACTAGATAGACACACCGTATGGTTTGGAAAGGGGAGGGAGAACCACGTCGTACGACCTGGCAAGAGGCAGTCTATATGACCTAGTAGGAGATAATAGTTTGTATGACCTAGCAGGAGAGAACAGTCTGTACGACTTGACGGGAGAAAAAAATTCATATGACCTAGAAAGAGAGTTGTAGTACATTCAAGGAGAATCATAGTACGACCAAGATCAAGGTTGAGAAAGGCATCACCAAAGAAACTCATATGATATCCATCAATCTCACATGGCGTACAACCTTCCATAAGCTTTCAATTCGTACGACCTTCATTAGGTGTATGGTACTCACTGATAGGTTGTTGCATACAACCTAGACATAACACATTTGTATGATTGGTAGTTGAAGTCCAAATCAACAAGGTATGACATGTTTAAAATATTTAGTTTTTTTACATAGTACGATAGCTCAATAGCTATAGTGACAGTCAAGTGGAAGGAAATAAATCTAATTGCAATCGTAGAGAAAACACCAAAATGGACAAAGGGAAAAAATTGTGCAGTATAATCCAAAGGTGACATCGACAACAAAGAAGAAGAGAATGGATATAGATATAGATGCCATGACCTGGGAATGCTTAACTGGCAATGAGTGCAAGTAGTGGTTGATAAGCACAACAAATGATCACACGCTGAAGGTTGCCCTGAAACATACCCATGTGGACAAGTAATTGTTGGTACCATTCTTCAATGCCCATGACTTTGAGCCTTGACTGAAGGCTATAGTGGATAATTATTGTCGACATTCACACAAATCAATCATAGACTATAGGGGTTGTTCAGTTATAGTTTCCTTCAGGGTATAGGAATTTGAGAGAGTATTTGTCATTCTAGCCACCAGTGTAGGAGTCAACAATCCTGGAAAAATGACTCAACAACACAAGGCAATACTCATTAAACAAGTTTTCTGAAGCGATTTGACAACCGAGGAGAAGGACACCATATGGAATACCGACAATCGAGGGTTTCACAAGAACTACTTGGTGAATGCCGAGTGGAAGTGCCTGTTGGATTTAGTAAAATGTGGATTGATAGAAGCTATTCAAGCATCAGACATCGCCATTTGGATGGTGGATTACATGGTAGGGCTCAACATTGGCAAGGTATACAATTGGGGGCAGTTTTTCTCAGAACAGGCTTAGTGTTGGTCGGGTATACAATTGGGGGCGGTTACTCTCATAACGGATGAGGGAATTCTTATCTCAGCCACACAAGGCATTTTATATGACACGACACACAATTTCCTTACTCTTGGATGCAATTCACATGCAGGTACCAAAAGGTGGGTGGGGTCGGCTGCAGCCTCTAAAACATTTGGATTCGAGGTTGCCAACAATATTCTACTGGATAGTACTAGAGCTAAAACAATTTGGTGAAGGCTCTATGGCCGAGAGGAAGAGGAAGTGCCAAGAAGCATTCAGTGAAAGAAGAAACATCGACAGAGGAAGCATCTACATAGAGTGGGGAAGAAGGAGAAAGAGAACACATTGATTTTTCTTCCTTGAAATAAGCTAGGAGTTTTCTAGAAGACGAAGAAGTGTTTGTGGCCGTAGGCGCGCAAACAGGGATGGAAGTAGAAGAAGTAGTAATACCACCCTTCCAGCTAGTAGGGTTGACCTTGCCAGCACCACCAGTAAGTCACAAGAATTCACCAAATGTCACCTTCACCCTTTCGACATCATCCATTGGCGTCAGACGAACATTGAGAGTGGCAACTTCAATACCTGACGCATTGCCAAGATGGGCACTGCTAGTGGCTACACTGCCAGAAGTGACCGCCATATCCTCGAGTTTGATAGCCTCAGGTGATACAATACCACTGTCGGGATTCATAGCTACACTTCCAAAAGTGACTGTCATATCCTTGAGTTCGATAGCCTCAGGCGATACAATGCCATCGTCGGGATTCACAACTACACTGCTAGGATCGACAGTTTCAGTAGAGGCATCGCCGGGGTCGGTGAATTCAGAAGAGAATGAAAAATTTAGGAGAGAGAATGCCAGAGCCCATTGTAGGAGATGGAGTACCTACAGGAGTCACCTTGTCAGGCCCGACAGGAACATCACTAGTGGCCCTGATTGAGTTGCCAGAGGTACCAAGGACTTGGGGGACTATCACACCTAAGGAACAAGTGCCTTCTGTTATACCACCAAGAGTGCCAGGAGTGGTCCAAATTGATGATTGGCTAGGATCAGTAGGCCTCACATTGGAGGTGGCCGAGATGCTTGTCAAGAGCCCTCTAGAAGGTTTGATTGGTGATACAAATGTTGCAGGCTCATCCATTCAAATCCAACTGAGTGATACTGCAAGGGTGGCAAAGGAGGTGCACCAGCAGTCGCTAGTGGCCACAAAGAAGATAGTTGTAGCATGAGAGACAACAAAGGAGCAGACAATGAGGGAGACCCCTACAGTAGATGAAGAGGATGCACCTGACGAGGAAGATGATGATTCTAGCGAGTTTGACAGTTATGTGGTAGAAATATGACAACTAGATCCATTGGATCCCTTGTAGATAGTGCAGAGATATGTGGAGGATCTCCAACACATGGGGTAAGTAATGGTGTAGGTGAGGCACATCTCGAAGGATCTCAAAATCGGTTGATCCCCACTAGTGGGCCAAGAGGTGCAACGAATGAAAGGGTTCGTGCAGATGGGGTGTGAGGCAGAGTTTGCTCACGTCTTCACTAGCCAAGGTTGGCTGGCAGGCGAGACCCTATCAATGCTTAGAGCATGGTGAGGTAAACCACTAAGGTTGGTATGAAGGGATACTGGAGTCCTAGAGAGCCTCTACCACATTGAGCTAGCATTTTATGATGTCTTCTATAATGTGAAGAGGTAGATGTTGTCCGTTGAGTTGGCAGTGGCAGGGAAGGTGGAAGCCTATAGGATGTTGCAGAAGGTTAAAGAGGATTCAACCATAGCCATGAAAAACTTGCAAACTCAGTTAGCAGAATAGACTCGGATAGTTAGTTCACAGGGGAACCAAATAGTGGCCTTGGAGGCCAAGGTGACTAGTCTAGACGAGGGGACTAGATAGGAGGAGGAGATTCGATAGAGGGAGGAAGAGACTCGGTAGAGAGAGAAAGTGTGGGAAGAGAGAGTTAAGGAGTTGGAGGAATAGTTGGTGACTAGGAGCATGGAAGTAGACAAAGCCAAGAGTCAGTTGATGTAGGCAGCTCGCATGGTGAAAGTTGCCAGGGAATGAGAGATTATTGTCGATCGCCAGCTTCACATACATACAGAGGAAGTAAAGCAATTGGAGGAACAACACTCTTTTGCTGCTACCCTGATGTCATCGGTTCATCCAAGGACGTTCCCACTTCCCCCTTCCTCTCATTAGATATTGTACAACATCATTTCCTGGTTTCTTGTTTGTCATGTCATCTGGAAGATGACTTCTTTTGTGGGAGGGATGATGTAAGTCATCAAATATCTTTAGTGTAGTCGGTCATAGTTGGCCAATTGTTATATTTCAATAAAACTATAGTTGTAGTGGGAATAATTAAAGGCATGTACATTTAGGTAATTAAGTCCTGATTAGTTATAGCGGGTTGTTATGGAATGTCACGATGGTTGGTTGCTCAACCACTGCCGAACGTTATATGTACTCAGTTCTGTAATTGGGAGGGGATATTATGATTCCATGGTTGATAGTATGAGAATACTTTGTGATTGTACATGGTGATACTTGTTGGAAATGAATATAAGCATCTCATGCTTTAAGCATATTATGTTGTATACTCTGTTATTCTATTCCATGTCCTGCATATAATCTAGTTTACATCAGTTGTACATAGTACATTGACATATACTCATTGAGGTAAACAATTCTTACAATTGGCCCGTGGGCTTTGGTCAAAAATTTCAAAAATTGCCTCTCTTTGTGTAAGTGGAAACCGGGTCTTAAATCAATAGTTGACTCAGGCTCGACTTCTTCCACTTGGGTTAGGCTTCTTGGTCTTCCCCTTGAGTTTTGAAATCATATTATTTTTCATGGTATTACTAATTCCTTTGGTATCTTGCTAGCAGTTGATAAATTTGTTGTCCAAAAGTCAAGGCTTGTTTTTTCAAGGATCTGTGTCAATGTGGTAGTTAATAAAGTTTCACCTTTCTCCATTACTCTAATAACTAAATTTGGGTCTTGGGCCTAAGTTATTGAGTATGAGAATGCAAGCCTTTTCTATCAACTTTGTGGCAAATTTGATCACCTCAGTCATTCTTGTAAGAAACCACAAAACCAAAAGGATAAAGTTGCTTCGGTGGCAGTTGCTCTTCCCTCCAAAGGGGGGCTCTTAGCTAATTCTAAAAAATATGGGCTCCAAGAAACTAAACTAGTTGAAGGTATTAGTGAAGGTAAAAAGTAGAATTCCCCACATGAGGCTCCTTTGGAGCCCCCTCCATAGTCCCAAACTATGGTTGTGGAGCAAGTTGAAACTAATAATGGGGAGGGAGTTCCTCCCCAAGATTCCCTTAGATCCTCTAAACCATATATCAAAAAATTTGTGTACATTGGGTAAAAGTACAAAGTTTGTTCACACTTCTAGCTAACTTATCACTATAAGTGAATTTAAGTATTTGTAGCTGAAAATTAATTTTGGTCAAACATATGATCTTGTAAGATTTATTCTAGCCAACTTAGATATATATATATAACTTTTCCAACCAAAATTGTTGACTAAATGCATATATAACACCACTTTGAGGTCATTTTACCAAAAAAATAGATTTATTTGAAAAAATGACGTTTCAACAACTTCTACTCATGTAAATAACTCTTTTTTTTTAAATATAAAAATACCCTTTGTACATCCATAAGTTTAGTTTTCATATATATATATATATATATATATAAATTATATTTTCCTTTTTATTTTTACTAAATGTAGGTTATCAACACAAAATATTATATTGATTATCATTTTTAATAAAGTTGAATTTATAAAACTTTATTATTAAAAATTTGAATTTTAAAAAACTTTTTCAAAACATTTAAATAAAGATATTTTTATTTTTGTTTTAAAAATTTTATTAAAAATATTAGTAAATCTTTGTAGTTAAAAAGTTTATTATTAAAATAATTGACAAAGTTTATTAAAA